>OZ030395.1:36111598-36528908 GCA_964023965.1 Melinopterus prodromus
CACCCCCCTTATGGTCTCCTTTTGAGTGTTTTTTCCATTGAGTGTCCATCTTACTCCTTGGCTATACCGTACTGATGAGGACTAATAGTCCGAAACACGTGTCTACGGTTGCTTCTTCGTATGACGGAATTGCCCGACAAACTTCCTTTCTGCTTGAATATCTTACCGTCGATAACCTTTTTCCATCTATACCTCCATGGGCTTGGTGGGCCTGGGGTGTCCGTCACCACCGGAGCGACGTCACATCTTGTCTTCACATCCCGGAGATGTTGTGACTGAAGCACCAACAGGCGACATTGGGCACCCCCCTTATGGTCTCCTTTTGAGTGTTTTTTCCATTGAGTGTCCATCTTACTCCTTGGCTATACCGTACTGATGAGGACTAATAGTCCGAAACACGTGTCTACGGTTGCTTCTTCGTATGACGGAATTGCCCGACAAACTTCCTTTCTGCTTGAATATCTTACCGTCGATAACCTTTTTCCATCTATACCTCCATGGGCTTGGTGGGCCTGGGGTGTCCGTCACCACCGGAGCGACGTCACATCTTGTCTTCACATCCCGGAGATGTTGTGACTGAAGCACCAACAGGCGACATTGGGCACCCCCCTTATGGTCTCCTTTTGAGTGTTTTTTCCATTGAGTGTCCATCTTACTCCTTGGCTATACCGTACTGATGAGGACTAATAGTCCGAAACACGTGTCTACGGTTGCTTCTTCGTATGACGGAATTGCCCGACAAACTTCCTTTCTGCTTGAATATCTTACCGTCGATAACCTTTTTCCATCTATACCTCCATGGGCTTGGTGGGCCTGGGGTGTCCGTCACCACCGGAGCGACGTCACATCTTGTCTTCACATCCCGGAGATGTTGTGACTGAAGCACCAACAGGCGACATTGGGCACCCCCCTTATGGTCTCCTTTTGAGTGTTTTTTCCATTGAGTGTCCATCTTACTCCTTGGCTATACCGTACTGATGAGGACTAATAGTCCGAAACACGTGTCTACGGTTGCTTCTTCGTATGACGGAATTGCCCGACAAACTTCCTTTCTGCTTGAATATCTTACCGTCGATAACCTTTTTCCATCTATACCTCCATGGGCTTGGTGGGCCTGGGGTGTCCGTCACCACCGGAGCGACGTCACATCTTGTCTTCACATCCCGGAGATGTTGTGACTGAAGCACCAACAGGCGACATTGGGCACCCCCCTTATGGTCTCCTTTTGAGTGTTTTTTCCATTGAGTGTCCATCTTACTCCTTGGCTATACCGTACTGATGAGGACTAATAGTCCGAAACACGTGTCTACGGTTGCTTCTTCGTATGACGGAATTGCCCGACAAACTTCCTTTCTGCTTGAATATCTTACCGTCGATAACCTTTTTCCATCTATACCTCCATGGGCTTGGTGGGCCTGGGGTGTCCGTCACCACCGGAGCGACGTCACATCTTGTCTTCACATCCCGGAGATGTTGTGACTGAAGCACCAACAGGCGACATTGGGCACCCCCCTTATGGTCTCCTTTTGAGTGTTTTTTCCATTGAGTGTCCATCTTACTCCTTGGCTATACCGTACTGATGAGGACTAATAGTCCGAAACACGTGTCTACGGTTGCTTCTTCGTATGACGGAATTGCCCGACAAACTTCCTTTCTGCTTGAATATCTTACCGTCGATAACCTTTTTCCATCTATACCTCCATGGGCTTGGTGGGCCTGGGGTGTCCGTCACCACCGGAGCGACGTCACATCTTGTCTTCACATCCCGGAGATGTTGTGACTGAAGCACCAACAGGCGACATTGGGCACCCCCCTTATGGTCTCCTTTTGAGTGTTTTTTCCATTGAGTGTCCATCTTACTCCTTGGCTATACCGTACTGATGAGGACTAATAGTCCGAAACACGTGTCTACGGTTGCTTCTTCGTATGACGGAATTGCCCGACAAACTTCCTTTCTGCTTGAATATCTTACCGTCGATAACCTTTTTCCATCTATACCTCCATGGGCTTGGTGGGCCTGGGGTGTCCGTCACCACCGGAGCGACGTCACATCTTGTCTTCACATCCCGGAGATGTTGTGACTGAAGCACCAACAGGCGACATTGGGCACCCCCCTTATGGTCTCCTTTTGAGTGTTTTTTCCATTGAGTGTCCATCTTACTCCTTGGCTATACCGTACTGATGAGGACTAATAGTCCGAAACACGTGTCTACGGTTGCTTCTTCGTATGACGGAATTGCCCGACAAACTTCCTTTCTGCTTGAATATCTTACCGTCGATAACCTTTTTCCATCTATACCTCCATGGGCTTGGTGGGCCTGGGGTGTCCGTCACCACCGGAGCGACGTCACATCTTGTCTTCACATCCCGGAGATGTTGTGACTGAAGCACCAACAGGCGACATTGGGCACCCCCCTTATGGTCTCCTTTTGAGTGTTTTTTCCATTGAGTGTCCATCTTACTCCTTGGCTATACCGTACTGATGAGGACTAATAGTCCGAAACACGTGTCTACGGTTGCTTCTTCGTATGACGGAATTGCCCGACAAACTTCCTTTCTGCTTGAATATCTTACCGTCGATAACCTTTTTCCATCTATACCTCCATGGGCTTGGTGGGCCTGGGGTGTCCGTCACCACCGGAGCGACGTCACATCTTGTCTTCACATCCCGGAGATGTTGTGACTGAAGCACCAACAGGCGACATTGGGCACCCCCCTTATGGTCTCCTTTTGAGTGTTTTTTCCATTGAGTGTCCATCTTACTCCTTGGCTATACCGTACTGATGAGGACTAATAGTCCGAAACACGTGTCTACGGTTGCTTCTTCGTATGACGGAATTGCCCGACAAACTTCCTTTCTGCTTGAATATCTTACCGTCGATAACCTTTTTCCATCTATACCTCCATGGGCTTGGTGGGCCTGGGGTGTCCGTCACCACCGGAGCGACGTCACATCTTGTCTTCACATCCCGGAGATGTTGTGACTGAAGCACCAACAGGCGACATTGGGCACCCCCCTTATGGTCTCCTTTTGAGTGTTTTTTCCATTGAGTGTCCATCTTACTCCTTGGCTATACCGTACTGATGAGGACTAATAGTCCGAAACACGTGTCTACGGTTGCTTCTTCGTATGACGGAATTGCCCGACAAACTTCCTTTCTGCTTGAATATCTTACCGTCGATAACCTTTTTCCATCTATACCTCCATGGGCTTGGTGGGCCTGGGGTGTCCGTCACCACCGGAGCGACGTCACATCTTGTCTTCACATCCCGGAGATGTTGTGACTGAAGCACCAACAGGCGACATTGGGCACCCCCCTTATGGTCTCCTTTTGAGTGTTTTTTCCATTGAGTGTCCATCTTACTCCTTGGCTATACCGTACTGATGAGGACTAATAGTCCGAAACACGTGTCTACGGTTGCTTCTTCGTATGACGGAATTGCCCGACAAACTTCCTTTCTGCTTGAATATCTTACCGTCGATAACCTTTTTCCATCTATACCTCCATGGGCTTGGTGGGCCTGGGGTGTCCGTCACCACCGGAGCGACGTCACATCTTGTCTTCACATCCCGGAGATGTTGTGACTGAAGCACCAACAGGCGACATTGGGCACCCCCCTTATGGTCTCCTTTTGAGTGTTTTTTCCATTGAGTGTCCATCTTACTCCTTGGCTATACCGTACTGATGAGGACTAATAGTCCGAAACACGTGTCTACGGTTGCTTCTTCGTATGACGGAATTGCCCGACAAACTTCCTTTCTGCTTGAATATCTTACCGTCGATAACCTTTTTCCATCTATACCTCCATGGGCTTGGTGGGCCTGGGGTGTCCGTCACCACCGGAGCGACGTCACATCTTGTCTTCACATCCCGGAGATGTTGTGACTGAAGCACCAACAGGCGACATTGGGCACCCCCCTTATGGTCTCCTTTTGAGTGTTTTTTCCATTGAGTGTCCATCTTACTCCTTGGCTATACCGTACTGATGAGGACTAATAGTCCGAAACACGTGTCTACGGTTGCTTCTTCGTATGACGGAATTGCCCGACAAACTTCCTTTCTGCTTGAATATCTTACCGTCGATAACCTTTTTCCATCTATACCTCCATGGGCTTGGTGGGCCTGGGGTGTCCGTCACCACCGGAGCGACGTCACATCTTGTCTTCACATCCCGGAGATGTTGTGACTGAAGCACCAACAGGCGACATTGGGCACCCCCCTTATGGTCTCCTTTTGAGTGTTTTTTCCATTGAGTGTCCATCTTACTCCTTGGCTATACCGTACTGATGAGGACTAATAGTCCGAAACACGTGTCTACGGTTGCTTCTTCGTATGACGGAATTGCCCGACAAACTTCCTTTCTGCTTGAATATCTTACCGTCGATAACCTTTTTCCATCTATACCTCCATGGGCTTGGTGGGCCTGGGGTGTCCGTCACCACCGGAGCGACGTCACATCTTGTCTTCACATCCCGGAGATGTTGTGACTGAAGCACCAACAGGCGACATTGGGCACCCCCCTTATGGTCTCCTTTTGAGTGTTTTTTCCATTGAGTGTCCATCTTACTCCTTGGCTATACCGTACTGATGAGGACTAATAGTCCGAAACACGTGTCTACGGTTGCTTCTTCGTATGACGGAATTGCCCGACAAACTTCCTTTCTGCTTGAATATCTTACCGTCGATAACCTTTTTCCATCTATACCTCCATGGGCTTGGTGGGCCTGGGGTGTCCGTCACCACCGGAGCGACGTCACATCTTGTCTTCACATCCCGGAGATGTTGTGACTGAAGCACCAACAGGCGACATTGGGCACCCCCCTTATGGTCTCCTTTTGAGTGTTTTTTCCATTGAGTGTCCATCTTACTCCTTGGCTATACCGTACTGATGAGGACTAATAGTCCGAAACACGTGTCTACGGTTGCTTCTTCGTATGACGGAATTGCCCGACAAACTTCCTTTCTGCTTGAATATCTTACCGTCGATAACCTTTTTCCATCTATACCTCCATGGGCTTGGTGGGCCTGGGGTGTCCGTCACCACCGGAGCGACGTCACATCTTGTCTTCACATCCCGGAGATGTTGTGACTGAAGCACCAACAGGCGACATTGGGCACCCCCCTTATGGTCTCCTTTTGAGTGTTTTTTCCATTGAGTGTCCATCTTACTCCTTGGCTATACCGTACTGATGAGGACTAATAGTCCGAAACACGTGTCTACGGTTGCTTCTTCGTATGACGGAATTGCCCGACAAACTTCCTTTCTGCTTGAATATCTTACCGTCGATAACCTTTTTCCATCTATACCTCCATGGGCTTGGTGGGCCTGGGGTGTCCGTCACCACCGGAGCGACGTCACATCTTGTCTTCACATCCCGGAGATGTTGTGACTGAAGCACCAACAGGCGACATTGGGCACCCCCCTTATGGTCTCCTTTTGAGTGTTTTTTCCATTGAGTGTCCATCTTACTCCTTGGCTATACCGTACTGATGAGGACTAATAGTCCGAAACACGTGTCTACGGTTGCTTCTTCGTATGACGGAATTGCCCGACAAACTTCCTTTCTGCTTATATATACTATATACGGTGTGCGGACAAGGCGCAACTTGAGTAGCTCAGTTGCCCAGTCTCATGGTATCCACGCTACTACAGTTTCTTTTCGGTTGCCCCATGTGCAGACGGCCTTTATAGTAGCGGAAATTTACGGCTTAAAGAACATACTTGAAATTGCAAAATATTGATACCTCTGGCCCTCTGGGTAACATGGAGTTTGTACATCGAATATACAATGTTGTCTGGATAGCTTTATTTGCCCGGAATACGAATGCTAACTCAAAATTACGTAATACACCCGGAAAATGTATGCCAGCTGAACTCAATCTCCCAGAAACCTCGCAAGGGTATTATAGTAAACCATAAACTTTGTCAACTATTTATCTGAAATTCCAAAGGTTTGTGCACAAATGTTTTGATACTACCATAACAGATACACCAGCAAATACGCAATGGCTTGATGTGATATACAAGTTTCAAGCCCAGATTTATATTCAGCGCAAAGAAATTAATCGAAAATACTTATCCGTTTTCGATTCTCAAACAAAAGTTATCAATGTAACACTAATTTTCAACTATCTTTTTCTAGAAAATTTTCCTATGTACGGCCATACAATTTGTATGTTGCTTTTAAGCCAATTTAAAAACCATTGAAGGTCGGCAATTTAGTTTACGATAAATATGTGCATATATTTTGATAATTCAAATCGGATTTTTTAAAGAATAACTTAGCGTTTCAGAGATTTTTGCATGTTTAAATACTCTCTGCGTTCTCACTGTATAATAGCGGTTTTACACAATTGTTTTTGCTTTTTTATTGCTTAAATAATAGTAGAAAATTTTCGTTTCGTGATAAATTGTGCAGTGAAAATTAATTGTTATAAAATTGAATATTTAAAATTCAACAAAAATGCGTCTTGCATATCGTCTGGTTAAAAGTAAAAGTCACTAACTAGCATCTCAAATAATTATAAAAGCCTGACTTTACAACGAAATACCAATAAATATTATGCCATTATCCAGAGAATTACTGGATTCTAATAACTTATTGAACTTATTTTAATAACGGCCGTACTATTGATCGTCTTTTCGATAAGTTGCGAAATTACAATTAATTAGTGCTTCAATAAAATGTAACAAATTGTTAGTTAGTGACTTTGACCATTTTACCTTTAAGCCGAAGATATATTATTTACAAGATTGTAAAACTATTTCCTTCATGTTTGATTTTGCCGGAGATTTTTGAATGCTTGCCGGAGACCGGAGATGAGCCTCAAATGCCGCAGACTCCGCCACAATGCCGGACGGAATGGTTTGACGGTTTGTCCAATGAAAACACCGCTTTATATTCGGTTTGACGTTTGCGATTAAAACGTCAATGTTCATTATTTGCCAAAAACCAATGTGTCAGTGATTACTAGTCTTTAGAAACGGGTAAATTTATTACGATATTGTTGTGCAGGATTATGTGTGCATCACGCACAGAAAATCATTTTCTAGAGTTCTCGCCGGGAATAGAATCATTTTCTTGGCTTGGTAGTTTGGTACACAATATCTTGACTGCGCAGGACGCTTATTTAACTTCTGCACTTTTTGTGTATTTGTTACGTTCAAATCTTGTAAACGATAGCTTACCTACTTTCCAATGTCTAATCGTTGAAATTTTGCATGTGTACAGTAGGGTGACCGCAAAAAAATCGATGTCGGAATTTTGTTCCTCTGGACCCCACAAAATGATTCCCCTTTGCAGATATTGAGATAGCCGGAATTTGAGCTCGATTAAACGACGTTAACCCGTGCCGCTCGTCGCTTATAGTTTGAAAAAATCCAAATTTTTGCCAAAAAGCTGACATGGAGCCATAACTCCAGAACGGTAAACAATAGAAACACGCTTAATATCTCAAAAGAAAGCTAGTGTTGTTCTTCAAAATTTATATTCCATACATAATTGTTGTTATTTTAAGTCTAACAGAGGTAGAACAGCCTTTGGCCCCAAAAATGTGACCAGGTACAAGTAGGAGCATACTTCGTATATTTTCTTATTAATATAAATTTTGCTGTTTGTTGGTATATTTTTGAGTTTAAAGTAGAAATATAATAAAAAAACAAGTAATACTGATAAGTCTAACGAATATTTTTATTTTAATATATAAAAATCAGTTCTCTTTAATGTCCCTTGCAAATGAAACTTTCATCCTCTTGCTCTCAGATGGTCCTGGATCTTCTGCAGCTTCTTCAGGGATGTCCATTTCCTCCAAGCTCTCAAGTTCCTAGTAGATGCTGTCGTCTTCAGTGTCTCCTTCTTCTTCTCCTTCTTCGAACTTATCTTCATCAGCCGTCTCTAAGAAGCAACAAAAGAAAGAGAAAAAAAATATAAAAACTTGCTTTTTTAGCAGAATAGTAATAATACATAGGGACTAAATTACCTACTTCTAATTATCAATAGGCATTATTTAAAAAATATAAACTCAATCATAAAGATACCAAATGATGCTCTCATGTACAATTTTATTTCAATAATAATGATACTATTTACTTATTTGTTTATCTATTTTTTTAGAATAATAATTAAAAAAAACTCACCAATATCAAAAGTTTCTTCTTGGATTTGTCGGTTCATTTTTGCAAGTTCCTTTTGCGCCTTGATTTGTTCAGCTCGAGACAACTTGAGATCCACGCCAGTCAGGGAACCTGGGCGGCCCTTCTGCCTCTGTCTTTTTGAAGACCACTCGGCGTGAAGTTTTTTCCAGCTTAGTAATTGCATCTTGCTCATGTTTAGTCGGGATTCGAGCTTTCTCCCAAAAAATGAACACTTCTCGTATGGTAAGTTTTGCTGATTCTCTTAAAGTTAATTTCACAGTACGTAAATTATAAAGAAAACACACACAACTTGACGATTTGAGGGTAGTTTACAACCGGTGATCTGCTGAATGGGATAGCCCACAAGAAATATTTTATCCTTGGTCCGGCTTTGTACACCTGATGTGGATGCCATTTCAGAGTCCAGTAGGTAAATAACGGTTAACTTTAATTTCAATAAAATGTTTTCAAATGTCTTTTAAAATAATACTATAATACTTATATAAGCAATAAGAATTAAAAAAAATAGAAAATTAAAAAAAAACTTTAAAATATCTTCACTAGATAATAGTTCGATCTAAGCAGCTCAAATGCACTTTAGAAACTAAACTGAATAAGTAAAAGGTCCGTTGTACGCTGAAGTAAAATCACCATTCCTAAAATAGAAATTAGATTCACCCTGCATTTTACCTGTCAAACGGATCTTTCCGGTCTTTCTTTGGTAAACTAGTCAGGTAATCCCCATATAATAAATGATTAAATTTGAACAAAATGCTCTTTATGTTTGAAAATTGAGTTCCAAAATACTTTTTAACAAAAAAATGTTAATTCCGAGACACACTATGTAAAAACCCGTAAAATTCTTAGAATACTCCCAAACTGGCTCCTTCTTGTACCAGGTCACATTTTTGGGGCCAAAGGCTGTTCTACCTCTGTTAGACTTAAAATAACAACAATTATGTATGGAATATAAATTTTGAAGAACAACACTAGCTCTCTTTTGAGATATTAAGCGTGTTTCTCCATGTCAGCTTTTTGGTAAAAAATTTGGATTTGATCAAACTTTAAGCGACGAGCTGCCCGGGTTAACGTCGTTTAATCGAGCTCAAATTTCGGGTATTCCAATATCTGGAAAGGGCAATCGTGTTGTGGGGTCCAGACGAACAAGATTCCGACATTTTTTTGCCCCACTATGAGATCCGGTCACCCTAGTGTACAGATTTCCGGTGACAATCTATGAATCGATAAAAAATGGAAATTTGTAAAAACATTCCTAAAATTATAAGATTAGATGCAATTTAGAAAGTAGAGTTATGGCTTTTAGAGTTGATTTGTAAGGTAGTTTACGCGACAGATGGCGAAACCGCACTTGTAAAGAAAAAAGCAGAGGTAAGCGTCAACAAGTGCAATGCTATCTTTAATTGTTCCCAATAATTACCTAAACCATATAAATGTATATTAAATAATATTTGGATTTAACAAAATATGCATTTTTAAGATGCTTAGCAAGGGTCCTTGAGTTTTTATCCTCTAGGATCGCCATGTCTATAATCGGTATTGTCGAATTTGTGTCTTCGTGCATCACCGTCCTGAGTACAGTATCGGTAGATGCCCACAGTGCCTAGAGTAAGACCTATAATCCCCATAATAGACTTTCCAAGGTCTTCCGGGTAAGTGTCCAAAAATCTCTTAAATACTCCAACATGTGCTGGTTTTGACATTATGGCGAAATATGCAATCTTTGAAGCACTGATACAGAGCAAAAAGTTTTTCAGTATACAAAATGTACAAAATTCTTCTCAGGTTTGTGGCTTCTTTTAATTGTTTGCCGTTATACCTGCAATGAAAATTGTTATAATTCTATTCAAATGATCGACAGGATATGACGCTGTCAACGTCAGGAACACAATTATTTCTATGGTAATTTCCTATCACTTAGAAACTACACACTTACGAAATAATTCACAAAAGTTGAAATAATTCATAAAAGTTATCCAAAAAACGTTTTTCAACCGATTTTAATAAACGATACATGTTTGGAAAGCATACAACGTGCTGAGTCTACAGTTGTAATGGCAACACGATCAAATCATAATTACTACCTCAAAAAATGAAAAGAAAGATTTTTTTTTCATAAATTTGCACATTTGTCAAACCTCAGAACTCCGCAAATAGTTTACGAAAATATATCAGTAGTTGCAACAATCGGAAATTGCACGTCGCTCTAACTCCCGTAGTTATGGCAACTTAAAATTATACTATTAAGTTTTGTAAACAATTAACGAACTTTGAACGTTTTTACAATTGGATGAGCGCCTATTAGGGCTTCCAATCCCGGACAATATACTGATCCCGGGATTTCGGGATTAAAGATTTTGTAATCCCGGGATTCATGAAAAAAAGCTAGAATTGCCGGATAAAAACGTCAGTGAAACATCTAGAATATATTATTTTTTGGACTATTATCCCAAAACTTCATCAACGTTTTCAAAATCTACCATACAAATAGAAAACCAAAATTGACGGTTTAAAAGGTAAATGGCGTCAAAGTGTGCGAAGTGACATCAATACTAAACAAACTTTAAAGATTATTAGATAATAACTTCCTCTTGCATCCTAAAGTTGCTCAAAAATTTTACATTTTTGTAAAATGCTTCAAGAATAGTTACGGCAAAAGAAATTGGTAGATAGACAAATTTTTGATTTTTTATGTTGTGATATTAGGAGGGTGGCTACCCCTTTCTGGGTAATCACATTAACGTCTTTGAATCTTTGTGGGGCTGTAGCGGGGATGGTAGCTTCCCCGAGGGGATAAAGACTCTTCACAGCGGTTATACAGTTGATTTATTTGTTGTACGTTACCATGGTATGGTTCTTAATAACTGACTCGATGATAAGTATCTAACTAATTACTGATTACATATTGGTGTAATACAGATTAGTACTAATACCGTTCTAAGTCTGATTACAATACAAAATGTTTTAATCTTTTATAGTAGCTCTCCACCCAGATAACAATCCCACCCGCAAAATGACTGCAGACATGAAACATTTTATGCGCCTTGTCACTGCAAGGCCGGCCGATGCGTCCGATGCGGCCGATGCGTCCTCAATTGCGACTCGATTATCGACAGATGGTGCGAGTCGCACGCGAACGCTTATAATTTTCGCATTTTAAGCTGCGTTTGCCGTGAATGCTGCGCTGCCAGCATTCACGGGATCGCGGATAAAAGTCGGGTAAAACGCTGCAGCAGTCACAAATAAATGAATAAAAATAGTGGATAACGCCGCATTAATGCTACAATCTCGGTTCATGGTGCCTGCAGACATTGACAAAATCTTGATTATATTTATATATACTTACGTATTTTTTTAAATTTTAGGTGCAAAATAAGAAACCCTAAACAATTTTCATATATTTTTTTATTTAACATATATATATATATATATATATATATATATATATATATATATATATATATATATATATATATATATATATATATATTTATATTCAAAACAACATATTTAATATAACAAACAAAAAGAATAAAGACAAATAAATATAAAAAAAAAATTAATAATCTGCGTCGACTTCATTTGTCGGCCTTATCAGTTTCTGTGTACTGCTGCGTGATGTAAGCAGACAGCAGATTAATTTTCTCCATAAAGGCCGCTTCGTCGTCTGGAATGTCAACCTCAGAGTGCCTTTGCGGAATATCCCCCGAAACGTCTTGGTTTCCTGTCGAGTCCCCCAGGTTGAGTGACTCTGGTGTGCGTTTCTTCTTACTTACGGTACACGAAAACTAATAACAACACTAATAATAAAATGTCATACTATACTATATTCAACCACACTAAACCAAACACAAAATAAACGGGAACAAACTCGGTAAATAGATACAACTATTAGACGAAAACGTACAATGCACTTGCAAACCACTCCGACACAAGATGGCGAAATGGCGTGCCTCCTTCGTCCGGGAACCGCCGACCCGTACGCCCGCGCGCATGTGCCTTTTGCAGTGTTACCACATTACTTTTGGGAATGAAATTACCTAAAGAAAAACAGTAAATATTTGCAAACTAGATTACTTTTAATGTAAAATATACTGATAACTTGTTGCTCTTCGCTCATATGGAGGTTTAACTGATATAATTTTATTGTAACTGTAAGTTTAAATAAGATTCTTCTGATTAGTAACATTCAATGTTAGCGATTGGCATTATAAAATATAACTTGACTTAACTTTGAGCATGCGTCAACGTCGAACTGAATCAAGGTCTATAAAGTAGTAAGGTTATCCAAAGACGGGATTTCTCAGTTTGAGGGGTAAAGGGAGATCGTGACGTCACTAGAGTCGCGCGTATCTTCGAACACAGTAAACGAGCGATGTATGCGACTTGATGCGAACTGCGAAGATAGCCGGGACTCTAGTGACGTCACGCAAATAGAGCATATAGGGATCTCAGGGGGGTATATAAAGTGGACTATAGGAAAGATACCAAACTGGATCACCTCTCTTTTATAGACCTTGGAACTGAATACACTGTCTTCATAACATGTGTAGAATAGCCTCATATAACGCTCATATAATGTTAAATTTAGAGGTAGATAGTGTAAGCACAGTCTGCGTAATACCCTTGATTATACATTCATATAGATGGATAAGGATGAGGTAGTTGGGGCCTTTACCACCAGAGGGCCGGGCCTTTGACAGGATTCATTCATAAATTAAAATTGGCGGGTAAATCCTTACGTTCTAGCGCATTCCATAGTAACTGACATTTGTAACTGATGGCGAACGATGTGTTGCCTATAGCCTGCTTAACACATATCTGAGGTTTTCTCCCGTCTATTCGTGACCTTGAGAATATCGATCCACTAGATTTGTTTCCTCTATCTTTCATAAGCGAGCGTTCTCTCTCTTTCTTTTTCTATTTACTGGTCGTAAAACTCGTAAATTCATTTACGGACTTGAATTATGGTCGGTGGAACCTGGTGGAATCTCAGTGGACCGGCGAGAGACCCGAGAGACCACGGGTTTTTGAAACACCCGCGTATTTTTGCGGTGGCGACTGGCGGTAAGCGTTCTTCCGTTCTCAATCGTTTACCAACCGTTCTCTAACCTTTCTAACCAAGGCATATAAATAGGGTGCTAACCTATAAAATAAGTGAAAATAAGTTTTCTTGTTATGAATACAAACATTGCAATGCGATTACAGGTAAGTCCATATTTATTTATTTATTTATTTATTGTTATTTATATTCATATTGCTTACAGTACAACATGAAAATTAGAAGTTGTTCGCAGTTTTTGTGTGCAAGTATATCCAGCAAATAAGGAACCTGATACTCCATGTCCATCATTATGAATGTTTATAATTCATGTTAAAGATGAAAATTGTGACGAATGGGGGATTATTAACTTCTGTAAGTACATTTTTTAGCAGTTATCTAAATCTTGCCAAATTTTCAAATTTTGATTCGAATTTTTATATTTCAATTATGCAACAGATGACACGTAGGATATAAGATTATACATGGATTATACATGGTTATCTACGACTTGAAGCAGGTTTTTTACGCAGCGTACAACGTAACGTGACGATTAACACTTTTGACAACACGGAAAGATCCTTGACAAAACTATAAGTAGACCACCTGAATAGCTGATGCGCCACGTTTGGAAAACACAAACGCGCGGCGTAGTAAGCTGTGAACTTGAGTTGAGTTGTACGCTGCGTACAAAGCCTGCTCCTAGGAAAACCCGCCTTTATGCCAAACGATAAATTATAGCGGATGTCATTTTGAGTAAGCTGCTTTCGATATAGGGCCGTATTCACGGTCATGCATGCATTACGAGCATTCGTGCTGTCATGCATGCATGACCGTGCATGGCATTGCATGAGAGGGTTTTCAAGACAAAATTTGCATGAACAGTATGTATTTAAGGTTTTACCAAACATTTTTATTAACATTAGTAGTAATCATAACTTACAGTGATCGGTTTAATTGAACATTTTTTATTACTCGGAAATTTAAATCAACTCAATTTAACATTTTGAATTTTTAATTACCCGGTAATTTAAACAAGCTTATTTTAACATTTTGAAGTTTTAGTTACCCGGTAATTTAAACAAGAGTAATTTACCATTTTGAATTTTTAATTACTCGGTAATTTACGCCAACGTAATTTACCATTTTTAATTATTAATTACGTGCTAATTTATTATTTAAAATTGATAATTTTAATTTCAACGGTAATTTACGAAAAAAATTAATTACCGTAATTTAACATCCCTGGAAATAGTTAATACAAGATGGCGGTAATTTTTTTAAGTTAAAAAAATACAGCCACGCCTGTATGTATTAACTATTTCCAATCTTCATATTATTTTTAATACATACCGGCTGACATCACCAGCTGTCTGCTAACTTTTTTATAGTAGTTTTTCTTCATTTTTATAGTATAAATTCTTAAATAACTTATTAGAATTCAACCCTATCTTAGAGTCTTGATTTATAACAAATCAACTCTAAAGGAAGTATGAGGTTAGATTATTATTTAGAATATATATTTTAAGTAATAAATTGTGTAATTGAATTAAATTGTTTGTAAATAATATTTTTTATTTATCCTAATGTAAAATTGTTCCGTGTAAAGGATTCATTTGATGTAAAAAGTAATAATTTTGAAATTGTTTCATATCTTTACACAATCTAATTATAGTTCTATGATCTATGAAATTCTAAATCAAGTTTCATGATCACATTCCGTTTATTTTTCCTCCTATCAAAAATTGTAAGGATACAAAAATATCACATACAAATCTATCTTTCAGAAAGAATTGTTCTAAATATTTCTGCCTGCAATAAAAAGGTTTCCGTCTATTTTGTCATGACAGTGTCATGATGACATCCATGCGTTGCGCACTAATGGTATAATACAAGACCCAATCCAATCCTATTACAAAATCTTTCTAATTTAATTGTTCCAATATTATGAATAAAATTTGTATAGAAACATTGTCATATAAAAAAAATTGCTTTGAAAAGTAAATTTTGAAGCAGTCTAACAAAGAAATGAAAAGGAATTGCCTTAAATTGTCTTATATTGTCCCAAGAATGTTCAAGGTGTCCATCAAATTATGGGTCGACGTGTATATTATAATATAATTTAACAAAAAAAACTAAACAAATAACTAATGCAACAATTATACAAATTTCTTGTTCATCACATCTTAGTTTTTGCAAACATTATTGCAAAATAATTATAGTGGTAATGTTTCTTATGTGATTTTTATTTACAGGAAACACGTCAAAACCTTACTATTTTCGTACTGAAGACTATGGGAATATGGAACCAGCATAGAGCAATTAGAGAAGCAAAACAAAAGAACACCACCATCATCATCTGATAGTAACAACGAAAATAAAATTCATTATAATTTCATCACTACGGAAGCTTGTTAGACAGGACAATATCAGTTTAGAATTTATTTCTATTATTGAGGATATTATTAACATGCTATCTTTGCCAGCAAAAGCTAGTCCCCCCAGACAGTTTAGGAAGACATCTACAAGCCATTCATAACTGCTTTCCTCATTTTCAAGCCACACTGGCAGAAAAGAAGGTAATTAGTCACGTCAGTTTTTGTTATAAATCTCCAAATTCATATGTGACCCGCTCCGAAGAAAGGGACTTTATGACGATTTGTCATAAGGTCCATTGTGCTTGAGATTTTACCTTCTGCCGGTTCATCATAAGGTCCCTTTTGTCGGAGCGAGTGACATTATACATTTTAATTAAGGGAACATATATTAGCTTTCTCATCCACTACAAAATCTTAAAAAATGCCTTTTGGGCTGGGTTAAGCCAGAACTTTTTTTATTGGCAAAGCTGTTTTAACTTTAAATGTGCAGGAAAGATGCTGCAGCGTGCTCTAGAAAGGAAGGCAGAATAATAGACATGGACGACCTACCAGAGATCGATTGAAAGCCCGGTCTGGCCACATATGCCCTTTTTTTTAATGGTTACTTTACTCTAGATGGATACTGCAGATGACCAGACGACATCATTTTACGAGCACAAGAATAAAAACTGAAAACTTACGAAAAGTCATTAAAACACATTGGACAATCAATAAAAATAGCTGTTTTGCTGCAATAGACAGAAAACCAAATTTGTTCGTTTTTGTTGAATAAATATGATTTTAGCATTATTATGTAATATAGTTGGTTTACAAAGAGCTATGAAATTACTGTTGTATATTTTCACATTAGAGGGTGTAACATATTTCTAACAATATAAAGTACTTGTATTTGTAGTATTATTTCTAAATTTAATAAAGTTTTTCAGCTTGTAATTTGTAGTGTTATTACTTTTTCAGCTTAAGACTTTTTCCACTTACCGTACCTTTTATACAGCACAATATCACTATTCTGGTAGGTAAGTAAACTTGATTTTGTAAGTAGTTTATTTTGTAATTCAAAATGAAGTTTGTTTAAACTATAATGAAATCTTGCATTTTATGTTTTAAAATAACGTCTAGTTACTTTCAGTTTCTCATTCAATGTTATTAAGGGTCCGGTGAAACGATGCTTTAGAACGTACCCCAAATGGCGTTTCGGTAGTTCCAATTGTTCTTCAATTGTTGCTTTTAAATTTGAGATTTTTTATGCTTAAACGGTTTGAATTGAATGTAGCTATTGGGGAAAACTTCTCATAACAATAATTGAAAAGGAAATACTTTTTTAAAATCAGTCATTATTGAACAATAGGCAGTAACTTACGATTTTATTTTTAGATTTATGAATCATTGATTTTTAGCCATGCACACAAAAATCACCTACCTATGTATGCAATAAAATCTCCATAAAACCACCCTTGTTTGGAAATCAATTGGAAGCAGAAAAAGCTATGATTTTTGTGCGGATTGTGTTGTTTGAACCAAGAGTGGGAATTCCTGTAGTTCACCGCTTTTCGAATAGATGGCGCCACCGCTGTTTATAACAAACATTCAAAATAAAATTCGCAGTTTCTGTATTATTTCCCTCTCATATCTTATCTTATCTTATCTCTGCAGTTATTATCCATTATTATATGTATTGTTATTATTATTACACATATTGTGCAATGGGAAGTATGCATTTGTGTAGAAATTAATATTCAAAACTGGTTATTGATAATAAATGTTCATTAATTTAATTTTACTTTTGGTTCAAACGAATATTATGTGTGTGTGTACTACTCATCAGGTCTCAAACAATTTCATGTAAATCTCTATACATATAATTTGAAGAAGCAGGAATACTGGGGGTGCAGCCAGTGTGGCAGTTAATAAATGAAACACTTACCATTACAAGGCCCTAAGCTTTCAACACTTTATTTAAGTCTTTATCAGAGGGAAGTCTAATAAAAGAACATAACGTGCACAATTTTCACAATGACCGAAACAACTAACGATGGCATCGTACAGAGGTCTGAACACGGTGAGCATTCTCTAGCTACATACAGTGCGACACATCTAAGTCTACAAGAATCAGTTACTACTTAACAAAACAAACATAAGCACCAACCATGTTAAGAAATGGATATCAAAGAGTTGTCGTTCTTTTACCTAATGATAAGAGTCACTTTTTAAGTTTTGAAGAATGCCCACCGAGTTCAGACCTCTGTCCGATGTCATCGTTGGTTGACTTGGTGTTTGCTTCCGGCTGTGAGTTGACTCGTTTAACATTGGTTATTGTGAAAATTGTGTACGTTATGTTTTTTAGATTTCCCTCTGATGAAGACATAAATAAATTGTCGAAAGCTAAGAGCCTTGCAAAGGAAATGGATTAATTTATTAACCGTCCCAATAGCTGCACCGCTAGTATTCCTGGTTCATCAAAGTACACTGCAAACAGCGGATACTTCCATAAATCTATACGTATAGTAGTACCAAACGTATACTATTGAATTTTTACTTTTATATATAATCAAGGGTAATACCCTCAGATTACTGAGAAATTGAAATTATTTGCAGTAAAACATAATTTATATATATTATAAATCAAATAGAGAAGAGGTAATAACACTCAAAGCAGATTTCACATTCTTTTATTAATTAACTAATTTACTATACATTAAACAAATAAGCCCTGTTAAAAAATGTAAACTAAAAAGAGGGAAATATATTAAATAATTAGTATTTGACAGCTACAGTTCCGACAACAGTGAACTGCCAACATACAACTTAATTCAGTAACACATATTATATCATTCATTTATTATTATTATTATGTTATCATTTTGTCTTATGATTAGAACCCGACCAAACATTCGGCTTTGGCCACTTATGGTCACAAATGACATCTTAAAACAATTACACAACAAATAAAAATTAGTTAATTTTACGTTCAACGCGTTCCAAAACCGCTCAGCAAACCAAGCTATAGTTAGGTGACACACGTACTGTATAAATAAATTATAATTCCATTATTTTATGTATTTTTTCGCACAACAAAAAACAAATACTATTTTACTTTAAACATTGGCACTTCTTTTGTATTCCTTCGGCTTCTGCCGAAGATACCGAAAAAGATGAAGTTCAGGTTCGGTTTTGGTCCAAAATATTACCTTCGGTCATATACCTTCGGATAATAATAGCATGCTAAACCTGTTTGTTATAAAATTTACATAACTTGGGCAACATGTACTCGTTTCATAGCTTTTCTTTGTTCTCCATATTCACAACATTGAGTGGTTGGTTATCGTTTATATTAAGTATTAAATAACACCTTTTCGTTCCCGTTTTGTTTAGCCGTCCTTGCACCCATAAAATAAAATTGAAATGCATAATTATTATACAGATCCCAGTTCTAAAGAACGGGGTTTGATAGCTGAATTATCGATTTACGACAAAAAACGGTAATCCTGTAGAGAAGGTACTTCGCAGAAGCGCTTGTGAACTGTAACATTACATGTAAGAGTAGCCGTTGCTGGTGTCCATAGGAATTGCTACGTAAAACCCACTGTGGTGTAGACTCGGAGAGTTAGCAGAAGTTTTTAAAAGGTGAAACAGCATGATTTCTAAAAAAATAAACATCATTTAACACACAAAAACATACAACTAAAAACTGAACTTACATAATATATATGATGGACATTGTATACTCATATACTATATCAGTCGAGATAAAACCAACCAAAGTTTCCTTTGATAGTCGAAATCGCTGATTTCTTGATTCTTCACCATCACCGAATCAATAAGGAACATCCAAAAGATTCATGTCTATAGTAAATAAATAAAATCTTACAACATATGTAACGTAAGGTTGTGACAGCCACCGATAGTCCCGATGCCGAAAAGCACAACGTAACGACAGTATGTTATTGTCATATTTGGAAATACACGATGTAGTCTATCTCTCTCAGCGTTGTAGGAATAGTCCTGCTGGTTCTGTTTAGCATATCGGATACCATCACAGCAAAAAATTGTATTGCATACGCATGGCCGCAAGTGGTATTATTGTATAGCACAAACAAATCAAGAATCGAGAGGGGTGGTGAGAGGGTTTTTTTGTGAAAAGGATTTATAAAATTGCCAGTGTTATATGAATTTAGGCAAGGCTGCTTGAAAGTTTCATGTGTTGAGTGTAGCTTTTCTTTACCAATAAATAAATAATAAATAAATAATAAATAATAAATAAATAATAAATAAATAATAAATAAATAATAAATAAATAATAAATAAATAATAAATAAATAATAAATAAATAATAAATAAATAATAAATAAATAATAAATAAATAATAAATAAATAATAAATAAATAATAAATAAATAATAAATAAATAATAAATAAATAATAAATAAATAATAAATAAATAATAAATAAATAATAAATAAATAATAAATAAATAATAAATAAATAATAAATAAATAATAAATAAATAATAAATAAATAATAAATAAATAATAAATAAATAATAAATAAATAATAAATAAATAATAAATAAATAATAAATAAATAATAAATAAATAATAAATAAATAATAAATAAATAATAAATAAATAATAAATAAATAATAAATAAATAATAAATAAATAATAAATAAATAATAAATAAATAATAAATAAATAATAAATAAATAATAAATAAATAATAAATAAATAATAAATAAATAATAAATAAATAATAAATAAATAATAAATAAATAAGAAATAAATAATAAATAAATAATAAATAAATAATAGATAAATAATAGATAAATAATAAATAAATAATAAATAAATAATAGATAAATAATAGATAAATAATAGATAAATAATAGATAAATAATAGATAAATAATAGATAAATAATAGATAAATAATAGATAAATAATAGATAAATAATAGATAAATAATAGATAAATAATAGATAAATAATAGATAAATAATAGATAAATAATAGATAAATAATAGATAAATAATAGATAAATAATAGATAAATAATAGATAAATAATAGATAAATAATAGACAAATAATAGATAAATAATAGATAACTAATAGATAACTAATAGATAAATAATAGATAAATAATAGATAAATAATAGATAAATAATAGATAAATAATAGATAAATAATAGATAAATAATAGATAAGTAATAGATAAATAATAGATAAATAATAGATAAATAATAGATAAATAATAGATAAATAATAGATAAATAATAGATAAATAATAGATAAATAATAGATAAATAATAGATAAATAATAGATAAATAATAGATAAATAATAGATAAATAATAGATAAATAATAGATAAATAATAGATAAATAATAGATAAATAATAGATACATAATAGATAAATAATAGATAAATAATAGATAAATAATAGATAAATAATAGATAAATAATAGATAAATAATAGATAAATAATAACTAAATAATAAATAAATAATAAGTAATAAATAAATAATAAATATCGGTTGAAAAAATATGGATAACGTTTCCAGGGTATTTTTTACGCCGTGCCGCGGCGCGCGAACTCTACGACCGCACATCGCTGTGAAATATGAAATAACAAGGAATAGTGTGGAATAGGTATGAAAATGCACAGGTATGGAGCAGCCAGCAGGGGAAGGGCGAACACGTGACAAACACGGCATCCGAAGTGGCGCGCTGGCCGCTGGCGTTCTCGATCTTGAAATTTAGTATAATAAAACAGAAAAATAAGCATGTAGGGTGGGTGGCGCCATCACGCGGCCAAAGTTAAAATGTGCCCGGTTTCCGCACCCTTAAAATGTATCTTCAATACATCCAGAATACCCGAGCTAGTTTGGTTGCATATTCATATTATTTCGGGTTTCATTGATAACTATTACTTCGCATATTTCCCGCTAGGTGCGCCACTATGCAGGGAGCAGAAATTGGTGGAGGCGCTTCGGTTAGCTATCTATATAGGTATATAATCAAGGGTAATATATAGAAACCCAGAATATGTAGACATTTTCCTGCGTTTCTTACCACATTGTCTGCGATCTCAAGTTATGAGGCTTGCGTGACTCTCACGATTGTTATCTGGGCAAAGTATTGGGTTGTAACCGACCTGCCTGGTGTCGACTTACGTTTGTTGTTTTATCGTTTCACATTCCTAGAACAAGGATCCCAAAACACAAAATAACCTCGCGACTGATTATGTTTTATGCTCTGAATGGCCTTATGTGCCAGAATTGATGGCAATAAAACATTTTGACAAATTTTTGTTTTCTTCTTTAAGATAAAGTTAGATAATTTTAGAATTCATACGTAATGAATGTTTATTAAGCGAGTAGACTAACTATTTTCATTTTAAATAATACGATTATTGTTTACAAAAAAATATGTACAAGACCCAGATCTAAACGCATTTTCAAGCGAAGACGTTATTTATTGTTATTCAGTGCAACTTCTTAGAATATGAAATATTCAATTTCTTGTTATAAAAAATATTTTACGTCTGTGGTTTTCTCAAATACATTTCAAGTAGCCCAATTCACATTATAAAAATAGATTTTTACTTTATCATACGCAGTATGATGAAGTATTGTAATCATGCCGAAAAAAAATTGAGATTTTAGCGGAAATAGGTCTTTTTGGGTACCCTGATCATTTTTGACCAAGGTACAAAAAAATTTCTCTGTGTGTGTATGTGTGTACTCAATTTTTGTGGCGACGATTCCGGAGAAACTACTAAAGGTATCGGGACGAAAGTTCATATTTAGAAGTTTTACGACCAAACTTAGAGCTGAAAAGCTTTTGGTTCAAAATGGTCCAACCGAACTGGCTATTTCCTCTAAGCATTTCTGAAGGATTGTGGAAATGAGCCGCCATTTCTGTAATTTCGTCAAAATAGTTAAATATTAAATTAAAGTGGGCGATATTTTGTATAATTTATGTCTGACATTTTTTGGTGAAATTAATAGTTAGCTGTTTGAGCAAATTCTATCTGATCGAGATTGTGTCTGCACAAAAACTAGTAGCCAGGGCGTGTCAGATGTGTTGATACTTTTGACAGTATTCGGAACGTCAGCCTTTACGACACGCGAATTTAACAGGCACATGCATGCAATATCTCACTATACATATCTACTATCAATAGTAACAGATCTCATATTGTGATACCGTGTACGGTCCTTGCCTGACGGCGTCGGATAGGCAGCGTGTTCAGCGTGTCCAAAATGCATGTGTTCTGTTTGTTTTTGGTTTGAGGAAGTACGATCATGTATCGAATGGGCTGGGCGACTTGGGGTGGTTGAACATGGATAACACTAGGGTGTTACATGCAGCAATATTATATCATAAGTTGCTATCCAAGAGAATCCCACATTACGTCATGCGGAAGATACGCTGTAGAACGGATGTCCATAACCTCAATTTAAGATTCAGGGGTTTGTTTGCTCCACCAGCCCCTCGCGCTGAGCTGTATAAACGGTCATTCTCTTACTAGCCCAGTCACATATACAATGGTCTCAGGGAAGATATGAGAAAATTATCGTTAAACAGTTTTAGCGGAAAGGTGAAGAGTTGTCTGTTTGCTCAACAGGGGGGACTTTAGGCATTGAGCGCAAATCGGAGGCTGTTAAATTTTTATTTTTTTATGGGCATGTGCGATGTTTTGTTGAGTTGGATTTGCTGCAATTACGTGTAACTAGACTCTCGAGTAATTTTTCTGTTTGTTTTTGTTCTCGGAATTCTTGTTATATTATTGGTACAATTATGTCTTAGCTCTAGTTTGCGTAAGGGGTTGAGTGGAAGAGCAAGGCAATTTGGAAACAAGTGTGCTGATCTCCGCGCTAAATATAAATATTTTGTTGCATTTCAATATTGGTTTTTAATTTTAATTTTAATAAAGGAATTATTTATTTATTTCATAATTTGTTTATCTGTATATCCTGGCTAACTAGTTTTATTTTCATGCAGACACGACTGATCTCAATCAAATAGATTATCATGCAGCTAAACTATTAACTTTATATATTGTATGATAAAGTCATGTGCCTGGCCACATCAGATTTTTTTATCTAAGTACACTTCTTGACAAAACTTTTGCACTAAAAAAGCGAAAAAAGTGATAATCGTGGGATGAAGAGATGTCAAAAATGACCATATCACCGCTGTAACAGCTCATCACAAACTCGAGATTGTTCGTACCTAAATATTTTGTTTTTTAGTTTAAGGTAAAATTCTTAAACGGGAAAAGACTTTTTCGCTGTATTTTATTACGACTATTTACTAATTTTATATTGTGTACTACATCACTGAATACAGGTAAAGAAAGCCGACATATATTTTTCTTATTTTTCCGTTTATGTATTTTTTCTGTTTTAAATACTTATATTTGTTGTTGAGGGTATAGCAACAAAAAAGACTTAAGCAAGTTGAAACGGTTAATGTTTGCCTGTGTTTGCATGTGTTTGGTACGTATGGGCGTGGCGCGTGCGTTATTGTTCTTAGCGACAAGCAAACTTGCTCATAGTTACGTTCCAAACAGAGGGCAACCGCTGATACTGGTTATGTGAGACTCCGTCTCACATAACCATTTGAAAAGTCTCGCATGCGCTTCAAAAAGATAAGAGTAGACTCCCAGGTCGCCTTGTGGGCGCACGTCTTAACATATGTAGACCTCCATAAAAATCTCTTATGCAATAAGAAAAACCAAATCTATCCGTTTTCAAACTTCATACATCTTGCAGGTACATCAATAATTATAAAAATAAAACAACTTGTGTAATAATAATTATTTTTATAACCGGAATATTTGATTTTAGACAATAAATTCATCAACATTGTTGTACTTAGTTTCTACATTTTAATCAAATGCCTACACAGGGATGATCTAATACATATATTATAAACATTATTTACAGCAGAAGTGTCCTTATTTACAAAGCTAACTCAATGCAATAAAATATTGTCGACTAAAATACGAGATGTAAAAAACAAACTGTAGTAATTGCTTTGTGTTTTACGAATGTTTGATTTCCAAGCAATCCAAGACAGATGCACCTAGCCCCAGTCTGTTCTTTAGCATGGATGGCATTTCAACCCATCGATGTGCATTAGGATCAAATTTTTCAACTGAATTTTCGATTCCCCCAACAGCATAAACGCAGCCATCTAGTGTGACCAATTCGTGGCCATACCTTTCAGTAAGCATCTCAGGAATTGGCTCCCAGATATTTTTGCGAATGTCGAAACGTTCTCCGCTGATTTGGGGCCCTAAAATTAGAATTAAATGCATCTCTAGTTGCTCGAGAACAAATACACTGTATCTTTGACACTATCGTAATGCAGTAGAAAAAATAGTAATTAAACAACATCATTTGTGAAGCTTCAATAAAGTAACAACTAATTAAATGCTGTACAAAATGAAGTATAATTAATAGTCATTAGCGTATAATCGCTGATGTGAGAAATTGAAGAAATAATGACAAATAATGGTTGTAACCACAATTATTGTAGTAAGTCCCTATAGCAAGTTGATGATGTTAAAAATAATGAGGATACCAAATCATCGTCTAACTAATGCAAGAAGGCAATCGAAGTTTTATAAATAGACGAAGAATAATGCGATAATAATAATATTCTACAATCAGAGAAGATTGTGCGCTTATCATCAGTGTTGCCAACTCTTAACTTTTAGTATACAAATGTTGACAAAACAAAACAATATACCAAACGAAACCTGCTGGTTTCGAGTATCTATAGATTAATTTTGTTATTTAGGTTACTATTTTGAAACCATGGCAAATGAAAGAAAAGGGATTTTCTGGTGAAATCATTCTTTGGGAGCGATGTACCAATGTTTTCAACTTAAAAATAAATTAGATAAGAATAAGATTACCGGATAACGGATATTATTAGTATTTTCTTTCATCCATAAGTGTTGAAGAAACTTGCAACGCAAATATAATCTATTTGAAACTCTAGGAAAATCTACAGATTTAATAGAGCAAAATCAAACTCGGTAGCAATATGTACACATAATCCAATGGACTAAACGTAATGATACAAGAAGATATTGGTATGAGATATACCGTACGTTTCCCCGAACGCTAGGCATAGCATTTGCGGAAGAACGGCAACATCGCTCTCCCCACCCGGCGTATTTGTCAGCGGCTAAGCTAAGCGGTTCCCCGGTGCGCGCTTCGTGTGCTAGTAGCGGTAGTAGCTAGTAGGTAGTTGTTCGCAGGACTGTGTGCGCTCGCCTTTGTGCTTCTTTTAAAAAGCAAAAATATATGTAAATTAACTAATATTCTACTACGAATAATCAATTTATCAAACATTATTTTAACTCGGGTTCAAAGATTCCGACTTGCGCTGCAAGACAGTATCCGAGCCGTTTGTAGAAGTTGTCCCTCACGCCAGAGAGCGTTTCGGATATTACAGTGTTGGCAGCTTCTGTAATTTTTGCACTCAACTCCTGTAAATTATGTGCCCTATTGACTTCATTAACATAAATGGTATTTTTAAGATAACCCCACAAGAAAAATCGTTCGGAGACAGATCAGGTGATCTTGGGGGCCAACGAATGTCGCCTGTCACACTAATAAGACGGTGAGGAAATGCGGTTGTTAAAAGCTCTCGCACCTTTGCCGCGTTATGAGCAGGACAGCCATCGTGCTGAAACCAATCATCATCCTGAGAAGAATGGACCAACTAAATGAACTAAATGCCTAGAATACCAGCCCAAACATTTAGTTTTTCGGGATATTGAGTACGGTAAGCATAACTTCGGTGCTGATTTTGCTGGGCCCAATATCGAAGAATGGAAGGATTATGTTTACCATGTAACGGCAAAGTCGATTCATCAGTAAAAATAATATTTTGTATAAAATTTTCATTTGCGTTCGCTTTTTCCATTACAGTTTCACAAAACTCCATTCTACGAATACTGTGCTCTGCGAAGGTTTCCTGAGTCTTTGAGTACTTATAACTCCGGAAATCACCCTTCTTCAGAGCCTTAGCAACGGTTTTGTTACCAATACCCAATTCCTCGCCATTCCCTCGAGTGGATTTCTTATCGTCCGGTACTACAGAACCGCAGATTAGTACATCTCGTCGTTCTTTTGCCTCAATTTCTTGTGGACTTCTCCCTTGGATGATAAGTACTGCAGCTCTTTAGACAAAGATCGTTTTCAAATTGATGCACAATATTGAAAATGGTTTGTCTGCACGGGATAGGTCTGCCTTCAAAAGTGATTGCAAACAAATCCACGCACTGTTGCGCCGAATTGCCACCGTAATACCACTTGATGATCTGAAGCTGTTCTAGCGGAGGGTACGTCGCGATTGCAAGATATGAATGTTATGAAGCGTTGTTAGATCTGCGATAGTTCTGCCGTTGCGTGCATGTGCTCCGAAACGCAAAACCAGACTGGCTGCCCCACTCAACCGTCGTTGGCAGTGTTGTCGCGTGATACGCTAGTTTCTATAGACCTATGCCTACTTTTTGCGGACACAATCTGTATAACTATAAAGATGGTGCAAATGAAAATGCCTTTAAACTGGCTGATTTTGCTGTAGAGAGTAGAGACACTAATATTACCCCACTCTACGTACGATCAGATAATTTTATCATTACGTCATAGAATAGCTTACCCATTCCTCCAGTACAGTATATATAACCATTTAAAACTGTCATTCCATACCAAACTCTGCTTGTTCCCATGGATGGTGCAGGATACCATCTGCCCTCACGGGGGTCAAACCTCTCCATCGAATTTAGCCATGGACCATTCCAACCCCCAATGGCATAAATACAATCACCTGAAACAGGACAATCAACTCATTCCCACATATTCACTATTAAATTTGATCTTATAGTTACCAATGGCAGCCGTCTTGAAGGCAGTTCGTTTGGTATTCATCGGTGCGCACGTTTTGTATTGGGCGGTCGTCACGTCAAATTGTTCAACGGTGCTGAAAACTTCGTGCTTTTGATTTCGACCTCCGCAAATAAATACAGCACCATTAACGGAACAAATCGCTAGAATAAGTACGGTTAGTTGGGGAGATTGCTGGTAAGTGGTAATTCTGATTTTGTTTGCTTTTACCGTGTTCATATCTCTCATGCGGCAAAGGTGTTGTCAAAGCCCAGGCATCTTTTCTTGGATCGTAGTACTCTGCGGACGAAAGTATTTCTGGACCGTCTTCCCCTCCAAATGCATACAGAAGTTGGCCGAGACCAACAACTGCATGACGGTTTCTTTTCTTTTGCATGGATGCGATTGCATGCCATGTGTTGGTTACAGAATTATAGACTTCACTTTCTGACATTGAATGGTGATCTGTAAAGTTATGTATTAAATGGCAAATCTCAGGATCGTTAATTTCAATCTTTAATTGATTTAAATTATAAATTGATCAGATCATAATTTGAACACCCTGTATAACTTTTAGTAGAGTTCTACCGATATGTCGATAATACGTTACGTTCACAACAATTTTGCCGGCCAACTTTTTCCCAACAGTCACAGGGGATAATTTATAAGTAATTGAAAGTAACCGTGAAACTGTCAACTCAAAAATGACACATGTCAGGTGTAGATTATAGGAATGCAACATAAAATTGATCTAAAATGTAATTAAGATTTCAAAAATGCGGTAAAATACAGGGTGTTCCATTTAAAATATAAAAGTTGACATCATTTGTGGTGTAATAGACCAGGCAATAGAGCAGAAAATGACTGAGTTCGTGACAAAAATACTAGCAGGAAGCCGACGGTCCCAAGTCACGTGGAACAGTCCGTAGATGAATTGTGATATGTTTCCTACTCACAAATATCATTTCTTAATTTGTTATAAACAAAAAACCTCAAAAAAACGTGTGTTTTTTCGTTTTTCGCCTGTAAAAGTTGAACCGATGGAGGAATCTTGTTGCTGTCAACAGACCAATTGTAGAGAATGAAAAGACGAAAAAATAAACCCTGCACGGACTCGATTGAGTTATTATTAACGGAGGAAATTCGGAAAAACCTGAAAAAATCTGCGTTTTGTAAAAAATTCATAACTACGCCATTTTCAAAGCTGCAGCGGAGGCTTTGCGCGTGAAAGTAGCGATTGGTAGGTGCTTTGAGTGTGGACAACCCAGGCGTTGTCCGATGAATAGTTTTTGCGTAATTGCGATTTAAATATTTTTATGCAACATGGTTCGGCGACCCTGGATGCGTCGGTGGTGGTCCGATTTTAATTTTATTAACGTATTTCGAAAGTAGAAGTATTGTGCTACTAAACGTCTATTTTGATTTTACGTTAAAAAGTTGCAAAATAGGCGAAAAATGCTTTCAAATAGGACCGAAAACTGCACCGCGCTCCAAAACGGTCGAGTAGTGGGGTAGGCGGCCGACTCGGGGAAACGCGCAACGCGCTGAGATTACTATAGATACGCGCTTCCCCGCGTCTGCCTCCTACCCCCACTACTCGACCGTTTTGGAGCGCGGGGCAGTTTTCGATCTTATTTGAAAGCATTTTTGCCTATTTGTTGACAGCAACAAGATTCCTCCATCGATTCGGTTTTTACAGGCGAAAAACAAAAAAACACACGTTTTTTTGAGGTTTTTTGTTTATAACAAATTAAGAAATGATATTTGTGAGTAGGAAACATATCACAATACATCTACGGACTGTTCCAGGTCACTTGGGACCGACGGCTTCCTGCTAGTATTTTTGTCACACAAGAATCTCTGTTGCCTGGTCTATAACCGGAAGTAACCGAAAACCGAAAATATTTTAGTTGAGACGATCGTGTCCAACAATCTAAGTCAACAAATTTTTAATCTCTCATTTCATTTGGTTCTCCATAGACTTTTAAGTTTTCTTTATTAATTTTGAGCTTATATTAATATAAATTTAAAACAGAAATATATTTTAATTGAATGTTATAATAAAATTACGTTGGATAACATTTTATGATAAATATTACTCACTGTATCCCCCTGTAGCAAAAATGCACGATGAAAGTTTATTTTTGGAAAGCTTGCGTGGGTCAGGTCCACTGGACGATGCAGATCCGGAATGCAACTCCATATGGTATTTTGTGTTATCAAATACAAGAATCATACACTCCAAGTCCAGTCTTTCAGATTCTCCTTAAAAAGTGTATTACCCATCAATCGCAACTGGACATCTTTCATCAGCTAAAGAAAAAGAGCATACATGCATTTTACAGTGATTTGTTCAGGCCACCAAACACTGTCCAACCAAATTCAATATTAAAATTTACTGAAAATATAAGAACCTACGTCAAAAAGATTCTCCTTTCTTCCGAGCAAATCGTGCTTCACCGACCAAATCTGGTCAATAATATTTTTATGTCGTACATGATCATCAAGTGACATTTTACATCTTAGATACCGGGGCAAAAACTGCTTCTTAACGCCCGCGAGGGAATTAAGGGTTGCCATGGTTATATGTCAAATATATCAAATATTTGTCATTCAAATTGTAAATTTTAAGTCATCAATGTGAATTATTGGCGATTAAGGTTATGTTTGACAATTAATTGTCTGTACTGTCTCTCGGCAATGTCAATTATTGGCGATTAAGGTTATAAGTTTGACAAATAATTGTCTGTATTGTCACTCAACGTCGAATTGTTTGTATAGTTATTCAACTCCGTAGATACGGATGTCACTTGATAACGTCAAACATTTATTAATATTATTCAAGCGGAGGAACAGAACCATTGTAGGACATAAAATTTTATATGTACCTCGGGCATTACATGATGTTTATACCCTTGGGCGACTAAAAAAGCGAGCTTTCTAAACGGTCGCCCTAGGGGCATAAACATCCGTGTAATGCCCTTGGTACATAAATAACTATTATCTACGACTCACAGATAATAAGTTCATTGTGTACGTATCTATGACTATATAATCCCCATCATTATACGCGCCAATGATTATAATGACACTAGCGTTCTATAATAATGACAGTTCGTTCAAATAATGACCTCATTATTTGAACGAACTGTCATTATTAAACAACGCTAGTGTCAAAGTCTGTCTAAACCAACGTGGATGACAGTTATGTGACAGTTCGCCTCGCCATCATTGACAAATACATTTAAAATATTTTGCATAAAATGGAATTTATGAGTCGTAGATAAAACGTCGTATTTGACTCGCACATAATGGATATAAATCGCTCGCATGATTACACGCTCGCCTACGGCTCGCGTGTAAACTTCATGCTCGCGATTTATATCCTTAATTATGTGCTCATCAAATAATATACTATTATTTGCTTTACTAACAAGTAACAACAGTAATATCTGGTTCGATATGGTTGTTTGTTGCTATCGCCACACATTTCCGGCCTACTTTGCAACTTTGGGAATTAACTAAAAACAGTGTACGCTATTATATAATGTTTAACTCTCTTTCTCCTGATATAGAACACAATAGTGTTTGTGGGGGTATTTTCTTTTCTTAATTAAAAATTGAAAGTTTAATTTTGATTATTTCAAAATCATGGTTTTTAAAAATAAAAAAAAAACTTAGATAATAGCTTGCACTGTTTTTGGTTAATTGCCACTGTTTGAAAGTGGGACGGAAATGTGTTCATGTCTTAACTAAAATAAATATCTACAAACATAATATTTACTGAAAATGTGAACTCACCAAGTGAACAGTACCTACTATTTATTTTAATACTGTTATTAATTTTAAATCATATAAGCACGGCCGGCGCGTGGCGTGTGCGCGGTGCACACAGGCGCCTAAGACTGGATTTTTCAATGCCAATTAAAATCGTGAACTGAGTTCAATTATACAAAATCCTGGCAAAATAGTATTAAAAGCCCCATCCTGAAAGATCTTAAAATAACTGTGAGATATGTGTTTATATTAAAATTAATGATGATGATTAAACAGCGATGATTTTCCCAAATGCCGACTTGCATTAACTTTACCTGTTTTAACTTCTAGATTTGCACTACCTAGTAAAAAATCTGATGTGGCCAGGCACATGACTTTATCATACAAATATAAAATTAATAGTTTAGCTGCATGAGAATCTATTTGGTCTGCATTAAAATAAAACTAGTTAGCCAGAATTTGACCGATAAATAAATAATTAAATAATAAATAATTCCTTTATTAACATAAAACAATATTAAATGCAACAAAATAATATTTATACTTAGGGCGGAGATCAGCACACTTGTTTCCAAATTGCCTTGCTCTTCCACTAAACCCCTTACGCAAACTAGGAATAAGACATAATTGTACCAATAATATAACAATAATTTCAAGAACTTATCAAAACAAAAACAAACAAAAAATTACTCTAGAGTCTAATTATACGTAATTGCAGCAAATCCACCTCAACAAAACATCGCACATGCCCATAAAAATTAAAACAGCCTCCGATGTGCGCTCAATGCCTAAAGTCCCCTGTTGAGCAAACAGACAAACAACACTTCACATTTTCCCCAAAACGATAATGTTTGCATATCTTCCCTGAGACCATTGTATATGTGACTGACCTGGTAAGAGAATGACCGTTTATACAGCTCAGCGCGATGGGCAGGTGGAGCAAGCAAACCCCTGAATCTTAAATTAAGGTTATGGACATCCGTTCTATAGCGTAGATACGCGGAAGATTCCGCATGAGGTATTGTGGGATTCTCTTGGATAGCAACTTATAATATAATATTGCTGCTTGCAACACCCTAGTGTTATCCATGTTCAACCACCACAAGTCGCCCAACCCATTTGATACATGATCATACTTCCTCAAACCAAAAACAAACAGAACACATGCATTTTGGACACGCTGCCTATCCGACGCCGGCGCCGGCAGGCAAGGACCGTACACGCTATCACAATATGAGATCGTTTTACTGTTGACAGCAGCTATAGTGAGATATTGTCAAAACATCAGCATTTGACACTACCGGTACTGTCATTACACAGAAAATATTTGGAAAACCCTGGCTACTATGTAATTTCATATCAATGCAGATGCGACCGATCTCGATCAAATAGAAATTATCTCTTGAAGCTAAACTATTAGTTTTACCAAAAAATGTCATAGGCATAAATTATTCAAAATTTCCTCTACTTTAATTTATTATTTAACTATTTTGTCGAAATTACATAAATGGCGGCTCATTTGCAAAATCCTTGAAGAAGGCTTAGAATAAACTACCAGTTCCTTTGGACCCTTTTGAACCAAAAGCTTTTCAGCTCTAAGTTTGGTGATAAAACTTCTAAATATGAACTTTCGTCCAGATACCTTTAGTAGTTTCTCCGGAATCGTCGCCACAAAAATCGTTTACACACACACATACACACATACACACACAGAGACATTTTTTTTGTACCTTGGTCAAAAATGTTCAGGGGACCCATAAAGACCTATTGCCACTAAAATCTCAATTTTTTTTTTCGGCACGATTACAATACTTCATCATACTGCGTATGATAAAGTAAAAATATTGACCTAATGATCAAAGTCAGCGTAAAGTCAAAGTCAGTCAATGGACTACTCGAAGGAAACCTCCTTAAAGTCATTTTCAAGTTACAATTATCAGCAAAATATCAAGAATTTGGTATCATTTTATCGGAAAAATGATTTTTCTCGCATAATCAGGGTACTTCCTTCGAGTGTCCATTGAGTGCCTTTGACTTGTGCGCTGACTTAGATCATTAGGTCAATATTTTTTTTCGATTTCCGTGCTTCTAACATCATTTCTACACTAAGAATTTCAATAAAATATCAAGTATTGGGTATCATTGTAATCGGAAAGCTGTTTTCTATCGAATCAGCAAGGTGTGGCCATTGGGTACCCGTGAAAAAAAAAACGACTGACTGGCCAAAAACAACGCTATAGGTAATGCCAGTAATGCAATGTCGGCCAAAATCAATTTAGTTAGTGTTTATTTGACAATTTTAGACTATTTTCACCAATTCCTAGCCACCTAGATTAATACACAAAAAAGTTATTTTTGTGTTGCCTTTAATGTAATTTCATATCAATGCAGATGCGACCGATCTCGATCAAATAGAAATTATCTCTTGAAGCTAAACTATTAGTTTTACCAAAAAATGTCATAGGCATAAATTATTCCAAATTTCCTCTACTTTAATTTATTATTTAACTATTTTGTCGAAATTACATAAATGGCGGCTCATTTGCAAAATCCTTGAAGAAGGCTTAGAATAAACTACCAGTTCCTTTGGACCCTTTTGAACCAAAAGCTTTTCAGCTCTAAGCTTGGTCATAAAACTTCTAAATATGAACTTTCGTCCCGATATCTTTAGTAGTTTCTCCGGAATCGTCGCCACAAAAATCGTTTACACACAGACATACATACACACAGACACACACACACACACACACACACAGACATTTTTTTGTACCTTGATCAAAAATGTTCAGGGGACACATAAAGACCTATTTCCACTAAAATCTCAATTTTTTTTTTTCGGCATGGTTACAATACTTCATCATATTGCGTATGATAAAGTAAAAATACGTGCTATATTTGATAGACTTAAAAATATCTACATTACCAGGAAAATGCCTTCAGTGAACATCCACTACTAGAAGAATTTGCAAAAAATAAAGCTGGGAGAGTTCCTTTCAAATAAATATACAGTGTAATGGAATCATATTCCGAACAATGACCGAAAAGTGCGTGGTAAGTGGCGTGACCGAGTGCAGACATACACCGGTGACAATATTGCCGATGTTGCTGACAGTGCGAACGGATGTGCTTCGACACGAAAACGGAATAGAATTAGAGATAGTTAGAAATAGGCAGTTGAAGACGATGTACCAGATAAGACAATAAAACGTATTACTAGGTGACATTGGGGTTATCATTTATGACTATCTAACCACATAGTAAAGAAGGAAGATAAGTACTTTGCAACAGTATGTCTCTTCGGATTTCGGAATGAGATACAAAGAGGGAACACATGTTTATCGCGATTTTTAAAAAATTTCAAACCCACAACCGTATAAAGTTTCTAAGTTAAGAAGGCTTTAATAATTCCAATTATTATGAAAATTTTTAGCTGGCTGCATTATATTTCATGTGTAATATCTAGAGTAACCATATAATCCATGTGTCATTATTAACAATAATCAAAATTAGATTCAAAGTACTTGAAGAAAACTGTCATAAATACAGCCATAAATTTTCTTAATCACATCGCAAGCTGTTAACTTGATATTTTTATTTAAACATAAATATGAAAATCTATGAAAGAAATATTCTAAATAATTTTGTTGTTGTTTTTCTTGCACAGCCTTGCTTTTTAAACTCCGAAGTTAAAATAAAGCCATGAAATAAAACCTCATCTATTTGTACTAAAGATTTTAAGGGGTTCTTAAGTTATTTTGATTTCTTAGCTTGTATTTATTTTTCTTTGGTATTTTTAATGTTAATTCTTTGTAAAGAGACGTTTTGTTATGCCACATTATGAATTAAAAATGATGACAATTTTTATGACATTCCCTTGTAGTGTTCATTTGTAATTCCCAATTATGAATAAAATTTCAGATCTCTATTATTTTGTATTGCACTGATTACACTCCTTCTTGTGTCGCGTCATAGGCACTTCACAAGTTCTTATGGAATTGATCTCATATGAAACGTCTTAAAAGAATAACATTTACTTTCTAAAAAAAGTCAGTAAAAAGTTTCATATGGATTTTAGTTTATTCTTATGTTTACTCAATATAATTTGTATTGTTTTTACTTATAAATGTATTTAGTTTCTATTGTTGTAATGTGTACTACATATAGTCTTATTTTTCGGATACGGATTGTTTTTTGTATTTTATTTTATTTTGAGTTGTTTTGTGAATATTGCAAACGACTGTAACTTCTTAAGGAACTGGAAAAAACAAATATGTGTCTCAAAAATAATTTTGCAGGGAAAAGTGGGACTTGTAAAAGGAAAGTATTGTAATCGTGCCATATAAGCGATGGAACTAAAACTGAACTTTTTCCGAAGGGCGCCAAAAATTTTTTTTGCACTCACTAGAAAAATATCACGCGCCGGCCCTGCATATAAGTGGTACTATTTCACTATAAATAACTGGTTAGTTTCAATACAATTTGATGTTATAGTTGACTTGTCCTTCTACCGGGTAATCCACGGCATAGGTACTCCCGTTTTTTCTTGTTATAAAGCTGGACGAATGAAATTTGGGAATGAGTTAATAGACAAAAAATGCCATTCTTCGGGATACTCCTGAGGTTAATATGACTTCATTATCAAATGACGTCATTATTGAAATTTTAAATGGCACCCTACATTCTTTGTGTGATATTTTCAATCAGGATGACATTCTGTGAACACAAAAACATATCGATCGTCAATTTTTATCACAAAGGCAACGCAAAAATAACTTTTTTGTGTATTAATCTAGGTGGCTAGGAATTGGTGAAAATAGTCAAAAATTGTCAAATAAACACTAACTAAATTGATTTTGCATTACTGGTGCCCTATAGCGTTGTTTTTGGCCAGTCAGTCGTTTTTTTTTCACGGATACCCAATGGCCACACCTTGCTGATTCGATAGAAAACAGCTTTCCGATTACAATGATACCCAATACTTGATATTTTCTTGACATTCTTAGCGTACAAATGGTGTTAGAAGCAAGGAAATCGAAAAAAATATTGACCTAATGATCTAAGTCACCGCACAAGTCAAAGGAACTCAATGGACACTCGAAGGAAGTACCCTGATTATGCGAGAAAAATCATTTTTGCGATAAAATGATACCAAATTCTTGATATTTTGCTGATAATTGTAACGTGAAAATGACTTTAAGGAGGTTTCCTTCGAGTAGTCCATTGACTGACTTTGACTTTACGCTGACTTTGATCATTATGTCAATATTTTTTTCGATTTCGTTGCTTCTAACATCATTTTTACGGTAAGAATATCAATAAAATATCAACTATTTGGTATCATTGTAATCGGAAAGATGTTTTCGATCGAATAATCAGGGTGTGGCCATTGGGTATGTACCCGTGAAAAAAAAAAATGACTCACTGGCCAAAAAACAATTAAATCACGCCAGTAATGGAATGTCGGCCAGAATCGATTTAGTTGGTGTTTATTTGACAATTTTGGACTATTTTCACCAATTCCTAGCCACATAGATGAATACCCAAAAAAGTATTTTTTGCGTTGCCTTGGTGATAAAAATTGACGATCGATATGTTTTTGTGTTCAGATTGTCATCCTGATTGAAAATATCACACAAAGAATAAAGGGTGCCATTTAAAATAACAGTGATGGCGTCATTTCCGGAAAAACCGGAAGTCATATTAACCTCAAGAGTATCCAAAAGAATGGCATTTTTTGTCCAAATTTCATTCGTCCAGCTTTATAAACAACAAAAATAAACGGGAGTACCTATGGAATGGGTCACCCGGTATATTGTTTGTAGACGTTTTGTAAAACCTATAAAATGGGACCATACATCTCCAGGTTACTTAGGTGAGCGAAAATCGGCCGTTAAACATATCATATCCGAACGATTCTTAAAATTTTGCCATACCTATAATTCCAAAACGGGATAACATATTATCGTAACATTTTGCATTTTTCTGTAACTACATGAAGACAACCCGAAAGTGATATTCTCGTACGGTTTATGAAAGATTTAAATAAAATAAATGATACGAAAGCGGTATAAAAAGTGTGCATTTCATATATTAAATTTTAGTTGAAAAATTCTACTATACATACTGATTAAGTTGCTTACCTGAAATTTGCCAAAATTAAAATAAAACTGAACTACGACTTCAAAGTCTGATCTGATCGAGTTCTCGATATAGTATTAATCTAGACGTATCAATTTGTTATTTAATGTACACAATGATAAGATAAGGGATATTATCGTTACCATTTCTACGTTTCAATTTAATTTGAAATAAAAATGGGGACAGGAATGGTGGATGAAATAAAACATTATTTACTGCGGACGAGCGCACTGCTACTTTCTTTATTTATACATTACACTGGACAAATAAAAAGTTGTCGGAAAAATGACAACTGTTTTCAATAGAATATTTTTCAAGAAATCCGAACCTGAACACCGCAATAGTGAATTGGTTCTTGATTTTTCGAAAAAACAGTACTAAAGGCGAAGAGAGTTTTTATGATCATGTAGGACATGATCATAAAGTGACATTTTACCGAGGATTCTTAACCTTCGCGCAGTCATTAAGGGTTGCCATGGTTATATGTCAAATATATCAAATATTTGTCATTCAAATTGTAAATTTTAAGTCATCAATGTCAATTATTGGCGAGTAAGGTTATAAGTTTGACAATTAATTGTCTGTACTGTCACTGTACTGTCAATTACTGGCGATTATAAGTTTGACAACTAATTGTCTGTATTGTTACTGAATTGTTTGTATTGTTATTTAACTCCGTAGCTACGCATGTCACTTATAATGTCAAAATATTTATTAATATTATTCAAACGGCAGAACAAACCATTGTAGGACATAAAATTTTGTATGCACCTTGGGCATTACTTGATGTTTAGACCCTCGGTGGCCTCGGGGCATAAACATCCGTGTGATGCCCGTGGTACATAAATAACAATTTTTGTACTTTTGGACACATGCAAAACAATAACGCTATGTAGTAGATGTTTCTATGTAGGATAAAACTACGTATTATTATTAATTTAAGGAATATAACTGGAATAAAAAAAAACAGAAAGGTATTAACTTTATTTTTGCAGGTACGTTTATTTTGTATATATTTGGAGTGTATAACTGATGGTATAACTTATTATTACATCTTTATTACTGTTGTAATCATTTATAAATTTGTGGTTGTCGAATATATATTATGTGTTTAGAATTCTTAGAATTGAAATACTATATTTGTTATTATAATTTGTTAAAATAAATTTATTGAGCTTGGGATACGGGATGAAAACTATAAAGAATGTTAACATTATTAATAGTCGCTATGACTCGAATACGCTTTATTTTATTTATATACTTTTCTCATGATTGCCGGCTCTGATCACGCTGTGGAAACGTTGAACTCTTCGCCGCACTCGCATCTTTATTTTTTTGTTGTAGTTTGTTTAGGAAACAGATGAAGTTTAGTTTGTGTCATTTAAATGTCAGATCTCTCTTGGCTTCTTTTAATGACTTTGGTAACTTAATGAATTCTTTCTCTTATGATATTATAACAATTTCTGAGACCTGGCTATCTGGTGATATTGACTCTTCTGTTATTGCATTGACGGATTACACTGTTTTGCGGAGGGATCGGATGGGCAGGGGGGGGTGGTATCGCGGTTTATATAAAAAATAATATAAAATACAATATTTTAACTACATCTGACTCTATTGAACAACTGTGGTTTGTTGTTAGACTTAACAAAAAGTCCTATGCCATAGGTGTTGTCTACCGCCCACCCAGACTAGTAGTAAAAGATTTTCTAGCATCACTTGAGGAGACAGTTAGTTATTTTTTGCCCGAATATGACAACATAATGATCCTCGGTGATATGAATATCGACCAACTGAGTATCGACTCTCCATCAATGGCTATGTTCCGTGACACTTTCCAGGCTTTGGGTCTTGTACAAGTAGTTTCGTCACCTACCAGGATCGCCCGCGACTCGGCAACTTTGTTAGATGTAATCTTAGTATCAAATGATCAATTGCTTGCGGAGACGGTAGTTATCCAACTCCCTGGATAACGGATACTATTAAAGCTATGCAACATCTTCGAGATAATGCGTTTAAAAAATTTAAATTAACACAACTGCCATGCCATGGAGACTACTATAGGGACATGCGCAACTACGTAACCGCAGCTATTCGGCGTGAAAAAACTGCATATTACCGCTTTTGTTTGCAAAACAATAAGGGAAACCCATGGGCGGCATTGAGACGCACTGGTTTGTATTCGCGGGCAATAGGGGTCTTGCACTAAGTCTCAAAATTTAAAATTAATACGCTCTATTAGTGCCAACCGTATACCGGAACTGTCCGCAAACGTTTTTTGTTAAAGAAAAAAATCGGTTCGTACGCTATTAATAATATTAAAATCGGTTTCGTACCTTTAAATATGAACGGGCTGTGATTGGTGTGACGTAGCATGCCTGGTCGAAGGCCACGTGACAAGAGCTAGTTACGATGCGATTGTCAGCACTTTACTCTTTCTACAAAATGTGAAAATATTGACATTAATGTTGGACGTACGTCTTCTCAGACGACTGTCACTTTTGACAACAAGCAAACATTTCATGACACAACTATACTTATTTGTTATCAGAACGCACAGAACGTCCTCCAGATGCTATACATTTAACTCGATGCTGGTATCGTGCCCGTAGGTCCTATTTTTCCGGCTGCTCTCTACGGGCTAGGCTCGCTAAGCTTCTCACCAGGCTTATGACGTCACAGAGCGTTTTGGCGCGGTTTAAACTTTGATGTTCAATAACAATTGAGTGCAACACTATTAAGCGGAAAAAATTTACACACGGTATTCTTACCACTTAAGGATTTCATTTGTTAAGTTAGGTAAAATCATGCAAGACCCCTATTGTCGAAGTTCCCCCAAATCTTACTTCTGATGCGATCAATGCATATTTTGTTAATAATCTACCGACTGTTCAAACACATAATACGCATTTATTTAACATTTACAACTCTTACATGTGCAAATGTAGAACTGACGCCAATTTTCATTTTCAATTAGTGACGGAACCAGGGGTATTGAAAGCGATAAATTCTATTAAATCTAAAGCAACTGGTTGGGATGGGTTGAATATAGAAACGATAAATCTGTGCTGTCCGCGTATACTGCCACTGCTTGTTCATTTGTATAATGTGTGCATTGAGAGAGGTGAGTTCCCTGATCTCTGGAAAAAATCGCTCGTGATCCCCTTGCCTAAAAAGTCGGATCCTACACTGAGCGACTTGCGACCGATTAGTGTAGTGCCAGTGTTATCCAAAATATTTGAAAAACTACTATGGCGTCAACTTTATACTTATGTTTCGGGTAACAATATTTTGCCGATGACGCAGTCGGGGTTTCGCGCGGGGTATAGCTGTACAACGACTCTTTTAAGTATAGTTGACGACGTCCTCAGGGCTGCAGATGTGGGTAAAGTAACAATGTTGTGTCTGATAGACTACAGCAAGGCGTTTGACAAAATGGACCATTACATACTGTCCGCTATCTTACATAATATCGGGATGGGCCAAACATCAATTAATTTATTAATGAACTATGTTACAAATCGACAACAAGCGGTTAATGTACATAATGAGATCTCTGACTTTCTAACCTTACCCTCGGGCACCCCACAAGGCTCGGTCATATCGCCTCTAATATTTACATTGTATACTAGTAGCCTTACTGGGTCATTGCGTCATTGTTTTAGCCACACTTATGCTGATGACACACAAATTTATTTGTCGTGCCCAGTACATAAAATTGAGGATGCTTGTGTACGCATGAGCTCTGACTTACAGGCTCTGGCGAACTTATCGAGGCAGCACGGTTTGGAAATTAATTCAAAAAAAAACAGAGCTGATAGTTTTCCATCCTAAGAAGCTCGGATCCCAATTTCGCGATAGGATTGACGTTAGGCTGGACGGTAACAGGCTGGTTCTTAAGGAGAGAGTCAAAAGCCTAGGTGTGATCCTTGATCAAAATTTAAAGTTTCAAGACCATATTAATGACTGCCTTAAAAAGACCTACCTCAGCTTAAAGACCATCTACTCCATTAGGCAGTATATTAATACAAAAACCAAAATAACTCTGTGCGAATCTTTAATATTGTCTCATTTCAACTACGCTGACGTTCTGTACTCGCCCTTTTTATCATATCATTTGAAAATGCGAGTGCAGCGAGTTCAGAACTCGTGCATTCGTTTTATTTTTGGCCTAAGACGACGAGATCACGTTAGCACCAGGATGAGGTCTATTGGGTAGTTGAACATGGCTAACAGAAGAGTTGTTCATGCTGCTCTTACTTTCTATAAAATTATGGCGACGGGTAAACCCCCGTACTTGGTCCACAAGATAAAAACGCGATCCGATGTGCATTCAATTAATGTCAGATTTAGAGGCGCTCTCTCTCCGCCTCTTCATAATACCGAACGTTTTAAGCGGTGCTTCACTTATCAAATATACTTCATATATAATAAATATATTTTTTCTTGTCCTGGGTGCACATCGGTGAGCAATCTAAGACAAATTTTAACCCACACACTATTCGATAGCCAGTGAACCAAGCATTTCCTCACTTTTCCTCTCATCTCCTCTACGCTATAGTTACTATCAAACCACACTCCTCACAACTATTGTGTATTGTTTATCCCGAAGTATAATGTAAAATAAAGCTTTAATATAAGTGTATCTGAATGCCAGGAGAGGTCATAACTGTCATAACTGCCATAGGGTGTTTGCCATCTGTTTCCTATTTTCTAATTTTGTTTGTATGGCAGGTTGGTAGAGCAGCAATATATTGCTGAAACCTGCCATAAGATTGATTCAACAATTGTTTCTACTTGATTTGATTGTAATAATATATTGTGTGTGTATCTGTAACAATTGTTTGAAACCAATAAACCACTTTATTATTATTATTATTATTATTATTATTATTATTTTATGCTGGCATCAATGTATATATGTATGTATGACATGTATTGTGAATTTGGAGGAACTGGACTCACTTCCGATACAGTTCTTGGCTTGACCAGATGCATAAGAGTAATAAAAGTGTGTATATAGTAAGCGAGTGTTTTAAAATATATAATCTGGACCCTACGTTACAGTATCGGTAACCTATTTTTTAAACTATTTAAATTGGGTAGTGTAATAAAAACCTCTTATCTTTGCGATATCTATATTAATTTCCCATGTAATTAATATAAACATCGCAAAGATAAGAGGCTTTTATTACACTACCCAATTTAATATTAAACTTTGCAATATGAATCCGGCTCAATTTAACCTATTTATCCTTTTTTTGTTAATTTGGACATGCTGATTTCGAGGATAGCCATACAAAATTGGCAGTGGTCTCATTTTTCGGTTATTTTGAAAGTAAAACCACAGTACTTTAGTACAAATGTTGGTGTTGGAAGTAAATAAATCAAACAACTTTTTTAAATACCATTTTTTATAATAAATGTTCATTAATGTAATCAGAAACACCAACAAATAATTTTGTACAACGGTTTATAATAAAATGTTTAAGTATTTAAATGGTTTCTATCCTGTGTGCGTTCTTATGTGCCGTTTACGATGAGAATTTTGTGTAGAACTATAATCACATAAGGCGCATTTAAATCGTTTCTCTTCTGCATGTGTTCTTATATGTGGTAGGAGATTACTCTTGCCTGCACAAGCATAATCACATATGGTACATTTAAATGGCCTCTCTTCCGAATGCTTTCTCATATGCCTTCATAAATTACCACTATTTACACCAGCATAATGACATAAGGTGCATTCAAATCAGAGTTGGGCTATTTGTTAATCGAGTGACCGAGTGAAGAGTGAATTAATCGTCACTTTTCGTGAAGAGTAACACTCGTCACTCGTTCATTAAGAGTAAAGATTAATTCACTCTTCACTCGTTACTCGCCACATACGCACATGATTGAATTACTCGCCAATCATCAATCATGAGTAATACGGAACGAGTGAAAGTTATGGGGATGAGTGAAAGTTAAAATAAAATAAAAATCGGGAAAATTTATTATATAAATGGATTTACCCGGTCAATCTTGCACATTATTGTTAAAAGACCTTTAGCGACTGATACATATTCGATATACCGGGTGACCCACGGCATAGGTAATCCCGTTTTTTTTGTTTATTTATATAGTTGGACGAATGAAATTTGGGAATGTGGTAATAGACAAAAAATGCCATTCTTGGGGATACTCTTGAGGTTAATACGACTTCCGGTATTTCCGGAAATGACGCCATCACTGATATTTTAAATGGCACCCTTTATTCTTTGTGTGATATTTTCAATCAGGATGACAATCTGAACACAAAAACATATCGATCGTCTATTTTTATCACCAAGGCAACGCAAAAATAACTTTTTATGTTTTAATCTAAGTGGCTAGCAATTGGTGAAAATAGTCGATAAATGTCAAATAAACACTGACTTTGACTTGTACGCTAACTTTGATCATTAGGTCAATATTTTTTTCGATTTTCTTGCTTCAAACAACATTTTTACGCTAATAATTTTAATAATATATCAAGTATTTCGCATCATTGTAATCGGAGAGATGTTTTCTATCGAATAATCAGGTTGTGGCCATTGGGTACCAGTGAAAAAAAAATGACTCGCTGGCCAAAAACCAACTAAATCACGTTAGAGGGCGCGATTGATGCAATGTCGGTCAAAATCGATTTAGTTAGTGTTTATTTTACAATTTTTGACTATTTTCACCAATTCTTAGCCACCTAGATTAATACACAAAAAAGTAATTTTTGCGTTGCCTTGGTGATAAAAATTGACGATCGATATTTTGTGTTCAGAATGTCATCCTGATTGAAAATATCACACAAAGAATATAGGGTGCCATTTTTCAATGATGACGTCATTTCTGGAAAACCGGAAGTCATATTAACCTCAAGAGTATCCCAAAGAATGGCATTTTTGTCTATTAACACATTCCCAAATTTTATTCGTCCAGCTTTATAGACTACAAACATAAACGGGAGTACCTATGGCGTGGGTCACCCTGTATTCGAATAAACACGACTATGACGAAGCCCTTGAAGGTTTCTATTATTTTAAAAGGTTATGTCACTACTCATTTGACGTGACCGGTGTTTTGTGCGTGTTGGAACACACGCCAGACATGTTGTCGGTGTATTGAAGTACCTGTAAAACATCTTTTTACTGTCCCGTCGGCAGTTGACGGAATATTCAACACGAACATATTGTTACTCGCGCCAAAATGATTGACGATTGACGAGTAACACTCATTTTGGTGATTGACGAGTGATGAGTGAAATATATACTTTTATGATTGACGAGTGATGAGTGACGATTAATTTTATTAATCTAGAGTGAAACTAATGACTGATTTAATCAATTAACGCCCAACTCTGATGCAAATGGTTTCTCGCCTGTATGTGCTCTCATATGCCGTATAAGAGCAGTCCGGCGTGCACTAGCATAGTCACATAGGGTGCATTTATATGGTTTCTCGCCTGTATGTTGTCTCGTATGCTGTATAAGAGAAGCCTGATATGCACTAGAATAATCACATAAGGTGCATTTAAATGGTTTCTCGCCTGTATGTTGTCTCGTATGCTGTCTAAGAGAAGCCTGATATGCACTAGAATAATCACATAAGGTGCATTTAAATGGTTTCTCTCGCCAGTATGTGATCTCATATGCTGCATAAGAGAAGACTGGTGTGCACTAGCATAATCACATAAGATGCATTTAAATGGTTTCTCTCCTGTATGTTTTCGCATATGCTCTCGAAGATTACCGCTTTCCGCACAAGCATAATCACATATGGTGCAGTTAAATGGTTTCTCTCCTGAATGCTTTCTCATATGCCTTGTTAGAGTACCACTATATACACTAGCATAATCACATAAGGTGCATTTAAAAGGTTTCTCACCTGTATGTCTTCTGATATGCTGTATAAGAGAAGCCTGATATGCACTAGCATAATCACATAATGTGCATTTAAATGGTTTCTCACCTGTATGCGTTCTCATGTGCTGTACAAGCTTAGCCTTCACTGCACAACTATAATCACATAAGGTGCATTGAAAGGGTTTCTCGCCTGTATGCGTTGTCATATGCCATATTAGAGAAGACCTGTGTGCACTAGAAAATCACATAAGGTGCATTTAAGTGATTTACCTCCTATATGCGTTCGCATATGCCTTCTAAGACTATGATTGTATGCAGAAGCATAATCACATAAGGTGCATTTAAACGGCTTCTCGCCTGCATGGGTTCTCACTTTCCGTGACTTCTTCCTTCCATGTCCTCGCTTATGTGTTTCTAGCAATCGACGTTGCCCAGTAGTATAGTCACAAATGTTGCATTTATATTGGCTCTCTGGCCGACAAATTGCCAAACAATCTTCAATATGCGTTGATTGTGTAACTGCCTCGCCATAGCTGCTACACGGGAAGTTTTCCTCCAATTTGGCTGCCTTCACATCTATGGACTGTCCATATACTGCTACAGTAGTTTCAGTAAATTCCATTTCCTCATCTTTGATGTCCAATCTTAAAAATATGAAACTGCAATAAGCAATACTTCCGTTTACTATACTGTGGTCATGTTAAGACCATAGCGGTGGTAAATTTACAATGTTGTTCCGACTATGAAAAGTGATAATAAACTGTAAAACGTTTAAAACATTGTTATTTACAAATGAAAAAATTTTTAAGGCTTCCGTATCCTACGTCGAAAACGCGCCGATACACCACACAATAATTATTGTTTAAATTGTGAAACTATAGCAACTATTCGATTGAACAGGACCATACGCAACTGCGTCCACAAAAAAATTCAATATTTATGCAAATTATACTTGTAAATTTTAGTGTTAAAAAAACTAAACTACAAATGTAGAAATGTTTTTTGGTCTCACTGGCGTATGATTATTGTGTACTGTAATACATTATAAAAGTACATTAAATGCTACGTATAATTGTGGGAGTTATCTTTTAGTGGACGTAATAACTAGAATGCCATTCTGGAAGAGTTTTAGTCTGTCAGGATTGCAACATTGTTCAACGCAGTTCAACGGTCTGTGGATAGATGGCGCTGTTTCAAATTGAAAATCTAAATACAACATGAATAATTTATTTAGATATGACCTAAAGTGCAGTAAAAATCGATAGTACTGAAAACGATGTAACATAAAGAATGACAGTTTAGATTTTTTTGTGTTCATGTTAAAAAATATAAATCGTAGCTGTCATACTATTTGCATTTGAAGCTCGTTTAAAGTTGTTTTTTTTTACATAAGCTGTAGGAATAGAAACTTCAAAATCTGTTATCAGCGCAAAAAGTCACAAAAAATCTTTAACTTCGAATCAAACTAAATTCAGATAAACGACCTTCAAATGCAGTATCTACGGGTCTTTAAAAATCACAGATGAACTGTAAAATAGTTTCCGATCAAAATGTGTTCAAAAGAAAAATCGCGTTGATAATTTAATCACAAAGTCCCTTTCTTCGTAGCAAAGCTGATACTATATAGTTATACCGTCATTGTAAAATACAGGTTATACGACAGCTAAATAATCATAAAATAAAACAAAAATCAGTTAGCATTTTATTGGTATTTTTCTCTTTTTTCTTTTTGCCATTCATTGTTGCTGCTGAATTTGACGTTAATAGTAAACAACACACAATTTTTATTTATTACTTTATGTACATAATTATTAATCATATGTACCTTCCTACCTCAAGGTGGCAGAGTTTATTACATTAAAATTGCACAAAGAATTATCTTTTCTATATGAAAAGGTTTGACGTAAGCGTTTTTTAAAACATAAATTCACCCTCAAGATTGCGTAACAAAATATTGAAATATTCCAGTTGCGACGAGCAACCAAAAAACGACGAATGATATGATTCAATTGTATGGCGTTATTTGGGAATGGGTTGCTGCGTTAAAGGTATGATTAGACGAGTCATTTTACGGAGAACAAAGGTAACTAATTATGTAATACAACACAAATTGAGTTACTGTCTAATCGTACTTAAGGATATTTAACTCAGACCATCTCTGGTCTAAATTTAAGCCAGCCGCTAATGACATATCGTGTATTCAGACTAAAGTATACAGAGATGCTGTCCATGGATGGTAACGTAAAGTTATTATACATGTCTCAACAGTACGATCTCGGAAGATTGTGCCTCTGTTAATGAAGATATTTTAAAATTATTAGCGTGTATACAGTGTGTTCCATAAGATAGTACCAACCCAAACTTATGTTGTTTAAATGAAACAACCTTTTTGGCACAATTTTGAGTTGTTCACAAAATTTTACGGCAATTAAACACAACATAATCTAACCTAAACTTTATACTTTTGAATTTATTGGCATTTTTATGATAAAAAAAAATTGTGCCGAAATATAGGTTGTTCCCTTTAAAAAAACATAAGTTTGGGTTGGTACTACCTTATGGAACACACTGTATACACGCTAATGATTTTAACATTTGCGTCTCAGCGCTCTTTATATACGAGTGAAATCAGTTTTAAAATATCGTCATTAATAGAGGCACAGTCTTCCAAGATCGCACAATTGATGTATATTTTATCTCTATCATCTAAACACAAAAAGTAATGACATATTCATCAATGAAGCCTGTCAAGAAATGTGCTCTGAGCGCGTGCAGTTCATAAGCCAAACACATGGCATGAAGCGAGTGCAAAAGCCGAACATTCGAACCCGCACCAGCATAGTGCCAGTGCAGCCGAGTGCAGTAAGTCGAAAACGCTATTAGTCGTTTGAACCTAATAGTATGCACAAGCTGTTTCAGAGTCATACTCGTTAAAACAATACAATCTGACACCAAGGACTATCTGTTTCCTAAGAAAGTAAATACACTAGGGCCTCGATTTGCGTCGGGGTTACGTTCCGGGAAAATGCGACGCATATCAAAACAACGCAAATCGAATCACATTTTTCCATAAGACACCATACAAATTTTTGAGATGCGTTCCGGAGACGTCGGATTTACTAGATATGAAATAATGTCTCATACAAAATAATTGCTGGGGTCAATGTTGGGAAGTATTTTAATAAAACATACAACAACAAAGATATTTTTTTTGCCAATAGGTTACCCGTAGTTTATGGACTGCCGGTCATATTACGGGTAATATTACCGTGGTGTAATATTACCAGTTATTAGTAAATATAAAAAAAGAAATACACACAACCAGTTCCAAATTCCAAAGGCAAACAGAATAGCACACATGTTGAAACTAGGAATAACAAGAAAGAGACAGGAACACCTGCAAACCAGCCAACCTGTTCAAAAGAAATTGTAAACAAACAAACACATGTGATTGAGGATGGGTCAAAGAATCAAATAGAGACCGATACCGACAACATAACAGCAACACGTACATATGCAGAAATTGTACTACAACAGTCACCTATAGGCGAAAAAACAAAAAAATCCACAGATGATTTCATCATGGTCACAAAAAGATCTTCAAAACGAACAAGGAGCAATACAGCAATTACCGGAAGTAAAACAAATGGAACCGCTTTCAATGGAGCACCAAAAAAGGTCTGGCTCTATGTGGGAAGAACCGCCACCGGTACAAATAGCACTGCCGTGGTAAATTATTTAAAAGAACAATTTCCTGATGAAAGCAACTTCACATGTACAGAATTGACCACTAAAAGCGAATACCCATGCTTCAAAGTGGGAGCTGACCATCATCTCCATGATAAACTGAAAGATCCAGAAAACTGGCCAAAAGGAGTAACAGTGAGAAGATTTAATTTTCACCCTAATGACAAGAGCAACACCGATACAAATCATTTTTTAGGCAGAAAGCAGAAAGAAAGGGAATTACAACAAAAGTTGACATAAAACATCAGAAAATATTTTATTTGTTTCATCAAAACATACAATGTCTACAAAATAAAACAGATGATCTCACATTATTCTTAAATGAAGAATCTTATAAATACGACATCTTAGCATTATCAGAGCATTGGCTGAAACAGCAACAAATTGAAAAAATTGTACTAAAGAACTATAGTTTGGCATCGCTCTTTGCGCGAAAGTCTGCTCAGCATGGGGGATCCTGTATTTATGTGGCCAAGGGACTGCTGTCTCGCGAATTGGTTGATCTACAAAAACTATCAAAGGAGTTTGTATTGGAATGTTGTGGTGTATGCTTACCTGATTTGCGGATTATTGTCATATGTGTATATCGGTCACCAGCTGGCGACTTCCATGATTTTCTAAAGTGTTTCGATGAACTACTTCAAACAGTAACGTCCAGGTTTCGCAATCACACTTTGTTGGTATGTGGAGATTACAATATAAATCTTCTTAGTGACACAGATTCCAAGGTGAAATTATTTCAGGATGCACTCATATCATACAACCTGTCCCCTTCTATAGATGAACCAACCAGAGTTATCAAAAATTCTTCTACGTTGATAGACAATATCTTCGTAAATTTTGAAGAGTACAATACAAGGGTACTACCCACGGCATTGTCTGACCACTACGGACAGGACATTGAGTTTTTGGTTGAATATCCAACACGGCAAAGTTTTGCAAAGAATAAAAAATCAGTCAGAAAGATCACCAATGAGGATTTGGTACAAATAGATAAGGACTTAGCAAAGATTGATTGGCAAATGCAGCTGGACCATCCTGACCCTGCGCTGATCGTTGAACGTCTACTTTATGCGCTTCAGTCTTCGATGGGGACAGCATCCTTACAAAAGAGAGGCTCTGCTGTAAGGAGGCACCCTAATCCCTGGATTGACGAAAACCTACGTGAAAAATGTAGAATTAAACGACAACTGTATGAAGGCGTTAGGGATGGTCAAGTCACACTACAAGACTATAATCAGTACAAAAATTACTTGAAAAACACAATAAGGGTCACAAAACGAGAATACTTTTCTAATGTACTACTGAATTCAACCAATAAAATGAAAACAACATGGGCCATCGTCAACGATATAACTGGTAAAAAAAAGACAACAAGTGGAACATTTAAAACAAGCTAATGACCATGATGAAAAAGACACATTAAACTACATCAACTTATATTTTGTGTCGATATGTGATGATATAAATTACAAAACACCTAACAATTTTGATTTAATAAAAAGAAATAATAAAACGCTATTTCTCTCATCCACAACGCCGAACGAAATATACAACATAATACATTCCCTAAGAAATACGACGGCAACTGGACCGGACAACTTACCGACCAAACTACTAAAAGTCTGCGCTTCATCTCTGAGTAAACCAATATCTGATCTAATAAATAGGTGTTTTGTGGCAGAGGTTTTCCCAGAGCAGCTAAAAAAGGCCAACATAATACCAGTTTTTAAGAAGGGGTCTAGAACTGAAATAAGTAACTACAGACCAATTGCTCTAATTTCTGTGGTCTCAAAAATATTTGAGAAAGCACTTCTGGCCCGGATTATGGATTTTGCGGAAAAATTTAAGTTGATAACACCTGTACAACATGCGTATGTCAAAGGAAGATCCACGATAGGATCAATTTACAATGCACTGAGCAACATACTAGAAGGCTTAAATCGAAAGAGCAAAATGGCCGGTGTCTTTCTGGATTTGTCAAAGGCTTTTGACAGCGTCGATCACACCAACCTTCTCACTAAATTAGAAATAATGGGTTTTAGGGGCCCCATTAACAACATCTTAAAATCATACCTCAGTCGGAGACAACAACGAGTCATAGCAACATCACAAGAGGGAGAAGAAATAACATCTGACTGGGCTACAGTGAAAAAAGGGGTCCCACAAGGATCGATTCTTGGACCTGTGATATATATATATTATATACAAATGACCTACCTGAAGTTTTGCACCATTCAATGGGAATGTACGCGGATGATACTTCTTTGATAATAGGCACTGAAAGCGAAAAACAACTAAAGGAGGAAATGGTGCACAGCTTGACTAAATTAGAGGATTGGTTCCAACGGAATAATCTAAAACTAAATATAGAGAAAACACAAATAATCAAATTTTCACTTAAAGCAGAACAAGAACTAATGGTGAATTATAATAACTCCACACTCACCTCTGTGACGGGGGCAAAGTTTCTGGGGATCATTCTGGATTCTCAGCTAAATTGGAAACTACACATTGATGAATTGAGTAGAAAAATCTCATCTTACACATATGCTCTCCGAACCATTTCTACGGTAGTGAATACTCAGGCTGCGCTCTCAAGCTACTACGCCTACATATATAGTAGGATAAAGTATGGAGTACTCTTCTGGGGCAACTCTACATCATCTCTCAGAATATTCCGGCTTCAAAAGGCTTGCTTGAGGAGCATATTTGGACTTAAGCCTCGTGAATCGTGCTTGGGCATTTTTAGTGGCCACAAAATTTTGACAATGCCAAGTCTATATTTATTGGAGAGTGCGTGTTTTGTGAAAGTGAAGTATTATAGCATATTCCGGGATTATGAGACGAGTCACTTGTATGATACTCGAGCAAGCCGCGATGTGTCTCTACGAATACCACAAACCACTTCATCAAACATCAGTAAGGGAGCAGTAACGCAGTTTTTGAAAATTTATAATCATTTGCCAACGTCATATAAAACACTTCCTTTGAAATTATTTAAATGTACACTACGCAAACATTTACTGAAGAACACTTTTTATTCGGTGGATTCATATTTTGAGACCACACAATTTGGTCTTTGATTTGCCGGTTCTGCCTATGATTTTGTTCGGGATGAAATACTAATGCTTTGTTAATTGTTATGACTTGTTCTACACATCCTATGTCTATTGAATAAACAGTTTATTTATTTATTTATTTATTTATTTATTACCAGTACCAGTAACGGTAATATTATAGCCCCGGTAACTTAGCAAGTGTATCACCGTAATATTACCAAAAGTACCGGTAGTACTACCGCAGATGTAACAACAATAGTAACTTGCCGTAATAATGTTACCGAAACTACCGGTAATTTTCCCGCTGCGGTAACTTATTAACAAAGGTAACTTACCGTAATATTACCAAAAGTCGGTACTTACCGGAGTAATATTACCGCCGCGGTAACTTAACACAGGTAACTTACCGTGATATTACCAGAAGTATCAGTACCGCTGCGATAATTTACCAGCGAGAATTTATGCTTCCGGTAACGTACGGTAATATTACTAAATTTACCTGTACTATTACCCCGGTAATATTACCGTTCTGCATCTCTAGTCGCGACCTCCAAGCAGCGGAGCGAAGTATCAGACTGCCGTAAGCGGGAGAAGGACAGCCTGTCCTGTCCTTCTCCTGGACAGCCGAAGCATGTTGGGAACCATTTGGGAACCGATGAATTGTAAACAAACCAACGAATCAACGCAGTGTGTTCAAGGGAATCCCCAAATTATTTAGTCTGTGAGGACGCATATCAAATCATAACAACGCAAACCAGATTTATGGTCCTATATTTTCGATCAACGCAAATCGAAAACAACGCAAATCGAGCCGACGCAAATCGAGGCCCTAGTGTATTGTTCTAAGATAAGATAAAAGAAATGATGATCAGGATAGAATCGTATAGGATAGAATGCACTTACGTCAGTTCAGATATCACTTGTTCGTCAACTACATCCGTGCTGTCTGTCTCCTCCTTTTTAACAGTGACTAGTAACAAATGTATAACGCAAGTTAGAATTTAAAAATCACATCAATAAATGTATAGGCTTACTTGCGTCTACGTCTAATCTATCGGGATTGTCGACGTTGTTGCAGAGGTTAACATGGTTTGTTAAAAGCGACTCTGCGCTAAACTGGCACCCACATACGTTACAAATACATTTTTTAACTGAAGGCAAGTCCTCGATAACATCGGTTCCTTGCTGCTTGATTGATGGTTGGTGCGGAAGCAAACTCATCTTTCCTTACGAATTTCCACAAACCTATAAACACACGGTTTATAAACTATACTATTTCAAAATGTGTATCGTGTTTGATTGTAATATTATACTACTTACAAACTATCTTCTTTAACATATGTATGTGCACTGTGCAGCTACTTAGCTTCTCCCATGCTTCTAAAGAAAATGGCGGCATAGCTGCTGAGCTGCTATACTATGTTATACATAACCTTACTTAATGGATTTTAGGATACTGTAATACCAGTAATACCTACCTGAGACCTGAGTTGTATGGTACTCCGAAAATTTAAAAAATTCTACAAAATACAGGATATTCCATTTGAAATATGAAAGTTGACACCATTTCGGGTGTAACCGGAAGTACTAAAACCGGAAAACATTTTAGTAAGAAAGATATATTCCCAACAACATATGTCCACATATTTTGCAGCTCGTCGTGAAAGACACTGTATGATGACCAGTTATGGCCGTTCATTGTAAACAATATCTTCCAAAAGGTACAAAAAAACAATTAAAATTATACAAAAATCTCAATTATTTTTATTGTATATGTAATTGAGATCATTTGTACCTTATATAACAGTTGTGTGGTAAGAATACTGATAGCCCGATGCTAAGTTCGAAAACTGTAATACGTTTGAACATAAAATATTTATTATTAAAATGATGTTTACAATACATTTGTATTTGCATAAGCTGCTTTCGATTTGACGACTGGTGTGACAACAGTGTGAGTGCACTGTGCACTTGCATGTTGCGGCATAGTTTGATTTGTAGAGTGCATCACACTCCGACGTGCTCTTGTACACTTACACCAACTTGGCTACACCTCTATGCATTGTATTTGCTGTACTCCCAGCGAAACGCTTGAACAGTATCATTATTTTGATTGCTAACTATACACCTCTGTGAACTTAGCCCCCCCATATTGATTTTTTACAGTTTTTTTTGCTTAAATCGTTTGATAGTCGTTTGATAGGGTTTGATAGGCTATTCCAGAGGTTTGATAGTTTTTCGTTTTTCCGGAAAACAGAAAATAAAATTTGGTGTGAAGTTAGCCCCCCCATGTTCGAATTCTCGTTTTTTTAAGTTGCAATCGATTGCTTATGGTTTGGTTAGGTTTGATAGTCCATTCGCGACGTTTGATAGTTTTTCGTTTACCTGAAATCCGCAAAATTAGAGTTTGTAGGTTATGTTATTGTCCGAATTTATTCCTATCCAAAGGCTATTTTAAGCGGGAGGTGTTTGATTGTTCTTTCATTTTGTTCGCTTGTTAGTTCTGAACGTATAATTGTTCTTAGTAACGGCATGATTGATAATATTGTAAAAATTAATGATCCTTATAAATAATATATTAATAATGTTCGAATTTTCGGGCTTTTGAACTTGCAATTGATTGCTTATGGTTTGGTTGAGTTTGATTGTCCATTCCTGACATTTAATAGTTTTTTCTTTTCCTGAAATCCGCGAAATTAGAGTTTAGTTTATTAGGTTAGTAATTAGTTATCTTATTGTCCGAATTGATTCAATTCCATGGGCTATTTTAAGCGGGAGTTGTTTGATTTCGGTTAGAAAATGTATCATAATCCATAGTTCTAATTAAAAGTTTGCATTAAATGAAAACAATTGCATGAGTTTTATTTATTGTCCCCAATATCTAATTTGAATCAGCGCCATCTACAAAGGAACGGTCAAAGTTAACTCTTCTACTACTTTATCGGCATAGGTAGGGGAATCCAAGGAGCATAATATTCGTTCTTCTACTCGCAATAAGTTTAATTACAAACTATACAGGTGTACAGCGTGTACCTACCATTAAAATATGCTTTTTTATTCGTTTTTAAATAGGGGTGAAATTGGAAATCAGTGAGCCGCATTGACTATCTCGACGATCACTGACAGTGATCGTCTAGATACCCCAGTGATTCACTGTGGTACTTGAAACTATTAAATACTGCGGGTGTCTTTTTGTGTATACTGGAGATTGTTTATATACCAGTTGCAAGACTCTGGGATTGTTTATACGCTTTGGGACGTTCGACTTTAGAGACACGTATGCAGAAACCTTATGGTAGGGATTATAAAAATATATAATTTTTATAATTATATATTTTTAGGTTCCGAAACTTCGCGAGGCGGTTGCTAGACACCTAACCTAAACGAAACGTAGGAGCGTAGGCACGCCGAACGTACGAGCATAGTCACGTAGCGCGTGTAAGAGCATAGTCGTACTTTCGGTTTTTTCGCTACCGGCGATCTACCTAGGCGACCAGCAGGCCTATTAGGTCTGCACGTTTTGTACCCAATTAAAATACCTAATCTTTTTACTATGAAACTTTAGATGCCTCGAAAAGCTAAGATACCAACCGAAGAAGTACTTGACATTTTATTCAAATATGGAGACCAATTTAAAGATAGTGTGCCCAGCTATTCATCTACCATTTGGAAAACGTTGAGTATGGAAACAGAAGGGAAATGGTCTTCAGCTGTATTTTACAACAATGTTAAGCAAGATCGCAGAAATATCCTTACTAATTTTACCTTATCTCTGATATGCTCCTTGGATTCCCCTACCTATGCCGATAAAGTAGTAGAAGAGTTAACTTTGACCGTTCCTTTGTAGATGGCGCTGATTCAAATTAGATATTGGGGACAATAAATAAAACTCATGCAATTCTTTTTCATTTAATACCAACTTTTAATTAGAACTATGGATTATGATACATTTTCTAACCGAAATCTAACAACTCCCGCTTAAAATAGCCCCTGGAATTAAATCAATTTGGACAATAAGATAACTAATTACTAACCTAATAAACTAAACTCTAATTTCGCGGATTTCAGAAAAACAAAAAACTATTAAATGTCGGGAATGGACAATCAAACTCAACCAAACCATAAGCAATCAATTGCAAGTTCAAAAACCCGAAAATTCGAACATTATTAATATATTGTTTATAAGGATCATTAATGTTTACAATATTATCAATCATGCCGTTACTAAGAACAATTATACGCTCAGAACTAACAAGCGAACAAAATGAAAGAACAATCAAACACCTCCCGCTTAAAATAGCCTTTGGATAGGAATAAATTCGGACAATAACATAACCTACAAATTCTAATTTTGCGGATTTCTGGTAAACGAAAAACTATCAAACGTCGCGAATGGACTATCAAACCTAACCAAACCATAAGCAATCGATTGCAACTTAAAAAAACCGACAATTCGAACATGGGGGGGGCTAACTTCACACCAAATTTTATTTTCTGTTTTCCGGAAAAATGAAAAACTATCAAACCTCTGGAATAGCCTATCAAACCCTATCAAACGACTATCAAACGATTTAAGCAAAAAAAACTGTAAAAAATCAATATGGGGGGGCTAAGTTCACAGAGGTTAACTATACCGGGTGATTCAATTTCGAGGCTCACCATGGGGATCTCGGTTATTAGTGGAGATAGAGCCTATGTTTAAATTTGGCAAAGTTTCGTATTTTTGTGTTGAACAATAATCTAAAAAGAAATTTAGGCTATCATTTTTCGTTTTGAAGATATCCGGCAAAAACTGAGAAGTTAAGATATCGTTTTTAATTTTTTATTCAAAACTAAAAAGAACTAGACATTTCAATCAAAAACATACTAGAGCTACTTTTTAAGAAGGAATGCAGCGTCATTTTTTAATGTGAAATAACTTCAAAGATGGCGGCGTAACCATGGCCAACTTTTGTTTTTCTTATGGGCGCCATTTTCCGATAGTCGTGTCTTTTCGTGTCTTTCCGCAATGTATAACATGTTAGCATTATTTTTTTTATAGAATTGTATAATGTATAATAATCAAAAAATCTTCGGGTACCCAAAATGGAGCTTGGTTGCAGAGCGCCGGACAACGTCAACAAAACGAAACTTGGATCCAACCGCGCGAGCATTGAACCCAAGCGTTGGGTTCGCCATTTAACCAAATAAACCTTAATTGTGGGTGATTGTGGATGTGAAATGCCGTTTACCAGTAACGAAAATCGTGATATGATGCGAGGGTTTATTATTGTTCTCATTATTCTCCCAAATCGCTGGATTGGTAATGGTGGAGTGGTGGAATGTCCTGCTAGATCCCCAGATTTAAGTTTGCTGGACTATTTTCTATGGGGAACAGTGAACGACGAAATTTATCAAGATACGCGCAGAAGTATCGAGAGTCTGCGGGATCCAATAACAAATCAGGTCAATGCTATCCGGGAAGATCAGTTAGAAGAGCATTACAACGTGTAGAAAAGCGGGCACGGTTTTATGCCCTCAAGAAAATGGCGACCAATTCGAACATTTACCTACTTAAAAAATAACATTTTTGTTGTATAAACTTGTTTCTTTTACATCTGAATGTTTTTAATCCAAAGCACTCTGGGTCAGTCCGACGCCGGCGGTCTGTAACCAAGCTCCAGTTGGGTACTTAATAAGCACGACAAACAACGAGAAAAAGAAGAATTTTTTTAAAATTATGAACCCATTGTTTATAAAATAATGTTAGTATGTTATACATTGCGGAAATTAGACAAACACGACTATCGGAAAATGCAAAAATTCATCATGGCGTCCATAAGAGAAACAAAAGTTGGCCATGGTTACGTCGCCATCTTTGATGTTATTTCAAATTAAAAGCTAACTGTGCATTGCTTGTTAAAAAGACTGTAGAATTTTTTTGTTTCAAATGTATAGCTACGTTTTGAATAAAAAATTTAAAACGAAATCTCTACATTTCAGTTTTTTTGAGGATATCTTCAAAATGAAAAATTATGGCTTAAATTTCTTTTCAGATAATTGATCAGCACAAAAATACGAAACTTTGTCAAATTTAAACATAGGCTCTATCGCCACTAATAAGAGAGATCCTCATGGTGAGCCTTAAAATTGAAGCACCCGGAATAAATAATTTTAAACATCCGTATTTGGATCTGCGTCTCGCCACCATTCTTGCACATATTAGTGGAGTTGATTAGAAAGTAATAAATATAATAAATAAAGGTACAAGTAATATTTATAATATTTTTAACTATAATTTTGTTACATTTGATTGAAACAGGAATTAATTGTAGCCAAATGCTTATAAATGCGATTCTAAGAAGTGTTATCAATAAGTGTTCTGAGTTGTCTCGTCCGGCCGGCTCCAATGGCCCCCTGGCTCGTGGGCTCGTGTGCGCCGCACACCTCGCACACCTGCTATTTACGCCACTGCACTTGAATGACATCTTCTGTGTGCTTCAGTCTTCAGATAGTTCAGATGCAGTGTAAGGTGATCACGCCGCGCAAAAGGTCTCTTACATATGCTACATTTGAATGGTTTCACTCCTATATGCGTTGATGCGTCCCTGGCATGAGTTGTCCTGGTATGAATTGTCCTGGTATAAGTTGTCCTGGTATGAGCTGTCTTGGTATGATTTGTCCTGGTATGAGTTGTCCTGGTATGAGCTGTCCTGATATGAGTTGTCCTGGTATGAGTTGTCCTGGTATGAGTTGTCCTGGTATGAGTTGTCCTGGTATGTATTGTCCTCGTATGACTTGTCCTGGTATGAGTTGTCCTGGTATAAGTTGACCTGGTATTAGTTGTCTTGGTATGAGTTGTCCTGGTATGAGTTGTCCTGGTATGAGTTGTCCTAGTATGAGTTGTCCTGGTATTAGTTGTCCTGGTATGAGTTGTCCTCGTATGACTTGTCCTGGTATGAGTTGTCCTTGTATGACTTGTCCTGGTATGACTTGTTCCGGTATGAGTTGTCCTGGTATGAGTTGTCCTGGTATGAGTTTTCCCTTGGTATGAGATGTCCCTTGATATGACTTGTCTTGGTATGAGGTGTACCGGTTTGAGTTGTCGTGGTATGAGTTGGCCGGGTATGAGGTGCACCCGACCTGTTTCACTCCTGTATGCTTACTCGTATGGGATTTAAGATCATTACGTCGTGCAGTAGCATAGTCACATGTGGAGCATTTAAATAGTTTCTTTCCTACATGCTTTGTCTTGTGAGATTTAAGATCACCACGTCTTGCACTAGCATAGTCACATCTAGAACATTTATATAGTTTCGGTCCCGTATGCGTTTTCATATGCATATTAAGATTACCACGTTGTGCAGTTGAATAGTCACAGCTGGTGCATTTAAACAGCTTCTTCCCTGCGTTCTGTCTAACATGCCGTGTGAATTTCTCTGCCTTGTGTACTGTTGCGTGATCTGCAAGTTGCGCTGCGCGTTCTGCTGCTTGTTGGCGCTCGCTGCTGTCGAATAGTTGCACAGGAGTCTCTGTACTCGGAGGTTCGATTGTTTGTTCAGATTGCGCACAAGAAGGGTCAGAAACATTTGTTTCGGTGAAATCCAAGTCCAATTCGATGTTTATCTGAAATCTAAAAAGAAGGGTAAAAACCATTATACCAAAGAGTTTCAACTAAATTATTGGAAATACACTTGCCGGCGCCGGCAGAACATCCGGACAAATAATATTTTGTTAAACTGTTCAAGAACTTTTGTAATCGTTAAGGCTCCCGCCTCAATTCAAATAGCGAACTGTAGCAAACTTCTCTCCAAAGCTTCGCAATCACCAGTTGCTAGATGGCGCTACTATAAATATCACTGATTTTATTTCGTATTTATTACATTTTAGATATGGTATAACGTATAACCCACCTAAATAAATTAATGTCTTGCTTTCTATTTGTACAAATCTTCAAAGTGAACTGTGTTTGAGTTTTCTAGTCGATCCTTAGTTTGTTCCTGCTGAGTTTTATTACCTCAGCGGCTATATGTCTTGAGGATTTCTTCAAAAGTATGTTACTATGTCGGTGCCCTGTCAAGTTTTTCCAGCGGTCGGTGTTTTTTGTTTTTTTCGGATAGCCCACTCTCGCACGTCTGACTTGATTAGTGATTACACACTTTTATATGCCTAGGTTATACCATACCATACGTCAAAAGTAATAAATACGAAATAAAAATAAACCGGGCCCCAAAACAGGCATGTTTATACTGTTTATAGTAGCGCCATCTACATGTGCTGATTTCGAAGCTTTGGAGAGAACTTTGCTTAAGCTCGCTATTTGAATTGAGACGGCAGCCTTAATTCATTAAAAAAATTTCTTATTTAGTATGCGGCCCCAAACCTACGCGATTTTTGTTGTCGCCGAGACAGCAACGCGAAAATTTGTATGTATTTTAAATGGGCGGGGACAATACCGACAATAGATTACAGCGATTCGCAAGAAAATCGGGTAGGTTTGGGGTTGCCTTAAAGCCGCGTTTACATTGGTTTAGCTACCAAGCTTAGTTACTTGTTCTACTAGCTGTCCGGGAGGTACTAGGATAATGAATTCTCGTCGCGGTCGCGTCGTGTTAAGATATGAATAATAATATAATAATACATAATAGATATTTAATTGTTTCCACAGTACGAAATTTCAAAAAAATTTCAAAGAAAAGTTTATTGGCTTTTAACAAGGTATTGCCTGGATATATTTTTATTTTATAATATTTTTATATTTTTAATATACAGGTTGTTCTTTTATTATGGAACTTTGGTATCCTTTCCATTTGTAATAGAACAGCCTATATATTTTTACATTTTTTAATTCTATGATTAATTCTAAGAATTTTTTATAGGAATCATTTTTTAAATATAAGCTTTTAACCAGATATAATCAAAATTACCGCAACCAACGTTATCGTTCAAATATGTTGTTAATAAAAAAACATTCATTTTATCATGGAAATTTGCAAAGCTTTCCTTTTTCTTATTTTATATGGAAATTATTTATATTATAAATTGCATTATTTTTGAGTTATAGACAATTGACCAAAATTCCTAACATTCCTAAATAAATTCCTAAAATTAAAAAAAAATCCTTGTGGCAGTTTGAAATTTTAATTCTATTTAATTGTGGTGTTATTTTGTCTTGGATTTTTTATTTTGTATCCGTTTGGTTAAAGTTCATCAGTTTTGATTAATTGCTTATAACTCAAAATTAATGCAATTAATAAAAACATAATTCCTGTATAAAATTCATAGAATTAATCTTAGAACAAAATAAGTAAAACATACAGGATGTTCTGGTAGAAAAAAGAAAGGTTTGCAAACTTCCATTATAAAATAAACTTTACAGTGTCCCCTTCTGACCACCTATTCATAATTAAACTAAAAAAACAACGATAGTAATTGAAAATACTGTTGTCGACCGTACAACAGTATGGATTTGTATATTCTTGAATTTTAACGCCGCTTAAACTTTAATACTACATATAAGCAATTGCATGGGTCCGTTATTGTTACTGCGATTTACTATGTAATAGAAATTGACACTTACATTGGTTCGGCCTTTATGTGTTCCTCAGGTATCTCCGTTTCCTGAGCAATCTCCTCTTTACAATGATCATTTTTAACAATGGCTAAACAAGAAAATAAAAAACGTAAGAAACACCTTAAAATCTGAAGAAACAATTCAAAGCACTTACTTGTGACCACACCCAACCTATCTGCTGGATTCTCGATGTCTTTGCAAAGCGCGGCGTGGTTTGCCAAAAAATGTTCTTTAGTAAACCCAAAGCCGCACAAACTGCAAATAAATGACTTGGTTGAAGCCAAGTCCTCATATATATCGGGCAATTCTTGTTTTACTGATGAATCTTGCAGAAAAGTAGACATTATTTCTTTTGGATGATACTCAAATCTGAAAAACAAAACATACATATATAGATCGAAAACAGTTTTGACACTGTACAGGCTGTCCCATACTGGAAACAAAAGTGGCTCCCGTCTCCGACCTTGAAAACGTGAAAATTACCCACGTCGCGCCAATCGCGAAATGCTCGCCACCATTCGATTCTGAAGGTCCTTTGCAACTGCCATCGTAAAGGAATTTCAAGATTTATGAAAATTATACACATTTTTGTGTGGACTACAACTATAGAAATACTTGCCGATGGCAGTTGCGTCTGATTATTGTCTGCTGTAATACATTATAAAATATAATTTAATGCTAACTATAAGAGCACACGTTATTTTCTTCTGAGCTTCTCTAGACTTGCAGTCTGGTGTATTGTAGTGCATGTTTGTAATAAGTTGGAAACCATGTTTAAATAGCGACGATTGTAAAGGTACTATTGGCCCCGTGCACAGTATAGAGTGGGGGTTTTAAAAGCTATTTAGGCGCCCGTTGCGGAATCCCGGCGGACTATTTTTCCGCAGGAACTGTTCTCGGTCACCGCTACACGCAAAGGCGCTGTAGTCGACTTTATTATATCTGTCTGCTGTTGGCGTTCGTAAACGCGCTCTCGCTACAGGTAACTGCACCACAGCGCCACCTCCTGGCTATCTTAGACTTTTCCTGCGGTGAAACAGACGTGCTTGTCGACGCGCACCCGGCCAATACCAGGAGTACGCGTACCAACCGGTGGTACACGAAAGGTACTTTATGGGTAAAATCATATTTATTTTGATGATAATGTTTGACCCAAAATTAGAACGGCAAAATTAAATAATATTCCATTATTAAATGGTGTCGTATACAGACGTATTTCTAAAATGGCAGATTGTGTAAAAGAAAGTGTGGTTAAAAAGGCAAAACAAAGTAAATATTTTACGCTACACTTAGATGAAAGTACCGACATAAGTTATTTTGATCAATTATTCGTCTTTAACCAATTTGGGGTTGAAGAGGAAATTGCAGATGAATATTTATTTTAGGAACCTCTGCCCGAAAGAAGATCTGGTGATAAATTTTAATAATTGTATGTTTAACAATATTCCATTCCATGGAAGACATTTATTGGTATCTGCACTGATTGAGCTCGGGATTTCGTAATCCATCGGGATTTTCTAGTAGCAAAATCTATACCAGACAGCCAAAAAACAGTTTTGGATCAACCAGTAAAAAGATAACATTGTCTCTTCGGACTTAAATCAGAAGTTCAAGTTATCCATGTAGAAGCTAATTTCCACTTCAAATATTGTTTCTTTGATGAATTGTGGATAGTCCGGTTAGCATAATTAGCTGATATTTTTGGAAAGTTGAATAGTATAAATTTAGTTTTAAAATAAAATATTTTTATTGTATTTTTGTAAAATTACCGCAACAATAAAAAGAAGTTAATAAAAATAAATTTAGTTTATTGTCAGCATTGGAAGGGTTTCTTGAAAAAATCATTATCATAACACCCAAGTTTAACAGTTATTTTCCAGAAAACTATGACAATGAAATATGGATCAGAACTCCAGAAACTATGAGTATACCAAATAACTTCACTGCCAAAGAGAAACAACAATTAATAGAAACTTCCTCAGACTGATGGAAAATTTGAAGATTAATACACACTAATGTTTAGATCCAGTGGAAGAAATTATTTTAAAGAAATTGCAGATTAAGATATTAGATTTTTAATGCCTTTTTGCACCACCAATTTATGTCAAATGTAGTTGTCATCAATATTCATTTAAAGGACAAACTTAGAACAAAATTAATTATTGAGGAAAATTTGAGCTTGAAACTAACTTTCACTGAGCATGAAATTAAAAAAAAATGGGTTTAGCAAAACAATCCCAGTCGAAACAATATTTTAATTAATAATTATTTTATATTACTTCAATGGAAGTGATATTTTTACTTTGCTTTTGTATACCAAATGAAGTTTTGTTATATAATTGTTTATTGTTTGACTATTGTGTTTTGGGAACTTTTTAAGTTTTCTCCCAAGTAAACTGTCGTTAAAAAGTTATTATTTTGGTACAAAATAATATGTAGGTACGTATATATAAAATCTGATATAAACATTTTTTCATTTATGTACGTATTAATAAAATTATAAACCCCTAACCACAACAAGTATTTTAGAACCTAAATACGTATTTCAGCAACTATGTTGCCATCTTCAGTAGAAACTAAAAAAAAGAAAAGAGATTAGCACTTCATAGTATCTTTACTGGATATTGTCCAAGCAAATCACTAGTGGAAGTGACGTCCATGTTAAAAATTAGCCTATATATACCCATTTGTTCGTCACGCCTCAGTGAATTTTGATCATTGAAGCGTAAAAAACATGTTTTTATTAAAGCAGGTCAAGCAGGTCGTTGAGATAGCAAAGAGAGTTTCTTCCTATGGTTGAAATTAACCTTATCCATTTTGTGATTGATGATTTCGTACATGTTTTGTTGAAACACTAATTTAATTAATTAATTTTTTTAATTAAAACATGTTTTTTACGCTTCAATGATCAAAATTCACTGAGGCGTGACGAATAAATGGGTATATAAAACTCTCTTTGCTATCTCAACGAAACAGTGATGTTTTGTTGAATCAATTTCCAACTAAGAATTTAGATTGTAACATAGTTATCAATGAATCTTCTGAGTCCTTCTCAAAAACTGAAATTAACTTTCTGAATAAAGGCTTAAAATACAACTTGCCTAATAAAAGGATGCCTACTATAGAGTTAATATCAGGAATTGAATCTTCAATTAGCCAATGTAATGACACCACAAAAGCTGCAATCAGGAGCTCTTGTAAGAATCAGCTGTTAATGAATCAACAGGACTTTAAAGTTAGTAATGAATGTAAAGATCAATACAAAATTATTGAAGGACTCAAGAAGAAGAATTGTTTTTATCTTAAGGCTGACAAAGGTAATAAGGTGGTCATCCTGGATAAAGCGGATTATTTTGATAGGATTGATAACTTAATTGCAAATGGTCCTTATAAGGAAATCAAGAAAAACCCACTGCCCAAACTAGTCCGTCAAATAAATAGTACGCTGTCCAGTTGTCCTAATCTTATCACCCGCCAAACTAGATTTAAACTCAAAGTTTCCAATCCTACTGTACCTAGATTATATGTTCTTCCCAAAATTCACAAACCTGGTAAATCAGTAGGACCTATTGTATGAGGTATTAACTCACCTACTTACCAGTTAGCGAAATGGTTATCGAATGAGTTCAACAATTTACCTGTTCCTCAACCAAGCTTCTCTGTTAATAACTCATTGGAGTTTATCAATAAGGTCAACAATGTAAAATTAGAGGATGGCGAATTGTTGATTTCATTTGATGTTGCTTCACTGTTTCCTAGTGTGCCTATTCCGGAAACTTTGGAGTTTCTTAGGGAATTATTGAGCAATAACAACTTTGACCCGTCAGAAATAGATGAATATGTAAGATTGACTGCCCTTTGTATGTCTCAAAATTGTTTTCAAATAAACGGAAAGTTTTTTGAACAACTTGAGGGAACTGCAATGGGTAACTGTCTCTCACCTTTTATTGCCAACTTGTTTATGAGCAGATTTGAAACCAATGTAAAGTCTCTAGCACCATATTTCCCTAAGACTTGGGTTAGGTATGTCGACGATATTTTTGCCATTTTTGACACCAAGAAGTGCAGTATTCAAGATTTTCTTCTCGTTTTGAATTCTAAATTCAACACCATTAACTTTACTGTAGAACAAGAAGTTAACGGCCAACTTCCATTTTTAGATACTCTGGTAGTCAGGAATAGCAAAAATATAATAGAAATTGACGTGTATCGGAAAGATACTAACACAATCAGGTTTATCCCTAATGATTCGCAGCATCCTTTTCAACAAAAATTGTCTTTTGTTAGTTGTTTAGTAAATAGGTTATTGAAATTTCCATTGTCCGCAGATAGATATCAGCAAGAATTATTGTTTATTAAGAATGCTGTCATACATGATGGGTACCCTGAAAAAATAGTTGATAGAATGATTAAGAAGCAGAATCAAAAAATGTATGTAAATCAAATATCTACTTTAAATACTTTGTCTGTAGAAAAGAAGAAATATGTTAAAATACCGTTCGATTGTGCATATACAAGGGGTTTGAGAAGTATTTTTACATCACAAAATCTCTGTATAGCATATTCGACTCATAATAGCATAAAAAACCTTCTTGGAAACCCAAAGGATAAGGTAGATGTACTTGATAAATCTGGTATATATTGTATCAAATGTCATGACTGTGAAAAAGAATACGTAGGCCAGACTAGAAGAACAATTTTAACTAGGTTCAAAGAACATGTAGCTCATTTTAAATATAATCGTTTTGAAAAATCTAGTGTGGCTCAACATATTTTAGACACAGTCATAAAGTAGTTGTAGATGACTTAAAACTTGTAAAAGCTGTGTCAAATAATAGGGAACTAAACAGCTTGGAAAGTATCTTTATTCACTTGAATAGAGATAAATTAATAAATTCAGACAGGGGTCCTATACCTAGTTCGCCATTGTTTGACCTGCTTTAATAAAAACATGTTTTTTACGCTTCAATGATCAAAATTCACTGAGGCGTGACGAACAAATGGGTATATATAGGCTAATTTTTAACATGGACGTCACTTCCACTAGTGATTTGCTTGGACAATATCCAGTAAAGATACTATGAAGTGCTAATCTCTTTTCTTTTTTTTAGTTTCTACTGAAGATGGCAACATAGTTGCTGAAATACGTGTTTAGGTTCTAAAATACTTGTTGTGGTTAGGGGTTTATAATTTTATTATTAAGTTCGCCACAGTCTCCAAAATATTGTTATGTACGTATTAATATGCATTTTTGTATAAAGTTGGTGGTACGGAGAAATTTGATTATTTTTTATGTGGTACACGGAACCTAAAAGCTTGAGAACCCCTGTACCATCGACTACAAAGAAAACTCAAACACAGTCCAGTTTGAATATTTGTAGAAATAGAAAGCAATACATTAATTTCTTTCAGTGCCGCTATGGAACTCAGATCTCAGATCAGAATTTGATTAGTTTTTAAACTTGACGTTTCGTCGAAGTGGTACCAACCTAACATTTTCTATACAGAAATATAATCATTTTTAAATTAAAAAAATACATATTTACTCAAAAATCAGCACAAAATACGTCGTATGTCACTCTTGCCGAAAACTACATAGCGCGACTCGCTCACATGCGACGCTCCGCCTTCGGCGTCGCGCCGCATTACCGCTCGTCGCGCTATTCCGTACTTTCGGCACTTCTAACATAAAGAACTTTATTATGTTATACCATACGTCAAATGTGATAAATGCGAAATAAAGCAGATATGTTTATAGCAGCGCCATCTACAACTGTTTTTACTTTATCATACGCAGTATGTAAAGTATTGTAATCGTGCCGAAAAAAAAATTGAGATTTTAGCGGAAATAGGTCTTTTTGGGTCCCCTGAACATTTTTGACCAAGGTACAAATGATATTTTTTGGTAAAATTAATAGTTTAGCTTCAAGAGCAAATTCTATTTGATGGAGATCAGTCGCATCTGCATTGATATGAAACTACATAGTAGCCTGGATTTGACGAATATTTTTTTGTGCTGTCACCACAGAAATGTCTATGGCTGTCACACTCGAAAACAGCTGATTTCATCAAAAGTTGGAGAACCGCTATGGAACGTTGCCGCTCTAGTGCGGCAAAGTACAAAATACAAAATTTAAATAAAATAAGGTCACCAATTTGATTGTTTGTTGATAAGAAATATAAACCCGTTGTTATATCTAATTGTAAAAACGATAAATAGAGAAAATTGTAAATAAAGTATAGCGATGAATGTAGTTATATTTTAGTATGTTGGTACTGATGTGACATCTACAGTGTCATGAACGAATATAAATCTGTCAGAATTTGAATTAGTTTTTTAAACTCGACGTTTCGTAGAAGTGGTATCAACCTAACATTTCCTATACAGAAATACAACCATTTTTGAAAATTTTTAATACGTATTTCTCAAAAAGCTGCACAAAAAGCGTTGATGTCACTCCTGCCGAAAACTACATAGCGCGACTGACCATCGGTGACGCGCAGCATCACCGCTCGTCGCGCTATTCCGTACTTTCGGCACTTGTCACATAAATAACTATTATTCTGATGACGGTAGGTAGTGTTAAATGCTAATGCTTTAACAATACCTACTATTGATACTATTGACTATCAAAATATCTGTCAAATCCTGGCTAACTAGCTTAATTTGAATGCACACACGATTTATCTCAACCAAATACATTCTCATGCAGCTAAACTATTAATTTTATATATTGTATGATAAAGTCATGCCGAAAAAAAAATTGAGATTTTAGCGGAAATAGGTCTTTTTGGGTCCCCTGAACATTTTTGACCAAGGTACAAAAAAATGTCTGTGTGTGTGTGTGTGTGTGTGTGTGTGTGTGTGTGTGTGTGTGTGTGTGTGTGTGTGTGTGTGTGTGTGTGGGTGTGTGTGTGTGTGTGTGTGTGTGTGTGTGTGTGTGTGTGTGTATGTGTGTGTGTGCGTATGTGTGTACCAGATTTTTGTGACGACGATTCCGGAGAAACTACTAAAGGCGTCGGGACGAAAATTCATATTTAGAAGTTTTATGACCACACTTAGAGCTGAAAAGCTTTTGGTTCAAAAGGGTCCAAAGGAACTGGTAGGTTATTCTAAGCCTTTTTCAAGGATTTTGCAGATGAGCCGCGATTTCTGTAATTTCGTCAAAATAGTTAAATAATAAATTAAAGCAGAGCAAATTTTGAATAATTTATGCCTATGACATTTTTTGGGAAAATTAATAGTTTAGCTGCAAGAGCAAATTCTATTTGATCGAGATCGGTCGCATCTGCATTGATATGAAACTACATAGTAGCCAGGATTTTGACAAATAGTTTTTTGTGCTGTCACCACAGAAATGTCTATGGCTGTCACCACGCTGTCACACTCGGAGAACCGCTATGGAACGTCATCTACAGTGTCATGAACGAATATAAATCTGTCAGAATTTGAATTAGCTTTTTAAACTTGACATTTCGTAGAAGTGGTATCAACCTAAGATTTTCTATACCGAAATATCACCATTTTTGATTTTTTTTAATACGTATTTCTCAAAAAGCAACACAAAAAACGTTGATGTCACTCCTGCCGAAAACTACATAGCGCGAATCGCTCACATGCGACGACGACGCTCCGTCATCGGTGACGCGCCGCATCACCGCTCGTTGTGCTATTCCGTACTTTCGGCACTTGTGAGATAAACAACTATTATTCTGATGACAGTAGGTAGTGTCAAATGCTGATGCTTTGACAATACCTTCGATTGATACTATTGACTATCAAAATATCTGTCAAATCCTGGCTAACTAGATTAATTTTAATGCAGACACGATTTATCTCAGTCAAATAGATCCTCATGCAGCTAAACTATTAATTTTATATATTGTATGATAAAGTCATGTGCCTGGCCACATCAGATTTTTTTTATTTCGAAGCTTTGGAGGGAATTTTGCTAAAGTTTGCTATTTGAATTGAGACGAGAGCCTTAATGGACTCAAGAAATCAAAATACACTTTTCTTTCTATTGTTTGTTTACGGAATGTTCTAAATTATCTAAGAATATTAATGAGGCATTAAAATTGGCCAACTAAATCGTCAGATCTAGTTATTTATTTCATGTTAAGGGAGAAAATTATAGGGTTGTTCCAATTACTACAGATAACAAAAATAAGGAGTGTTTTGATAGAAATATGGTGTTTTGTAGACATCTTAACACAGAATACTATCATAATTTAATAAAAATGAATAATTAATGTACTTTGTTTGTAGCGTGAGACATCTGTATTACAGAGACTATACACTCTGTCCAGGTAACTTTGTATGTTTTGGTATTTTAGAATAGGAAATGGCAATTCTTTGAATAAACAAAAACATTATTTAATGAAAATTGACTGGCCGATTGTTTTACACATGCAAAAACAAATGAGTTTCCCATATGTTTGAAAACATTTCTGGACACAAAGTAGACTAAAATATTAAACATCCAAGTTTATCTGGTACTAAATTATTAAACGAAATTGTAAAAACTCAGAACTAAGATTTCTTAAAAACTTACAGAATTTTTAAACGGTGATCTGGGGCGAAAGCACAACACTATGGAACAGCCAACACAAGTTTCTCAAAGAGAGAAGTCTAACACAACCGTACAGAATGACTGACTAATCCCGAATGAAGCCGAATTTAAACGTATTTCTGTTAAGTTAAAACAGCAAAAACCTCTCCCAAATACAATTATTCACTTATCTCTCGTTTGTTATTTTCCATTGTGAAGCCGTCGGGCATTTCTTGGAACTCAGTCCGCCAAGGGACCACATGTCGAGGTCTGGCAAAAAGGCCCATTTTATGATCCTTTAGAAATATCAGGGACACTGGCGTAGCTACATATTTAGCGCCCTGGAGCAAGAAAAATCTCTGCGCCCACTTGTTCAGGGAAGAGGTCTGGCATTTTTTAACATTTAATTTAATGTCTACCACTTTTAATTGCAATTTTTCAATTCCAAATTGAACCAAAAATGAAGTTTATATATATACTAAATCCTCGCGAAACTCAGTTTAGGGTTTTATGACAATAAAAAACAATTAGTCAACAGCTGCCTGTTTTCTTAACAAGTTTTCTAACAAATCAAAATAACCCAAATATTCTTCGATTGTGTTCACATGTGCTTCACAAGTGTTTTATATAAATGGTATAAATGGTATCGTATTCTATGGAAGTTTTCTAAAACTATCTTTTACTAGAGTAGATTTGCGAACATATGGCCAATTTTAGTTTCCGTAAAAACCAAGGTGAGTATTCATAGGCCATTTCTTAACCTGCTAAAGGACTATCTCGCAAATGGTCAAGTTTCTATTGCACGCTATTATTCTTCTTGTTATTAATTATGATGCTCAATCATGTTTTCAAATACTTGGGACGCGGAATGGAACACCCAGCATACAAATAACGTTATAAGTGCTTTTGGTATTTTCAGACGCATAACTTGAAAACGCCAACTCGCACTCAAGGGACATTTTATGTAGAGAAATAAAAGATCTAGAAGTTTCCTAAAAAATCCATTGTTGTCCGATCAATAAAACAATCCAAGTCAGTCATCTATGACCGTGCATCACTCGCAGCTCAGACCCCACATCAATGGCAACTTTTTACACGTTATTTCTAATGTCAAATCAAATGCAAATTTAAAAATCCATCTGTGTTTGAATTTTTCCGAAGTGAATTATTTGTTTAATTACACTGGGCTAAGACGCGATAGTCTACTATATTCTCGTTTTTTAAGTGTGCTGTAATGTAAATAATCAATTCTTATGGTCTATAATTTCTTCCTTTTTCGTTTTTTGTAATTATTAATCTGAGAATTTTTTTAAATTCGAATATCTACAGATACAACCGCAATATACAAACGCAATCAATTAAAATTACAATTAAAATAATAACATAACTTACAACCTTGAAAACATTTTTATAGTTCAGGTGAAGGTTGGTTAAAATGCCACAATACGCTTTTCTAACCCCATTCTACTGATATTTAGGGATATTTTTTCTCAAAGAGATTTTTTTTAAAGTTTCGTCAAATTAATTTTGAAGAAACCGTTTAGGCAATTGAAACTAAAATTTCGGGATTGACAATTTCTTTCTTTTAAAATATGTAACATTATGTGTTTCTTATAAAGGCCCCATTCTAAAAACATCGCAACTCCGGCACTACTTCGTTTCGACTTTCTTTTTTGCTGGGAGTGGTCAGTCTGCCCCCCCCCCACTAACGTCAATCCGTAGTCACCAGTTATAGGCGGTGTTTAAACCTCCTGACGTCTGTTGTCTACACCGGGCAGCAGTAATATGGGCAAATAAGTACATTTGTGACAATTGCGCTTTATTATAGCAATTATAATGTTTGGGTTAAAATTGCACTTAAATAAAAAGTTTTTTTGTGTTCTGAGGTGGGCTAGATGTTTTATATTTGAAAAAAATCAAAAGATGTAGAAGTTAAATTAAATTGTATCTTTCCTAAAAATTATTTTTTATCCAGTTCAACTCGTTATTTAACTAAGAACTTACACTGAAAATTTCAGAAAACTTTGAATTTTGCATTTTAGGAGAAGTAGAACGGGGGTTTAACGAGAAAGTATTGAAAACCACTTACATACTTATAAGTTTATGAATAAAAACACTAATTTAGTAAAATAATAGCAGTAATTTAAAGTGAACAATATACTACAATAGTATATTCAAAAAATAAATAAATATGAAGTGCGATTGCTTAAAAAGCAAACGTTATTTTTCTTTGAATTTTGCGCCTCCTCTAGTCGTGTGCCTGGAGCAGTTTGCTCCGACTGCTCCCCGTAGCTACGCCCCTGATCAGGGATTTCCAATTTCATTCAATTATAGGAAACAGATGCTTTTTTGTTGCCTTTTAAAAACTGGTTTTAAAACCGGTAATTTTGTGACATCCAAAAATCGGGTATATAGATAAAAAACGCTCAAATTCCTAAAATGATAGCCGTTTGAAATATAAACAAAACAAAAAAAAAATAAACATATCAAGCAATAAAAAAACGTACACCATTGTAACATGAATGTGTAAGTAAAACGAATAAAAATACTTAAACAAAAGGAGTGCCGAGAGAGTAGGACAGAAACTAATGAAAACAACAATAATATTCATACACAAACTTAAAAAGTTTCCTTGTTGTTTATGCGGATTCAAATTTTCAAAAGAGAGGTTTGTGGTCAATTATCTCAAGTTTTGCAAGGAGATAGAAGATCCTAATGATAGGCAAGGAGGAGTCCGTGGTAAGTAATAAATTAGCATAATAAAGCATTATGTTGGTTAGCTAGTGATGCATGGGCGTATCCAAGGGGGGGGGGCATTGTGTCGTTAAGTTTGTTTTTTATAAGAATTTCCAGCTCGTGTTTATCGAGCAAGGCCTAATATATAATGAGCAACTGGCATCTTCCAAAACCAAAAATACAGGCACAAAATGAACACAATTGATAATTTAATTCTATAATCGTGTCAATCGAGCATACGATAAAATAACAAATTGGTAAACAATAAAAGGTGAAAATATTATTTTAAAATGTAACCACATAAACGGAAGTTCAAAATTGCCTATCATTACTATTATACGTAAACACTTAAAAGACGACAATACTAAGTCAACTAGTTAATAATAATTGTTGTTATATATAAGCTGTATGAATGGTCTGTATGATCATAGTAGACACATTTTTGAATGAACTCATGTCCGGAAATGTATTGTTTGAACGTTGGAGACAGTTGGAAGATTGAAGCAACTTTACAAACAGCATAGGAAAAATAGTGCCATGTATCATAGGACGGCACTTTTAAAGCTAAATAACATTTGTGTGACTTTGTTTTATTATTTATCGTCTGTGGATGGAGTTAATGAGAACCGTTTTGTAATTTTGATACCAATTTTGGCCAATTTGGGTTATCTTGAATTGTTTTTAGAGACGTTAAACAAATAATTAATTAATATTAAGGCTCTATGCAGTACCTAAACGGTGTCAGGTGTGTGGACATGAGTTCGATATCATAAGTTCAGCATACTTTATCTACATTTTACACTTATTTTTAACACGTACCGTATTTGAGATAAACAGCTGAGCAGTGCAAAAAGGTGCGAAGTACAGTAGAGCGTCGATAATCCGAACTAATTGGGACCGAAGCCATTCGGATTATCAAATTGATCGGATTATCAAATATTGCTACTAAACAGCAAAAAATACGATTGGATAGAAGTTCAATCTTAATAAAACCAATACCAATCGATTCCGCTCTTCATAAACTACAAGAATGACAAAAACTCAAAATCGAAGGGATATCGAAGCGATATCGAAGGGAAAGTGAAGGGACTTATTTATGATTAATTATGATTTATGATCTATTTATGATTTATTTATTATTTATTTATTACAGCAGAGCGGCGATAATCCGAACTACTTGGGACTGAAGGTGATTCGGATTATTAAATACTGCAGCTGAATAGTGGAAAATACGAGTATTGGATAGAAGATATAAAACAAAAGAAACATTTTTCTGTAAACAGGAAACGAGAATAATGGCTTTTCCCTAGGTTACTCGGTGATTTATTTTTATGATCATAAGTATGATAATAAGTAAGCTCAAACATAGGCTTTTTGGACTACAGCGCACTGAATCTATTCGTAAATACAGTGTGTTACTAGATATCAACGACCGTATTTGAAGACTACGCAGAGGTGTTATAATTGAGCTATGTTTACCAATGAAAAAAAAAGTAGAAAATTCACTACAAAATTAAAAAGAGACGGAAGATGGTTCCAGGTTTAGGATCAGGGTTGATAGGTTGAGATAAATATACCTTATAGTTATAGTTAGTGCCAGAATCACTAAACCAGGTTTCTTATTAATTCTCTTCAAGGACGTCACATGAAAAACAGTGTTAGATCAAACTTATGTGGTTTAACATCCACTTGTGTGGGATTGTGTCGGTCTGGACATTGTCTGACACTCTTTTGGTTATATAATGTTTATATAAGCTAATTTAATACAATATATAATTTGATGACTAAAGAAGTGTGCTTTAATATGGAGAATTACTACTTTTCACTGAGTGTTAAATGCAGGTCTGATTCACTTTCACGGCCGGGACACGTACGGACGTATTAACATCAGATTAGAATATACTTTATTATGTTGGGTCGTGCTTTATTGTAATGATTTACGGGGTAATTAGTACAATTTTTTAATAACAATTTTCAAAGACTGTGTCGTTCGGGACAGGGCGTTGTGATGGCCGGGACAAGTAAGAAATCTCAAGTACATAAATATTCTGGTTCATCTATGTTCTTTTTGATTTCGCTGGATATATAAGCGTCGTTCTATGTCAATTTGCCTCTCTGGATGTTAAATGTTTATAAATAAATACACTAAGCCTCTCAAAACAACCGAAATGACAGCAGAGCCGCCGCCTACTTAGAAAATAAAGTGATTTGTAGTTTCTATTAAGAAACTCAATTATTCTTAAAATATGGATATAGATTATAACATAAGCATACGATAACCACATTATAAGTATTGCTAAGAATGCCTGATTGCAAATTAGTTTTTCACTTGTGTGTTCAACTTTCTCAAAGATTTATTGTGTGAAAAGTTGCTTGAGAAGTTTTGGATGACAACCCCTAAATTTGAAAGCAACTGAGTTATTGGTGTCTTCTTATTGACAATTTTAATTTATATTTATCGGCATTTGCTTGGCATCTGAAAGCTATTAGGCTTTTTGATGATAATTTAACAGATTTTTGGGCACTAACAATAAATTGACGTTACAAATATGTGTTAAAAATACTATATATAATAATGTATAGGGTGGGAGGGGCATTTAAGGGCATCACTTAACATCACAGGACACAAATAAATAATATCGTAACTATTAAAAATTTGTTGAAGTCACTTTAGACAAAATATGGTCACAATGGCTTCTATCGAACAATTTCCGTTCAAAGGAAGTTGATTTTTTATTGGAATGCTCTCATATAAAGTATTATTAGCACACTGTGGTGAAAAATCTACTGTTTTATAAACAATTGTATTTTTACGCCAATTGCATCAAACGCTGATGCCTTTCAAAACAAGTAGTATTTGATCATGTTTGTGGATCAATAGAATGTGTATGTTGATTAGACAGGTTTCCTCATCATGTATAAACGGAAACGCTAAAATGTACTACGTTGTAAGTTGTAAAATGATTTTTCTCTTCATAACTGAAAGTTTGAAATAACACGATCCTCTATAAAAATATATATGAGAACTTTGTGGAGTGTTATAATTTTACTCCAGTATTTTATCACCGAATAGTTTGGGTATATATATATATGTAAAGGCGCCCCTGGTCCCGCTCTTTTATATTTTGTCCCGTGTCCTGCGGTGTTTAAAAACTGTGTAGCTATGTAGGAAAATTTTAAAATTTGTCCGAAAATTCTTTTTCAAAGCGTTCGATAAAAAGGGGTAACAATGTTTTTATTATTGTAGTTAACATGCTTTCCAAACAAAATTTTAAATTACTCGTCATAGGCACTTACTAGGGCTTCCAATCCCGAACAATATACTGATTCCCGGATTTCGGGATTAAAGATTTTGTAATCCCGGGATTCATGAAGAAAAAAAAAGAAAATTGCCGGAAATTGTCCAAAACGCCTGGGGTGCCAAAAGTTAGTCGGTAAGAAACACTTAAAATATACTTGATTTGTAGCAGGGGAAATACTTAGATTAAACCTGCTCTGGGATATTATATTTATGTGTCTTGTTGAAAAATACTAGCAACAATTATAATAATGGTAGCGTTAATTGTTTACTAAAAATTAATACCTATCCAATTGTCTCATGTGCGTCTCGCTATTTGACCCTCTGTAATTCTTAATTAAAACATGGTTGTTCTCAAAACAATATATATTAAGAAATTAAGAAAAATTGGGAAAAACTCCTTTACAAACCAAGATTAAAACTAATACAAACAAGAGGTTATTACTTATTATAGAGTCAGACAGATTAGCCCTTGTGATTCCTAAACGATACAATTATCTAACCTTTTATGGAGCTACAGGAAACGCCTGCCTGGTAGCTCGTGTTGAATCCCTAGCGGAAGCTGCAATAGATAAAGGGCTGCGAATTCTGCTATCTGGTAATCGTTTGTAGTCTCGATTTGGCCCCCTCTGGTATGTGCTGATTGAAGTGGAGATTTGAACTAAGTCAAAATCCTCTATCGCCCATTCGCACGTATAGAAGAAAGCACAAGAAGGCGTTTTAAAATCTACGTAGAGACTGCCGTTTGAGACGCTATCTCCGTTCCCAGGAAGTCCTTATGGGCTGCAACTTCGACACCTAAACTATCCAATCTTAGCAACAAAAATCCAATCAACCAATACCATAATATCAAGGAAACTTTGTAGAAAACGTTCTTTCTTTAGAACCGCCCCTGTCGTATTGGTTCCGTCTTATTTATCTTCCTAGAAATGCCCATATATCAGCACAAATACTCTGACAGAAACGTGCCTTCCAGCAGTTTTGCTATATGCCTTTTAAATATACATAAACAGCCTAATAAGCTGGTCTCTGTTGATTCATTCACAAACTTTTAAATAATAGCTTCCGCTCTTTCTGCATACAGACAAACACCACCATAAAACAATAAGTTGTACGAATACTTTATGACTGCCTCAAAGACACGTTCGAAGACAGGAACCTCCATAAAGTTCTATTATTCTTTCTTATTCAATAAGATACCCAAATCTACCACCTGTTACAATTTACCGCCAAACTTGATGGTTTTCAAATTTTACCTTACAAATGGAAAACCAAAATTGTCTGTTTAAATGCTAAAAAGTTTGCGTATTGACATCAATAATAAACAAAAATTAAACTCAATTAGATAATAATTTGCTCTTGATATCTTAAATTTGCTATAAATATTAAATTTTAGTAAAATCTTTCAAGAACACTCACAGCGACTGAAATTGTTTGAGAGTCAAATTTTTTATTTTTCATATTAATGCCAAGTTTTGTTTGCTAATTTCTTTCTTTGCTTCTAAAATTGGGATAAGTTTAGTATTCATACGTCTTAGATGTTACCGGGGGGAAGTTAGCAATAAAAGTTATCCATAAATTTTTTTTTCATCCGATTTTAATGAATGACACACTTTTGGAAAGCCCTTAACGTACTGAGTCTACATTAGTTATTGCAGAGGGCGCAATTAATAATTGTTACCTAAAAAGGTAAAAAGAAAGTCATTTTTTGCTTCAATTGGCACATTTTTAAAATCTCATATCTCCGTTAATCCTTTACCAGTTACAACATCTCTTACAGCAATCAAAAGTACAAACATAGCCCATACTTTCCTAGTTATTGCAGTCCAAGTTTCCAGTAATTAGTGGTCTAAAAAAATTCCTGAACGTATATGGATTCGGTTCTTATGTACATTTTATTACGAATTGATAAAAACATGACTTATGTAACTTGAGTTATCTATCGCTGTTCGCCTTAAACATTCATATGTCTGAAGTAAAAATAAGTAAAGCACATCATTTTTTAGACCACTATTTATCGGAAACCTGACCTGCAATAACACGCATAAGTAGGGACAAGCTGCATTTTTCCTTTTATCTATTTGTTGTTTGGTGCATTGTTTGTTACAATCGCATGATAAAAAGGGGTTATGCTCATTGTTCTGTTGAAACGGTATATGTTTCTATACTCGCATGTCCGGCAGTAAAATATTCAAAATTCTGGAATTTTTTTAGACTACTAATTAGCAGAAACTTGGACTGCAATAACTAGCATAAGTGTAGACAAGCTTCCTCTTTCGTTTGGTGTATTGTTTGTTACAATCGGATAATAAAAAGGGGTTATGCTCATTGTTCTGCTGAAACGGTGTATGTTTCTATACGCGCATATCCGACAGAAAAATTATTCAAAGTTCAGGAATTATTTTAGACCATTAATTGCGGAAACTTGGACTGCAATAACTAGTATAAGAGGACACAAGCCCCCTCTTTCATTTGGTGTATTGTTTATTACAATCGGATGATAAAAAGGGGTTATGGTCATTGTTCTGCTGAAACGGTGTATGCTTCCATACTCTCATCCCGAAATAAAAATAATCAAAGTTAATCAATTTTTTTAGACCACTATTTACTGGAAACTTGGACTGCAATAACTATGGAAGTATGGGCTATATTTGTACTTTTGATTGCTGTAAGAGATGTTGTAATTGGTAAAGGATTAACGGAGATATGAGATTGTAAATATGTGCCAATTGAAGCAAAAAATGACTTTCTTTATAACTTTTTAGGTAGCAATTATTAATTGCGCCCTCTGCAATAACTACTGTAGACTCAGTACGTTAAGGGCCTTCCAAAAATGTATCATTGATTAAAATCGGATGAAAGAAATTTTTATATATAACTTTTATTGCTAACTTCCCTCCGGTATGGATGTTTGTTATGCATATAGATGAACTGTTTGTATTTTAAATAAAAGCACAAAAAATAAGTATAATTACTTTAAGAACTAGTTCTAAATATTCGGTGCCACATCTTAGAATATTATACATACCACTTCTTGTCACGAAAAAAATATTGTTATATTTTTATATTTATATATTGTTGTATTTTTTTTGTAGAGGGTACAGTAAAACAAAAAGACTTAAGCAAGTTGAAAAGGTTCATGCTTGATTCCATATTCAATTATATCTACTTATTGCAAAATCTGTTCTTCCTATTATAGAGACATCTTGATTTAAACGAACATTTAATGCTTGGTACTTTTTCTAGTCAGAAATGGTGCTGTTATAGCCTAAAGTTTATACTTATAACATAGCAGCTGAATTGATTTATTGTAGACCAATGCCCGCAATTCATCAATTATAAAAAAAAAAAAAATTTATTTTTAGATTTAAATTTTTCGAAATCCCGGAATTTAGATTTATAATCTCGGGATACCGAAAAAGCTCATTATTTATCGGGATCCCGGGATTGAAAGCCCTAGCCACTTACATACAACAATAAGTTATAATAATATAAATAAAATAAAATAAATAAAAACTGCTTTATTGTTCGCTATAACATCAATTACACAAACACTAATAATAAACAGTGAACAAACGGTGGGATTCAATTTCAAGAATTGTTCTTCCATCCTACCGAGAAAATAAACAACAATGGGAACAATCTTAACCGCCCTAAACGTAAATATACCAAAAATACACTAAAAACCCGCAAAGAACAAAAGGTATTAATCTGCCTTTAGTCTACAAATCCCGCTCTCAAATTAAAGAAACCCTGCACGAGCGCACATATACCCACATACAGACAACATACTCTGATGGTCAGCCAACACCCACAATAGATCATGCCCACGCATCAGGAGTAATAAATAAACACTAATCTAATAAAGATAGATGGTTTATGTCCATCAGCCTCCCGCAAACTGCTCAGCAAATAGATGCGACCGATACTTCGCCTTAAAAGAGAGCACAGAAGTACACACCCTACACCCCGGAGGCAAGCCATTGTAGATCTTTGTTATTTGATAGGAAAAGCATTTCTTAAATGATTCAGTTCTGTGCGCCGGCGCCCTTAAACCTGATGTTCAAGGTGTGCACATCTGACCGAAACCTAATAATGTTGAACAGGTACGGCGGACACCCGGACGCAATGACCCGAAAGAACAATACCGCTGAATGCGCCAACCGTCTATTTTTCATGTTCAACCAATTGGCCTCAGATAACTTGTGTGATACATGATCTCGTCGACGCAATCCATACAATATTCTGAGGAAGGCGTTCTGGACTTTCTGTATTTTCCTCTTTAAGAATTCTGTTAGAAAAGGGGAGTACAACGCATCCGCATAATTAAAATGTGAAAGAACCAGCTATTCGCATAACATCCGCCTGGTCTTCATATTGAGGTAGTCCCTTTTGCCGTAAATCAGTTTCAAATTGCAATAAGCCCTCCGGACACACCTGTTAACATGTTCCGCGAACTCGAGATTCTCGTCAATGATCACGCCTAAGCTCTTAACGGTGCTCGCACTCACCAATTTCTGTCCGTCGATATAAATTGCAGGGTCTGCGCGGACCCGCTCCCTCCCTCTTTTTGGGCCAAACACGATAACCTCAGTCTTGCCCGGATTAATCACCAAGTTATGACGCCGCGACACATCCAGCAAAGCCGCCAAATCAGCATTTATCTTTGCGGAAGCAGACTCAAATTCACTCTGAGGAAATGAAATATATAGCTGGGTGTCATCTGCATAAAAATGGTGTTTACAGTGCTTTATAGTTTTATTGAAAGCTGCAGTGTACATAGTGTAAAGAAGGGGGGAAATTATGGAACCCTGTGGGCAGCCGGAGAACGTAAACAAAGAGTCAGAGATATGCTCATTAATCACCACAGACTGGCGCCTTCCGGAAACATAGTCCAAAAGTAAACTCACCGAAGCACCGTCCAAACCCAGGTACCGCAACACCGACGAAATCAAAATGGGGTGAACTCTGTCAAACGCCCTCGAATAGTCAACCAAACACAGAACAGTAAAATTTCCTTGATCCGCATAGCTAACAACATCATTGACAATACTCAGAAGCGCAGTCGTACAGCTGTAGCCAGCACGAAATCCCGACTGAGTACCCGGTAGCAAATTACTTTCCTGTACAAAACCATTAAGTTGCCCCCACAAGATCCTCTCAGCCACCTTGGACATAACCGGCAAAACACTGATTGGCCTGAGATCCGAATATGCCGACGGTCGACCCACCTTGGGCAATGGCCTCACCAACGCATACTTCCACTGTGACGGAAAACTCCCAAAGCAATTATGGTGTTGATTATATCCCGAATATAAGGCACTATATGAGGACTGCACAGTTTGATCACCTTGATATTAATGTTATCCCACCCTGAAGCTCCGCTCTTAATTGCCTGAATGGCTCGCTCAACAACCTCATCGTTAACCGGCTGAAACGAGAATCTAGCATCCGAAAAATTGTTATTATTATAATAGTTAAACAGGTCGCGATCAAAACCATTGTTCACATCCGGGACCGAATTGATGAAATACTCGTTCAGTTCGTTAGGTTTGCACAACTCTATAGGCAAATTCATCTGTTCCTCCTGTCAAACACCAACCCTGCGCAGAGCACGCCACCTACTCTTATTGCACCCACCCATATTTATCTCCAAAAATGCCCTGCGCTCCCGGTCCATCGCTCCCTTCACATAGTTTCTGAGTTCCTTATCAGATTCCCAATTTTCCCGCGTTTTATCAGCTTTAAATTTACTATGAGCACTGACTCGCAAGTTCTGCATGCGCTTTATGGTATTCGTTATCCATCGTTATCCAGGTGGCCTTGTAAATCTACAGCGCCGTAACGGTGCATGCATATTTAGTACATCCAAAATAGAACCCGTTAAATAGGATACTTTATCGTTACCATCCACCATATCAAATATTATAAAAAATGGGATCTGGTACACATCGTGGATGAAATGATCAAAGTTAAAGTCTCTAAAACTACGAACTGTTCTTATTATTTCGGTTCTCTTACGACTCGCGATCTTTAAATTACAATAGACCAAGTCATGATCGGACACGTGGCCAGCGCACAGCGTCCCGCAGCGATCAACAACCACCGAATCCGACACACAAATCAAATCAAGAAGTGTTGAAGTTTGCAAGGTGGACCTAGTCGGGCCATTAATTACCTGTATCATATTAAATGTGCGCAAGATTGTGACAAGTGATTGCGCCGATCGCGCATTCACTTGAAGCATGTCTATGTTAAAATCTCCCACCAGTACAACGACATCTACCGCCGGTACCAGCGTGGAAAGCGTATTCTCCAACTCATTAGTGAACAGATTATAATCTAATCTTGGAGCCTTATACGCCACTCCAACAGCATACGTAACCCTGCCAATTTTAAATTTCACCCTGTTAGATACGGAGATAAGATGGCATCCATTCCAGCAGCCTACTATCACTTACTATACTTTATATTACCATAGTTACTGTTAGATATTCTTACTTGTCTATTATAAATACTTTTGTATGTCAGAGTTATTATTAATATACCAATTAATAGAGTGCAGTTCGTTTCCTTACATACATAACAACTGGCGACGAGGCTAAAGAAAAGAACTAACGCGGCACTGCAAGGAGTTACTACAAGACGCACCTACAATGGAGCAGGCCCTACAACAAATAGCGACGATATTGGAGAGCATGCAAGCTCGTACATCTTCTGGGACAACAGCTGACATACGTGGTTTACATCTACAACAATTTGACGAGGAAAATGAAACCTTTAATTGCTACTTACAACGTTTGCAAAATATTTTGATTTACGGGGATTGTCTGATACAACTACAGATGGCGACATAAAATGCGTACAAATATTTCTAAATTGTTTGGGTCCAAAACACTACCAGTCACTATCAAATTTGACAGCTCCGGATCCACCAAATAAACGAACATTTAAGGAATTACTAAAGATGCTAAAGGATCACATTTCACCAGTTCCAAATGAAATTTCGGAGCAACACAAATTTTGTACAAGATTACAGCACGAAGGCGAATCAATAGCTAACTATACGGCAGAACTAAAACGACTTACTACTAACTGTAACTTCATTTGTCAAACATGCAAAAAGTCTACTAATGACACCCATCTCCGAACCCAATTTATAAGAGGTGTAAGGGATTGTGAGATCAGAGAGAAATTATTACAGAAAACAGGAAAAATCAGCTTTGAAGAAACAGTGAAGTTAGCAATTACAATAGAGAGTTCTAAAATAGAAAGTAAGCAGATACAAGGAATGCAAAATACATTACCCATGAATTACATAGATTCAAAGAAAACTACAAAGAAGAAAAGTGATCCTAAAGTTAACCTTGCCAAGAAGAAATGTTACAAATGTGGAAAACAAAACCATTTAGCTGGTAAGTGTAGGCTGACTGGGCTAAAATGTGATTATTGTCATAAGGATGGTCATGTGAAGGCTGTCTGTTTCAAGTTCAAAACCTCTAGGCAACATCAAATTCAAGATACACAAGATGAACAAAACTACAGTGACAGCAGCAGCACCAGCGATACAGAGACACACGAAGTTTATACAATGAATACAATTAATTCTGTAAGTTCCGGATCAAACCCAAAATTGTTTATTACACTACGGATACAAGGAAAACCATGCAAGATGGAACTAGACACAGGAGCAGCCCTAAGTACAATTTCTTACAAGAAATTTACAAAAAAAATTCCAACTACAAAATTGAATAATACAGAAGTACGACTCAAGACATACACGGGAGAAATTTTACAACCTGTAGGAGAGGTGACAGTTACAGTACAATACAGAGAAAGACAAATAATAGGTACTTTATACGCCTTGAAAGAAGATACAATCCTAGGAAGAGACTGGATAAGAAAACTTAATATAGGTTGGAATGAAATAAATAATATCACAGAGGAACCAAACACAGTATACAAAACTGGATTACAAAGCCTATTAAAGAAATATGAAGAAATATTTCAACCAGGACTAGGAAAAATACCAGGAAGAAGATGTTCAATCAAAATTGCGGAGAATTGTTCACCAATTTTCATAAAACCTAGAACTATTCCATATGCACTGAAAGAAAGAGTCGAAAAAGAGTTACACAGGCTGGAAGAATTAGATGTGATTGAGAAAACCACCCACGCAACCTGGGGAAGTCCAATAGTACCCGTTGTAAAGGGAAATGGAAGTATAAGACTCTGTGCAGATTACAAAACAACGATTAACAGGTATCTATTAGATGATATACCCAATTCCCCGAATTGACGATATTTTTGTGAAGATGAGTGGAGGAAAGTATTTTTGTACTCTCGATATAAGTAGAGCTTATCTACACATGACGGTCGATGACGAAACTGCCTTTCTTCAAACTATAAGTACCCACATGGGTACACACAAGGTAAAAAGACTAATGTTCGGTACAAAAGTGGCAGCTAATGTTTGGCAGAGATTTATGGACCAAATACTTACTGATTTAAAAGGAGTTTCTTGTTTCTTTGATGACATACTGGTACAAGGAACAACTCATGCAGAACTGTTGAGCAATCTAGAGAAGGTATTTGGAAGATTACATGAAAACAACTTACATCTTAATAGGGAAAAGTGTCAATTTTATCAAGACTCGATTAAATATTTAGGACATCGAATTGATAGTGAAGGTTTACATCCCTTGACTGAAAAGGTGGAAGCTTTGCAACAATGCCAAAGACCGAATAATGTCAGCGAAGTCAGAACATTTTTGGGGCTAATCAACTACTATCAAAAATTTTTACCCAATATTTCTTCAAAACTAGCTCCTATCCACCAATTACTGCAAAAAGATGTGGATTTTCAGTGGACACCAGATTGCCAGAGAGTATTCGAGAAACTAAAAGAAGAGATCAGTGGACCAAAGGTTCTAATACCCTACAACCCATGCCTACCGTTGATTTTAGCCACTGACGCCTCACCAACTGGTCTAGGAGCTGTAATTTCACATGTCATGGAAGATGGAAGAGAGACCGATCGCGTTCGCTTCACGCTCACTCACAAAAGCAGAGAAGAATTACAGTCAAATCGATAAAGAAGCTACAGCAATAGTATGGGGTTGGCGAAATTTTTTCAATATTGTTATGGCAGGCAGATCATATTACTGACCGATCATAAACCTTTGACATGTATTTTACACCCTAACAAAGACCTACCAGCTACATCAGCATTGCGATTAGTGCATTATGCAAATTATATGGCAGGATTTAACTATGAAATTCAATACTCACAAAAGATCATGCAAATGCTGATTTCCTATCAAGATTTCCTTTGCCTGAAGAAAAACAAAAGGAAAAACCAGATTGTGACAATAAATTCTATCTTAACCAGTTAGACACTTTGGCGGTTACACGGAAGGATATTCAGAAAGAAACTAAAAGAGATAAGGAATGTACTCTGATTATACGACAACTACAAGCCGAAGGAGAGACAGACATGTCAGACGATAAGTTGACTGAATTCACATTAGAAGATGGCTGCATTTTCAAAGGAGTTCGAGTGATGGTTCCAACCTGTCTAAGGAAACACATATTAGAAGAGTTACACACCGCTCATACAGGAATGGTTAAAATGAAAGAACTAGCCAGAAGCTATGTATGGTGGCCAAGGATAGACAAAGACATCGAAGATTTAGTAAGACGCTGCAAGAGCTGCGCTTTAATTTCAAACAACCCACAGAAAATAAACCCAATACACCCGTGGGAATATCAAAGAGACCATGGCAGCGCATCCATGTTGATTATGCAGGACCATTTTACGAAAACTATTTCTTAGTGATTGTGGGCGCTTACAGCAAGTACCTAGAAGTCTATATAACAAAATCAATGACCTCCAAAACCAGCATAGGGAAACTTAGAGGGACTTTTGCTCGTTTCGGATTGCCTATTACTTTAGTCAGCGACAACGGCCCATGTTTTCGGTCAATGGAATTTGAGAAGTTTATAAGAGCAAATGGTATATTACATAAGTTTGTAGCACCATACCATCCCGCATTAAATGGGCAGGCAGAACGTTACGTCCAAACATTAAAAAGGTCGTTAAGAGCAATGTCATCAGAACAAGGTGATTTACACTTGAAATTATGCAGATTTCTTATGCAGCAAAGGAAAATTCCAAATGCAGCAACAAATCAGAGCCCAGCAGAATTATTATTGAAGACATCTTTTCGAACAAAAATTGATTTAGTAAAAAGAAATCTAACTAGGGAAAAGGATGGAGAAATTCCTATTGAAAAACCAGGAAGAAAGCTTATGGAGGGAGAAGCGGTACTTTCCAGATTCTACGGGAATAAGGATGAGAAATGGAGAACCGGAAAAGTCCATAGAAAAATTGGTAATTTACATTATGATATTTTAATAGACGGTGCGATGCACAGAAGACATATTGACCAGATAAGGAATACAAGTTGGACAGGACCAAACATAACCAGACCAACATCAGTTATCTTAGATAGCTTAACCTCAGAAGAAGGATTCGCTGATCAATCAGAAAATATGTCAAAAGAGAAGGCAACACCTGTTGATGTCCCGATACCAAATTTGACACCAGATCGCAAAACAAGATCGCTACAAGCTAGTGAAAAAAATGTAGAAGGTAAACAAAACGAAGAATTACCTGAACCAAGGCGTTCTAATAGAATAAGAAAAGCGCCAATACGTTTAAATCTCTGAGGAGAGGAAAGGTGTTAGATACGGAGATAAGATGGCATCCATTCCAGCAGCCTACTATCACCTACTATACTTTATATTACCATAGTTACTGTTAGACATTCTTACTTGTCTATTATAAATACTTTTGTATGTCAGAGTTATTATTAATATACCAATTAATAGAGTGCAGTTCGTTTCCTTACATACATGACACACCCAAAGTTGTTCGATATTATCCGAGGTGTCGAGCACAATGCAAGAAAGGTCCCCCTGACAAAGAGAGCGACCCCGCCACCCTTACCAAGTCTATCCTTCCGGTATATGTTATAGGTGCCGAATTGCAAGATGCGCGAATCAATGTCCCGGGAAAGCCATGTCTCGGTTAGCCCAACAAAATCAAAACTAAAACGCTCAATAAGGTCGGTAAATGCACCAAAGGCTGATAGCAATGACCTAGTGTTAAGATGTGAGACCCGAAATAAATTTGTAGTCATGATCTACTGCAGGCGACAAATACAACAAATGTAAACTCAAAGTTTAAATGAACAAGAGCAAACAAGAGCGCTAACTGCGGTAACAAGCAATATACTCGTGTTTATAAAAATATAAATATACAGGGTGTTTCAGAAATAACGGCTAACCTTGAAGGAGCATATTCACCAAGGAGAGAAGCAATTTTGGTCAAATAACCTATAGTCTATTTCAAAGTTTTATGTACTAACAAAATTGTATTGAAAAATTCGTGTAAGGCCGGCCCTGGTAAATAGCCGAACGCGCATGCCTTGACTACGGTTGCAAAAGACCGTACAAACAATTAAAAATAGAGAGATTAGTACATACCTAATCCAGAAATGTGATGTGGCTTTACAAACGTTGTGATTATTAAGCGTTATCGCCGAACAAAACAAAGCGACTCAACACAGCAACTAGGCGTCTCGGCCGAACAAAGTTATCTCGCATTCTAGCCATAGAATTGCAATTCAATACTACACATATCACTACACAAAGACACCAACATTAAGATTCCAAAATCCAAATGATGTTTATTGTTGATAAACCAACAAACAGCTGTTGGACCATGACCACGCTTGTATACGTTCATATCAACCTGGCGAATGTAGGTCATTGTCACGTTCAGCGAGAAAGGCCGCAGTGGAGGGGAGACCGAATCACCCGAATGTTCCCCGCTGCGTTGACTTGTCACCAGTTGCAACACAACTGTAGTGGATTGTGGTCGATTGTCTTCCGCTGGTCAGGGACGGACTCCGTCTTTCTTCATTAATTTTCTCAATAATGCGTGAAGTTAGACCATACGTTATTTGACAAAACATGCTTATTACGTCCTTGGGCATATGCTCCTTCAAGGTTAGCCGTTATTTCTGAAACACCCTGTATATGTATATCGGTGAAACAAAACAAAAAAAAATACTGTTGAACAGGGATATCTTAAAGAAATACGCAACTTCTTGAAGCTAAACCGGAAAAATATAAATAATATATGCTTAAAAATAACTATCAATTCCAGAAGTACAAAACTTAAAGCAGAAATAACAGATAAAAAAGTATATAAAAAAAAGTAATCCAGATATAGTATATATATTGTCTAGCTGTGAGTAATTTAGATATACTAAGATCTGATCATGCCTCCAAAGAAGGACAGGAACAACTCAGAAGGAGATCTGGACCCCTCAATAAGTGAGTCTTTTAAAACTATCATCACTAACATATTGAAGACTCAATTACCGGTAATGATCGCTACACTATCGGAAAATCTAATAAATGAATTTGAGGGTGTCAAGAAGGAGTTAAATACCTGCAAAGCTGTTGTGGAAAATCAATCAAAACTTATAGAAGAACAGAAACAAGTGATAATTGCTTTAAATAAACATCTAGTTGAGCAAAATCGGTTACATGTTGTACCAGAGGTCAAACCTAAATCGGCAATATCGAAAGAACCAGTGAGCGGGAAACTGGATTCAGTCCAAAAAGAAAAATCGAAAATTCGTTCGGAAATCCCCAGCGCACCGCAACCAGCTATGCCTTCCTTTGCAACTACACTTAAAACTCGCAAAAATTCGCTGCTGATTGGAACTGGTCAAACCATTTCTTCCAAGCCATTGTCTGCAGCGCCAAGGATAACGCCAAGAGGTTACATTCATGTTTGTCGTTTGGCTGTAAAAACCACCGTAGATGATGTCACGGATTACATAAAAGACATAATTCCAAACGCCAACGTCAATTGTGAGAAATTGCAATCAAAAGGTCCGTCATATGCCTCATTCAAGGTGGAGGCTGACTTGGAGATAGCGACAAGGCTTCTGGATCCCAATACCTGGCCGGAGGGCGTTGGTGTGCGGCGGTTTGTGATCGGTCGTAGTTTTTTTGGCGATCCTCCGAGGATTCTTCCGCGCTCACCGATGTAAAGCCCGATACGCTAAGTATACGTTGGACCTTGTTATTATTGTTAAATACACAGAGTTTAAATTTAAAAGTTAATTATATTGAAATAACATTGGCTAAATATTGCCCGAGTGTGGTGTGCCTTACGGAGACTTGGCTGAAATCTGAACAGGTTCAACATATTCATTTTAATAATTATAACTACATCTCCAGCTTCGGCAGATCAGATTCTCGTGGAGGCGGATGTGCAATCTGGGCACACCGTGATTTGGATTTTAAATTGCTAGATCTCTCAATGTATTGTGTAGAAAAAGATTTTGAGGTGTGTGCCGCCAGCTACCGTTTCAATAACAAAAACACTGTTATTATCACTATATACAGGTCACCGTCGGGAAACTTCCCGGTTTTTCTTGTAAATTTGAACATCATGTTAGACTATGTGTATAATCCTAATATTTCATTATTGTTAGCAGGAGATTTTAACCTGAACTTTTTGGATGAATCTAAAAGATATCACGATCTTTGTAATCTCTTAGGGTCTTACAACATTAGGGTATTGGCGAAAGACTTTACGAGAGTTGGCAGCGGCTCGGGGACGGTGATTGATAATATATGCACAAATATAGATGGGGAGTTATCGTGTGACATGCAAGACGTTCATTTCTCGGATCATAGACTACTATTGTTGAATGGTACGGATAGGTTTGATGAGAATATAGAAAGACTCAATGATAAAAAACGGAATTTTTCGTTGGCAAATAAGACTAATTTTAAAACTTTCTTAGAGTGTGAAAACTGGAGCTCATTATATAAGATGGCAGATATAAATAAAATATTTGAATGTTTTTCAAACAGTATAGAGTATTACTTCAATCTATCTTTTCCTGTTATAAACACAACTTTAAGTACACCCAAAAAATCATGGATAGACTCGAGTGTCGTGAAATCTAGCAATGACCTTAAAGATCTGTATGTACTGAAGTCCAGATATCCCGTTCTAACAAACGCCTATAACTTGAAGAAAAGTAGCCATAAGCTACTAACAGATTTAACAAAAAGACTATACTACAGTAAACTAATTTTTGACGCGGACAATAAAATCAAAGCATCATGGAATATTATTAATACCTTGCAGAACAAGAAAAATATAAGTACGGGAAACATTTATTTATCCAAGAACGGCATAACAATAACAGACCCCAAAGAAGTGTCAACTGAATTTAATAATTATTTCACTACAGTACCGCTTGATATAATAAATAATATTAAAAAAACAGATATTGGCATGAGTACCATCAAGGCGAATCCATCCACCATCTTTCTTTTCCCGTTTGATGAGCTTGAGATGCTGCATATATTTAAAAAATTAAAAAACAAGAATTGTGCAGGCCCAGATGAAATCCCTTGCTACCTAATTAAAGAATGTGCACACGTTTTGGTGAAGCCGATTACATTTCTGGTTAACGAGTCATTTAAATCTGGTTGCTTCCCAAGTATGTTGAAGATTGCCCGGAGTATGCCACTTTTTAAGAAAGGAGATCCATGCGACGTGTCCAACTATCGGCCTATATCTCTCATATCAAATACATCCAAGATTTTTGAATATGCCATGTTGAACCGAATTCAGGGGTTTATAGATAAACACAAACTTATCACAGATCACCAGCATGGCTTCCGCAAGAACAGGTCCACGTCGTCCACGATAACAGCAGTGCTAGATATTTATAATAGGATCATTCACGATCTAGAACAGAGAAGGACGCCTGTTGGGTTTTTCTGCGACTTAAGTAAGGCATTTGATTGTGTCCAGCATGATATGCTGAAGTCAAAACTTCAACTGATGGGATTCAGGGGATTGGCACTGTCCTGGATCTCAACATATATTTCAGAGAGACAACAATTTGTAGAAATTAAGTATAGATGTGGTGTCGGATACGGAAGGGCGAGATCATCAATTTTACCTGTTAATGTTGGTGTCCCTCAGGGTTCGGTGCTTGCGCCAATTCTATTTTCGCTCTTCATTAACGACATTGTAGAATTTCTGCACGACAGCTATGTCGTGAACTATGCGGACGACACCACCATACTTATCTCGGACCATAAGAACAGCGTACAACAAGCATCAAACACAGAGCTAAATAGAGCATTTTGCTGGTTTTCTGCCAACTCTCTCTCGTTAAATGTAGGAAAGACTACGAGATTGATATTTAGATCATCCACCGTTTCAGATGTGCCCGCATTTGACAGTCATGTTGGTGATGACTGCGTACTTGCGGGGAATAGTGTCAAATTTCTGGGGTTGCAGGTATCAGATGATTTAAAGTGGCATGGACACTGTAGGGAGCTGGTCGGTAAACTTAATACCGCTATTTTTAAATTACGCTATCTCAGAAAAATCGTGGATTTTCCGTGTTTGAGAAGTATCTACTTCGCTGAATTTCACTCGCGAATGAGCTATGGCATTTTATTGTGGGGTTCCTCTTCATGTATATCCGATGTTTTGATTACACAAAAAAGAGCTTTGCGCTGTGTTGCTGGAGTGGGTCAATTGACTTCTTGCCGCAACTTATTTAAAACATTTGGAATCTTAACTGTCTTGTCTGTTTACGTGGTTGAGGCGTCATGCTATGTTCATGGAAACCGCACGAATTTCCAGTCAAACGATCATAGGTATCCTACCCGCAATGACGATCTTCTTGTTGCACGTCATAGGTTGCACACTACAGAATTATCACCGAGTGTTTTGGGAGTTCGTATTTACAATCACCTGCCCGAGTCGCTAAAGCGCTTACATTTAAAAAGATTTAAGTCGACGCTACGGAACTTGTTATTGGATCGGGTAGTTTATACTATGGACGAGTTTTTTAGAGCCGATTTCAGCCAAGTATAACTCTGGCACTAATTTTGCTATGTTTGTTGAAGTATTATTTACTATATTGTATTGCTTTGTTTATTTTCCTTTTGACTGGTAATGGTGTATTTTGAATTGTTTTGAATTGTTTTGAATTGTTATTTACGTTTATTAAGATTTTTTCTGTTCTTATTGATTTTGTAACTGGACATGTCTCATACTTTATGTACAAGAGATCAATAAAGTTATTATTATTATTATTATTATAAATACAAACAATAAACAAAACCAACTACTAAATTCGCAAACAAAATAGCAACAAAGCAGGGTTAAATCAAAACAAATTTGTAGATTACGAGAGAAAAAAAAATGAATCACTCTGTTATTTGTATAACTAACTGTAATGCAGAAAGCAACAAATTAAAGTACTACTCTACGTAAGGTCAATGGCCAGACAACGTGCAAACTGAAATAAATATATAAGCAAAACAGGCAAAAAGCCGGAAAAGAGAAAGTGAAAAAAATAAATAAAAAATAGTATCAACAAAATGGTTTTATGATAATTCAAAAAGTACTTAAGTGATGATGATAAGAGGCCGTTCCTAACCACCTCTTTGCTGACGTGCCCGGGATCTGTTAATATTAATAATAGGAAAAAGTTAAAAAGTTATCAAAACCAAATTCTCGGCTGAATGACGAAAAACTTCACGTTCCGGTTGTTTTCTGCATTCCAAGAATATGGTTTACAATTTTTAATTTAATATTATAATTTGTACTAATTAGTAATTTAGGTTTTAATAATTCACGTTATAAATTTAAAAAATAAATATATCGTGGATCTTTTTGCAATTTGCGCAATGTTTTTTCTTATCCCACAAAATCATAGCCGATTCCGTTTTCATTTCGCAGCTTTGCTTTGATAGAGTTTATGGAATAGATAGCAGTCAGCGGAAAATAAAATTCTCAGTCTAGCATAATTTTCCGCCAGTCCTATTGATATATCAAGTTGAAGAAAATGTATGGTTGTAATATTATACCTCTGAACAAACAATTTATTGACTTATTACTTTATCATAGGCTGTATTATAAAGTATTGTAATCGTACCGAAAAAAATGAGATTTTAGCGGAAGTAGGTTCTTCGGTCCCCTGAACATATTTGAAGTTTTATGACCAAACTTAGAGCTGAAAAGCTTTTGGTTCAAAAGGGTCCAAAGGAACTGGATGTTTCCTCTAAGCATTTTTCAAGGATTTTGCGAATGAGCTCCCATTTCTGTAATTTCGTCGAAATAGTTAAATAATAAATTAAAGTAGAGGAAAGTCTGTATAATTTATGTCTACGACATTTTTTGGCAAAATTTTAGTTTAATTGTACTGGCAAGGTCTTGTTGATTAGGAATCGGGTCCGCATTAAAATTAGGATTTCGACAATTATTTTCATTCTGACAGTAGGTAGTGTCAAACGCTGTTTTTTGACAATAGCTACTGTCACGATCGATCTCGATCAAATAAAACCTCATGCAGCTAAAGTCTAAACTATTAATTTTATATATTGTATGATAAAGTCATGTGCCTGGCCACATCAGATTTTCTTTATTGTTATCCTGCCATAGATTAAAACTAAATTAAAATTGCAGGGATACTGTGTAGAATTTTTTAAACTTATTTTTGTGGAATTTTTGATATTTTTATTTTCTGTTTTTAATCTGTAATGGAATCCGACAAAAGGATTTGCTATTTTTTAGACCGTACTTCGCAACTTGGCACATTTTGTTGGATTATTCAAAGCTAGCGAGTTAGAGCATTTATTTTCCATCTCCTCGGAACTTAAAATATTTATTAGTCTTTCCTCGTACCTCCACCACAAATGTAGGTACACTGCGGCGATATTTTGTATCATTGAAATAAATAAGTTACTTCATTAGAGGCAACAATATGTTTATTTCTGGATAAAACTGAATTTACATATTCAGTAAATCTATTGGGTACAAAAACGTTTTTTGGAAGTAATTATGGTAAGGAAAACAGTTAAAAATTACTCTGTTTATTATTTAAAATATTGATGAAAGCTAATCAAACATACAAATAAGGTGAAGACATTTTTTTTAAAATCAATGTTTAAAATGTTAGCTATGAATTATAAAATTGATTTTTTTAATCAAATGAGTTATCAAAAATATGATATGATGTTGTCTTTAGGGAATTAATAGATCAAAAAAACAGCTACACAATTTTTTAAAAAAATACGTCTTCCGCAGAAGGCCTGATATTTACAATTTTCCTCAAAAAATACATTTCAAACATTTATCTAATTGAAATAAATATAGACCGAAGAATGTCTAGAATTTTTGGTGTAGAATAATTAGATATGTTTAAATTAGCATCACATTAGCGTACAATTATACCTGTGGATCCAACCCAACACAAAATTATATCGATAAAGCAACTATTAAAAAAAATTACAATGCGTCGATTTTAGACTTTTACTACAACGCAAATATTTGGTTTTAATTAGCACTCCCCCCCCCCCCCCCCCCCCCCGGTGCTTATGTCCCGCTTTGACTCAATAATATTCTGGTCACCTTACCCATACAGCAAGTTAAGGTAGGGTTTAAATTGATCGCGAAAATGCTAAAACATAGTCGCCAATATTCCTAAGAATCCGTCCTTATACTGGACAGAACTAAGTCGGGTATTTTTTTATTGTTGAGAAAGCTTCAAATATATGAAGCAAGTATATTTTGAATCCAGATACCTTAATAGTCAGTTGTAAAAGATTATTAAAATCCGACAATTTCAACTATTTTTAACAACGTATTACGTCGCTGTTCTTGCGAATGGAGACGATATGGTTGTATGATCCAATAGACCGAGACAGATTGATTCTATTCCGATTTCATGTTCGATTGAAGTGTCCAGAAATTGAGATTCTTATGAAAATAAAAACGCTTGTTTACGGGCGGCCATCTGTTGACCTGTACGGGTAACACGTTGATTAGTTCAGCTACTTTCCGTTCCTTGTCCGAGCGTTGTATCGGTTACATAGGATAACATATTTGAATACATATTTACAAATTAGTATTGTAACAAGGCCTAATTTATATGTGCAGAAGGTTGTAAAAAACGCAGTGTGCAATATAACCCAGGTAGTTTCATGTAATTGTGTATGTCGGCTGAAGAAAGAAATTGCACTTTTTAATAAACTCTCGTCTTTCAAAATTTTTTTCTGCTAAACCGCTTGCCAAAAAAAAATCAAATTTACACAGAGTATAACTCAAGATTTTGTCTACAGATTGGCTTTTGTATTTTACTAATTTTCTTTGCAATAAAGATTATAAACAACATTTTCATGGAAGCGGATATCTCAGCAACAAGTATTAGCACGATAACGAGACTGGTACGAAAACAATCGCAAAATTTTATTTAATTAGATTATTGAAATAGAAACACATTTCAGATGTTCATTAATTTTATAAAGCGACATAAATGTGCAATACAATTTTGGTACAGCGCGCAAGTACGTCGTGTCGTTCAACGCCGTCATCAACGGGTTGGGAAGTCGAGGTCAAGTCACCCAGGCCCGTACTTACAATTACAACAAACATCGTATATATTTAATGATGTAACCAGCATTGAAATTGAATGTTAGAAATGGTGGATTCTTTGTTTAATGATTGCCAGTGTACAGCGAAGAGCTGTAAGCATGTTTTTTTGTTTTAACGCTCTTTGAATCAACAGCAGCAATCAAATATTATTACGTAGCATAAACGAATAAAATAACAAAACTAAATATTTTTTGTCAGGCCCCAATAATATGATTTTGGGTAAAATCAAGATAACATAAAAACATAAATATTCATTGAATAACATTTTTGGGTAACTCCGTTGCGTGCATACCTACGTGTTTAGCAAGTATTGAGCAAGAATGGTGAGGTACATTATTCCAAGGAAGTAATAGTATATTATTTGACGAGCACATAATTAAGGATATAAATCGCGAGCATGAAGTTAACACGCGACCCGTAGACAAGCTTGTAATCATGCGAGCGATTTATATCCGTTCTGTGCGAGTCAAATACGACGTTTTATCTACGACCCATAAATTCAATTTTTTGCAAAATATTTTAAATATATTTATCAATGATGGCGAGGCGAACTGTCAAATAACTGACATCCACGTAGGTTTTGACAGACTTTGACACTAGCGTTGTATAATGATGACAGTTCGTTCAAATAATGAGGTCATTATTTGAACGAACTGTCATTATTATACAACAAAATATATATATAATTAATAATTATATATATATATATATATATATATATATATATATATATATATATATGTAAAAAGTTTTCGGTCATCTCGTGTAGAAAATATACTTTATTCGCAACGTTTCGACAGACTCACATCTGCCATTATCTAGCGTTTAAAACTAACTACAAAACTTTAAACTATGTCAAACAAACTAGTGTCATATGTATACGCCTTCTATTCCTCTATGACGGTTGCCATAGACGCACGAGCGCGACTGCGTGTGGCAGATGTGAGTCTGTCGAAACGTTGCGAATAAAGTATATTTTCTACACGAGATGACCGAAAACTTTTTACATATACATAACGATCGTGAAAATCTAAAGTTAAATATATATATATATATATATATATATATATATATATATATATATATATATTCATCTCGATGGCTCGACCCCATACGCAAAAAAGTGCGCCTCGCAACTCAAGCACAGGTCACGTGAACAGACGACGTAAAATCGTAAGCATCCCCAAATGTAAGTTATGCGCCCAGATCAGACGTACAGCAGAAGGAATCTGCTGACAATAGAATAGATAAGATACTATATAAATAGTCCGCATGCAAGCCAGTAGGCATTATTATACGCGTGACCTAGACGTAGTAATAGTCGATCTGTAACACTTTTATATTGTATTGTATTAGCTGTGAAAGTAAATAAAAACATCTTTTTAGAATTCTACCAAACCACGAATTTAACTGGCGCAGTCGGATGAGGATATTTGACCACCACAAAAGAGGATCCAATTTTCCAAATTTGTGGGTGAACATTTATTCTTCAGGTCGAAGAACCAGCAGTGAAACAGTGCAATATAAAAGTGTGCAGGACTGTGAGGATCCAATTGTCCGACCAGTGCGACGAGTGACCGGGAGAAAACGCCGCAACGATAAAACTTTCGTCAAAGCGCCCACCACCGTCATAGAAGCTAAGAAAACGACCGGAAGGATCCGAATTTCCAGAAGGTGCAAGCTGTGTGAGGAACGACGTCGAAGCGATCAAAATCTCGTCAAGACGCCCACCAGACTTATAGTTAAGGACAAACAAAGGCAGAAGAAAGCCAAGAAACAAAAGAAGCAAAACCAACCCCAACCAAAAACCAGAGTGACGAATGGAAATCATCGTAATTATAATACTAACCCTCATCGGAAGAGGATTAACCGAGGTGATCAAGATCAACGGCCAAGTCGGATTACTTCCCCTAAAAGAAGGATTGGCGTACAACACCCAGAGTCACCATGAAGTTATCATTCAGAAGGATTATTCTAGTCTACTACACATTTGGAACACCTATCTATCACAGAAAGATGAAATTACCCCAAAGGAGAGCATAACTCCAGAGTACACAAGCTTATTGGAACTGCGTTAAGAAGAAGAACGTAAAGTCCAACTATACTTCAACATTATCAACCCTCATGGTCGACAAAGGAGAGGAGCCTTTAATTTCCTCGGCGGCATAGTCAAAGCGATCACCGGAAATTTAGATGAAGAAGATGGACGAAAATACGAAGAACAAATCGCGGAACTGCAAGAAAACCAGAAAATCTTTAAAACAGCATTCCATTCCCAGTTAAACATTCTTAAGAATGTAAGCACACAATACGAGGAGACTATCAAATCAATTATTCAAGATCAACTACAGATGTCAGAAGAAGCAAAGGCACAGCAAAAGGTCATGGATGCTATCCAGTTGGCCAATTACCAAATCCACCTTCTCACCACCATCCGGCTAGAGATGGAAGAACTCATTGACGCCACAACTGTCGCTAAAGTCGGCATATTACATCCGATGGTAGTACAGCCGCAAGTACTCTTAAATTATGTAAAATTAATACATTTAAACCCAAAAGAAGAATTTCCGTTTGATATTTTAGCGGATAACATTTATTTAATTGAATCTATTATCAAAGTTAAAGTGTACCAGACTATATAGTAATCATTATGTTTTTGTATTGGTCATTCCAATTGCCGACATAGAACCCTTTCAGTATTATCATTTAAATTCATTGCCTATTTTTTCTCAAAATAATTCTTTTAAACAGATTACCCCTAAATTTAAGTACATTGGACTTAAAGAAAATAAGTATTTTGTTTCCAATTCTATTTGTAAACAATTAAGTAAAACCAAATTTCTTTGTGATCACGAATTAGAAAATTATTTTTCAGAGACTGCCCCTTGCGAAATTCATATTCTCCAGTTGGATAATAACTGCCACAACTGCGTATATCATTCCTTTTATTTAAAGGACATTGAAATTAGAAACATTGACAATAATATCAAAATCCTACTTAGTCCCTCTGAAAATAAATTGATCAGAACTTGTAAACAAGATAAGGACACACAAATTGTAAAAGGTACTTATCTGATAAGAAATATTAACACTTGCATTGTTTCTATAAATGACCAAATAATTCGTAATTATAAAACCTTAATGAACACTGAAATTAAACTTATTCCATTTCAGTGGCAACACAGTCAGATAACTACGCTTAATTTAACCCAGCCTAATTTTGTAAATTTTTCTAAGACTATTGATGACCACACTAAATTAATTGACTCAATATCTTTCTCTCAACATTATTCAGATACCAGAGACCACGTTCTGTACTTTTTTTATCATTGTACTAATTGTTATTTCTATTTTTGTAACGTGCAGGAGATTACGCTCACGTTTCCAGCACAGGGCGACCAACCTATCTAAGGACGCGAACTTGACCGATGCATTTGGCCATTCAGCATATCCCTTGCAGGAAATACCGCCTCATTTATAATCAACGGTATTTCTGCAGCTGACGTTGGAGGAGTTATGCGCCCAGATCAGACGTACAGCAGAAGGAATCTGCTGACAATAGAATAGATAAGATACTATATAAATAGTCCGCATGCAAGCCAGTAGGCATTATTATACGCGTGACCTAGACGTAGTAATAGTCGATCTGTAACACTTTTATATTGTATTGTATTAGCTGTGAAAGTAAATAAAAACATCTTTTTAGAATTCTACCAAACCACGAATTTAACTTGTATATAAAATTGCATTTCATCGCCATCTATTAGCGAGAGGCTCTGCATGCCGTATAGTTGGTTGCATAATATTTATAATTATGCCTATTTACTATTTCGAACCCCATCTTAAATTAGAAAACTGTCCTCCCTTCTGTTTTGAGCAGTATACGCCCAGGAAGTGATGGATTTACTAAGGTTCTCTTCTCTTACATGGTTTAAGTTGACAGCAAAGATTGCAGTAAAACGATTTCAAAGCCTAAACAACTCGAACACTCGAACATTGGTCTTAAAGTATCTATTCCAATATTTTAAATGATATCGGTAATTATTTTGATATACCTTGCAGGAAAAGATCAAAATCCCTAGAGAGTTTTGCTTTTGTAATTTGCGATATTAATTTGGACAATCAACTGGATTCAAAGCTAGAAGAAACTCTGGTTATGTCAGATCATGTTAAAAGTGAGAAATCTTCTGACGATTTTGATGCTCGTAAAAGTAATATCGTAATAAAAACTAAACGGGACATAGAAATAGGAGATACACAAGTTCAAAATGAATTGAACGGTGACGTATAAATTATAATATACTTTTACGGAAATATAGATTTTTTTTTGCAGAAAATACGGTAGGAATTTCTTCGATGTATGTATATGATTAATTGCTCACATTTTTATTCAACTTATTATGTATATAGGTTCTTCTTATATATTTATTTATAATTTTTAGGTCCAAAGTTGAGTTCCATAAGGCACATGCTTTACATTCTCAACAGTTGATGAACTATCTTATCGAAAGTTTATCGGCCAACTAGTATGCCAAAAAAAAAAAAAAAAATACTGTAACAAAGATTTAATCTCTTAAAATTACCATTTGTTGTAATGTTTTTAAGTATAATAGTATAAATGAATAAAACTACAAAAATCATCTATGGTAGTTTTTTTTATACACAAAATGAAAAGATACATGAAAGATGCTCCAAATAAACAAACGATGGCCACATCTCTGGTATAAATGTAGAAAGAACCTTCACATCTTAACATCACAATTTATCAACAAAAAAAGTATACTGTAGCAAAGATTAACTAACTAACTCTAATAATTACCATTTTTTCTAATGTTTTTAAGTATAATAGGAAGTAATTCTTAGTATAATTAAATAAAACAAGAAATCATCAATGGCAATCAATGGTATGTTTTTTATACACAGAATGAAAAAAATACATGAAAAATGCTCCAAGTAAACAAACGATGGTTACATGTATGGTATAAATGTAGAAACTTCACAACTTAACCTTACAATTTATCAAGAAACAAGTGTACTGTAACAAATATTAAATCTCTTAATACAAAGTAATTCTTAGTATAATGAACAAGCAAATCAAGCCGTTCAAAAGGAACTAAAACGCACCAAGCAACTTTTATCTTAAACTTGTAAAAACTACAAAGAAAAAGTATTAGAAACAAAACGCTACTAAAATTAGAAATAAGGCAGAGGAGTACAATTTGAGCGGACGCTAGTTTGCCGTCTCTTCTTCATTCACTTTGCAAAATCTGCCATTTTTATCTCTTTTCCAAATTGTCCTCTTAATGCGTCTACCTTTCGGTCTCTGAATAGCAACAACCGGTGCGGCTAGTTCTCTTTTCCTGGGTCGACCTATGGGTCTCTTTCCAGCATTCTGTTTCTCTGCAACGTAAAAGTCGAGATTATTGGAGGTTTTTTTTTTTTTAGATAAGTATAACGTTACCGGGCGGTAATGAAGCAGGTCTGGTCCCCTTGATTAAGTCGTCTTCTTTATTTAACGACCCTGATAACTTATCCATGCTGTTTCGGTGAGATCTGTGATAGATACAAGAAATGGATGAAAATAATGATCAAATATGTGTGTTGTCAATATGTATGTCAATGTCAATACCGTATGTCAATATTGTTGTTATTTTTGTGTGTACAGTTTTGACCATGTTAGCATATTTGCTCAATACAGTGCAACCTCGATTATCCGGACAATTAAATGCAAGGAGGGTGTCCGGATAATCGATTTGTCCGGATTACCGAATATTGCTTCAACATTGCTTAAATAACATTATCTGAAGTTTTGATCAATTTTAAGTCATGCATAGAAGCAGTGTTGACGAGTTTTGGCGTAATTATCACTAGAATTTATACTAAATTACGCAAATGCCCATTTCTATCACCGTAGTTGAATGCAGTTCAGCAGTTAAGTAATTCCACCTAAGGTCAGCAACACAAAACTCATGCACCTAGATACTAATTTTAAACGATTATTAAACATAGTTGACTAGTTTGCTTTTATTTTTATTTATATCGGAAATCACCCGGGGGAAGTTAGCAATAAGAGTTAGCAATAACTTGTTTTTTCAACCGATTTTAATGAATGATACATCAATGGAAAGCTCATGACGTCAACATTCTGCAGTAGTTTTGCCCGATCGATAAAATCATAATTAGTGCTTGAAATATTAAAATGAAAGTTTTAAAATTAAATTAAATGAAAGTTGATTTCGTGGAAAGTTTGTCAAAATTCCAGATGTCATAACTCAGTTATTGTTCAACCGATTGCAACAAGCCTTACACGAATCGAAAGTACAAGTCTTCATGTACACTCAGTAGTTTTGCCCGATCGAAATTGTAATAAATAGCGGCATAAGAAATTAACAAAGTTTGGGCGCTCTGGCCTCATACCATGCGGGCTGCTTCATAAAAGACCCAGCAATAAGTACTTTTTCTGATTCAATTTTGAAAACGTATGTACCAATCGATAGCCTAGGGCTTCCTTTATCTGCATGAGTTTTGCCCGATCGAAATTATAACAATTAGCGCCGTAGGAAATTAACAAAGTTTGCGCGTTCTGGAGCACTAATAACTGCCACGCCAAGAGCGCCATTCTATAAAAAAGCCAGCAATAAGTACTTTTTCTCATTCGATTTTGAAAATATATGTACCAATCGATAGCCAAGGCTTCCTTTATCTACATGAGTTTTGCCCGATGAAAATTATAACAATTAACGCCGTAGGAAATTAACAAAGTGTGCGCGTTCTGGAGCACTAATATCTGCCACGCCAAGAGCGCCATTCTATAAAAAAGCCAGCAATAATTATAACTATTTCTTGAGGTAATTCGTCCGTACCTATGTCTTCAGAAAACTCCTTTAACGTTGGAAAACAGTCGAACTCTCTACTTTCTCCGTTGCTTAGCCAAACTTCTATCTACCGTTTAAATGACTTAATTTTGTCATTGGCTGTAAACACAGTAATCTGTTGTCCTTGTAGTGACAGATTAGCTTCATTAAGTTTGCGTAAAAAGGATGGTCCAGGAGCAAAGCGCAAACTTCAGTTCGAAACTAATAATCTAATAATAACGTAGTATTTTACCCCGTGATAACCATCGAACTTCAGTGTGAAGTATAGTAAACATGTATGGATCCTTCCCACATCATCGCATACGATTCGTCCATTTGTAGAACAAAATCACAACTTTTAAGTCGTAAAGATACGTCAGTTTTTATGGATTCTGACTAGTCTTTAGTCGACGAGATACTTTGTAATTTGAAAGTGGTAATTCGAAAGTAGCTTTTTGTTCAGCAAACATGCACACGGTTTTATAAGATTTTCTGTCATTGTATGCGCTTCTCCAGCCATTGCAATTTTGTAAGAAACTATGTAGGATGCCTCAGTTGCATTTTCAGTACCCGTGTGCGATGCATGATGCATAAAGGTTCTGGTTTTTAACAGCAGTTCACGCTTTCGAACAAAAAAATATTCTATTCTTATTCTTGTATGCCTGATGCAAAGATTGAAAGTCGCGAAGCAGATTAGCAGGAAACAGAGCTGTTTGGTAAAACTTGTTGTTTGGTAAAAGAGCTGTTTGGTAAAACTTGCTGTTTGGAACACATTGACACATTGACTCAATTGTCGACTTTCCTAACTGCAAAAGCTATATAATTTTCATCATATCCCCATGTTTTGCAAGCCAATAGAAACACATGTGGGCATTGAAAAAGAAAAATCACTTAAACTTTCAATAATAACATATGAGACAATTCAAATTATTAAAGAAAAATATAAACTTTAGGCCTCCTGCGAGAGACCTAACAATTTTTCAATTGGGTCAATTTTTATTGTGGTATATGTGGGTCCATCGGGACAACTTTTTATCAACTTGAAATTTTGAATTTTGATAAAAACGTTTTTTCGCTACACTATAGTATGCTTACGCCCATGTAAACAGATCACTTGCAATCGACCGATATAGGCAAAACTGGGAGAGCTGAATATTACTCATAGATTTCAGCTGTTATTTTAGACATACGTTACAGAATATTTCTAAATATTGACGCGTGTTAAAACGAAATAGCATACTTTTCATACGTCTGCTGTATAATTTAAATGGCCAAGACAAAAAAGTACGTCTGTTCTTAGAACCATAAGAACGAATGACAGCGGTAGCAACCTAACCTCCAATTCGAGCGCGAACGTGTGATGTGAACAAGCTGTTTTCGTTGGTATGTTTTCACTTTGCTTCTGTTAAACATGCTAATGATGGATATATAAATTAGATAGGACCAGTGGCGTAAATAGCAGGTGCGAGGTGTGCAGCGCACACGGGCCCACGAGCCAGGGGGGCCAATTGGAGCCGGCCGGGTGTTTGGAGGTCTCGCGAAAAATATGAGATCGTCAGCTTAAAGGTAAAGTCACTAACTAAAATCTAATAATTACGAAAACCTGACTTTAAGAAGGAATACCAGTAAATATAATGTAATGTTCTAGAGATTTAATGGATTTTAGACAACTTAGAACACTTAGTCATCGCCTCCTCGTATAAGATTCACATTTATGAGCATATGGCTACTATTAATTCCTGTTTCAATAAATTGTAAAAATTATAGTTAGTGACTTCTACTTTTAAGTGGACCATATGTTGGCATTTCTTATAATTGTTCTAAAAATTAACTGATAACCCCTCTGAGCGCGGGATACGATTTCGGGCTAAAAAAAGAGATCTGAGCACTTTCTGGGCCGCTGGGCTGCAATAAGATGCTAGCATAAGTCCAGCATTTCAAAAAGTAGGTACGCAGGCCGCCGCGGATACCAATCTAAACTCGATGCCATATATTTATTGTTACATAAAGAACAAAAAAGACTGCTCTCCAAGCTATTTTGAAAAAACCAAGAAAATTAACTTTTTAATTGTGGTCATAACTTCTTTATTTGTGATCCCTTCAAAAAGGCGTTTTAACATTATAAAGGCAGTTTTTCCCCACAATTTGAATACGTTGGTTTAAAAATTTTCGCCACTGAATTCGTCAGAAACAAACGAAACTTTTGTTTTTCTTATGGACGCCATATTGGTTTTATACATGTTTGGATTCAGAATTTTTTTCTGAGTAATTTGGTATGCCACTTGCCGTATTTACAACACAACAAGCCGACAGAATTGGAGTTTTTCTTTAATATCTGAAAATCGCATGGTGTCATGAAAAGCACATTTGAGTGATACAGTATTTATGTGCCCATAATCAAGTTACAGTAAACTTTTGGAATGTATTTGTATTTGTATTAACTACACAACATAAAAAAGTAACAACATTTTAACAAACTAAATAATGTTTTCAAAAATCTCGCCATATTTACGGAGGCATTCTTCACAGCATTTCGTAATCTGATGACGTTACCGAGGGTTCTTCTGTCAATCGAATTGAAAGTGGCGAAAACAGTGTCACTTAACTCCCCAACATTTCCAAAATTATAAACATCATACACCATATTTTATAAGTCATTCCATAGATAAAAATCACAAGGAGTAAGATCCGGCAATTTTGGTGGCCATAATACTTCTGAACAGGTAGCTATTACTCTCCGTTTATGTCTTATATCTAAATAGTTCCTCACAATTCGGGCATTAATTCGGGCAACAAATGGTTACAGATGGGTAGATATCACATTATTTCACAAAACATCTTCTATGGCACCATGCGATTTTCAGCAATTCTCGAAGTGTACAATTTTCAGCCTTAAATTTTTAGTTTCTATTATCATAAGATAATAGAAACAAAAAATTTAATAATAATAATGTAACTAATAATAATGTACAATAATGTAATCAAAATATGGCATACCAAATTACACAGAAAGAAATGATGAATCCAAACATGTATAAAACCAATTTGGCGTCCATAAGAAAAACAAAAGTTTCGACTTTCTGACGAATTCATTGACGAAAAAAAGTTTAAATTGACGTAGTCAAATTGTAGGGAATAAAGTGCCTTTATAATGTTAAAACGCTTTTTTGATGGGATCACAAATGAAGAAGTTATAATCATAATTAAAAAATTAAATCTTTTGTTTTTTTTTTAAATAGTTTGGAAACCATTTGGAATTCAAGTATTTTCTGAACAGATTATGAAAGAGCACGTATTAAAAACGTATTAAAAGTCTTAGTGAGCAGTCAAATAAGGGTTTAAGGATGTCAAAGTATTAAATAAAGTGGGGGCCCATTGTTTCTGTTCGCACACGGGCCCACCGACTCCTAGTTACGCCACTGGATAGGACAATTATCACAATTAAATGACAGTATTTTTAATAATTAAATATTAATCTTGAACGAACTACCTAGTAGGCAACTTAATATACACTGCTAATAACCAATTCACGCGGTACGTTCATATCTTGGTTCATACGATTTTAAGCGATGAATCACCTTCAGCTCTCCCAGTTTTGCCTATAGCATTGTTGCGTTCCTTGTTGCACTTGTACACTTGAAATGACCGCAATTTTTATGTCATCTATTCTCATGTGTGTATACGTACCTTGTATTTTTCTGCCATGTGCCTGGCCTATGCTTAATTTTCTGGGAAACAACTAGTATATGGCTTTAACATCGAAGAGTGGCAAAGTGTGGCGTGCGTAGGCTTGGCCCGCAGGATGCGGAGGCCGCGGAGCCCCGGCGTGTTTTTCGCGGAGCCCTGGGGCACCGCGGAGCACACTTTGAGAAACGCTGCCCTAGAGCCTCCTTTACCTGCATGAGTTTTGCCGGATCGAATAATTGCTACCTAAAAAGTTAAAAAGAAAGTCATTTTTTGCTTCAATTGGCACATTTTTACAAGCTCATATCTCCGTTAATCCTTTACCAATTACAACATCTCTTACAGCAATCAAAAGTACAAGTATAGCCCAACTTCAGTAGTTATTGCAGTCCAAGTTTCCAGTAATTAGTAGTCTAAAAAAATTGATGAACTTTGACTATTTTTATACCCGGATGCAAGTATGGAAGCATACACCGTTTCAGCAGAACAATGACCATAACCCCTTTTTATCATCCGATTGTAACAAACAATACACCAAACAAAAGGGCAAGCTTGTCTCCACTTATGCTAGTTATTGCAGTCCAAGTTTCCGCTAATTAGTGGTCTAAAAAAATTCCTGAACTTTGAATAATTTTTCTGTCGGATATGCGCGTATAGAAACATACACCGTTTCAGCAGAACAATGAGCATAACCCCTTTTTATTATCCGATTGTAACAAACAATACACTAAACGAAAGAGGAAGCTTGTCTCCACTTATGCTAGTTATTGCAGTCGAAGTTTCCGCTAATTAGTGGTAAAAAACATCGCAAACTTTGAAGATGTATCAATTTACGCAAATAATGACATTCTTTTATTTTTTAGATAGTAATTATGATTTGATTCCTCTGCAATAACTACAGTGTACTCAGCACGTTACGGGCTTTCCAAAAACGTATCATTTATTAAAATCGGTTGTAAAAAAACTAAAAAAATTATGGATCACTTTTATGCCTAACGTTGGCGCCACAACCACACCGACAAAGACGCTTGAGAGACATTTGCCGCCTGCAAAAAGCAGCGGTCCCTTTGTCGGCTTTGAGCACTAGAACTCTTTGGATACGATATTGTTTTCAAACGATGCCGATCTGTCTAACTTACGGTTAACTTTTAAGTGATTAATTATCATTGTTTAATTAATTAATTTAATTAATTTTGTTACAATTTTTTCAATCATATTTTTGTGAATAAATTTAATTTTATGTTAGATTAGTTACATTTTTCTAATTAACGATTTGCTTTATAAGTCAGTCCATCTGACCGTAAAAATGTTCAAAGTCGTTATTTTTTGAATGCAATAAATAACTGGCGTATTCTCGGACTTCAATAACTATCGTATATGGATTCGGTTCTTATGTACATTTTGTTACGAATTGATGAAAACATGACTTATGTAACTTGAGTTATCTATCGCTATTCGCCTTAAACATTGATATGTCTGAAGTAAAAATAAGTAAAGTTCATCATTTTTAGACCACTTTTTATCGGAAACAAGACCGGCAATAACTCGGAAACTTGGACTGCAATAACTAGCATAAGCTTCCTCTTTCGTTTAGTGTTGTTTGTTACAATCGGATAATAAAAAGGGGTTATGCTCATTGATCTGCTGAAACGGTGTATGTTTCTATACGCGCATCCCGGTATAAAAATAGTCAAAGTTCATCTATTTTTTTAGACCACTAATTACTGGAAACTTGGACTGCAATAACTATGGAAGTATGGGCTATATTTGTACTTTTGATTGCTGTAAGAGATGTTGTAATTGGTAAAGGATTAACGGAGATATGAGTTTGTAAAAATGTGCCAATTGAAGAAACAAATGACTTTCTTTTTAACTTTTTAGGTTTTTAGGTAGCAATTATTAATTGCGCCCTCTGCAATAACTACTGTAGGCTCAGTACGCTAGGGGCTTTCCAAAAATGTGTCATACATTAAAATCGGATGAAAAAAACAATTTATGGATAACTTTTATTGCTAACTTCCCCCCGGTATTTCCTACAGCGCTAATTGTTATAATTTTCATCGGGCAAAACTCATGCAGATAAACGAAGCCCTAGGCTATCGATTGGTACATATATTTTCAAAATCGAATGAGAAAAAGTCTTTATTGCTGGCTTTTTTATAGAATGGCGCTCTTGGCGTGGCAGTTATCAGTGCTCCAGAACGCGCAAACTTTGTTAATTTCCTACGGCGCTAATTGTTATAATTTTGATCGGGCAAAACTCATGCAGATAAAGGAAGCCCTAGGCTATCGATTGGTACATATATTTTCAAAATCGAATGAGAAAAAGTACTTACTGCTGGCTTTTTTATAGAATGGCGCTCTTGGCGTGACAGTTATTAGTGCTCCAGAACGCGCAAACTTTGTTAATTTCCTACGGCGCTAATTGTTATAATTTCGATCGGGCAAAACTCATGCAGACAAAGTAAGCCCTAGGCTATCGATTGGTGCATATATTTTCAAAATCGAATAAGAAAAAGTACCTATTGCTGGCTTTTTTATAGAATGGCGCTCTTGGCGTGGCAGTTATTAGTGCTCCAGAACGCGCAAACTTTGTTAATTTCCTACGGCGCTAATTGTTATAGTTTCGATCGGGCAAAACTCATGCAGACAAAGAAAGCCCTAGGCTATCGATTGGTACATACATTTTCAAAATTGAATGAGAAAAAGTACTTATTGCTGGCTTTTTTATAGAATGGCGCTCTTGGCGTGGCAGTTATTAGTGCTCCAGAACGCGCAAACTTTGGTAATTTCCTACGGCGCTAATTGTTATAATTTCGATCGGGCAAAACTCATGCAGATAAAGGAAGTCCTATCTATCGATTGGTACATAGATTTTCAAAATCGAATGAGAACAAGTGCTTATTGCTGGCTTTTTTATACAATGGCGCTCTTGGCGTGGCAGTTATTAGTGCTCCAGAACGCGCAAACTTTGTTAATTTCCTACGTAGCCAATTGTTATTATTTCGATCGGGCAAAACTTATGCAGACAAAGAAAGCCCTAGGCTATCGATTGGTACATACATTTTCAAAATTGAATGAGACAAAGTACTTATTGCTGGCTTTTTTATAGAATGGCGCTCTTGGCGTGGCAGTTATTAGTGCTCCAGAACGCGCAAACTTTGTTAATTTCCTACGGCGCTAATTGTTATAGTTCGATCGGGCAAAACTCATGCAGACAAAGAAAGCCCTAGGCTATCGATTGGTACATACATTTTCAAAATTGAATGAGAAAAAGTACTTATTGCTGGCTTTTTTATAGAATGGCGCTCTTGGCGTGGCAGTTATTAGTGCTCCAGAACGCGCAAACTTTGGTAATTTCCTACGGCGCTAATTGTTATAATTTCGATCGGGCAAAACTCATGCAGATAAAGGAAGTCCTATCTATCGATTGGTACATAGATTTTCAAAATCGAATGAGAAAAAGTGCTTATTGCTGGCTTTTTTATACAATGGCGCTCTTGGCGTGGCAGTTATTAGTGCTCCAGAACGCGCAAACTTTGTTAATTTCCTACGTAGCCAATTGTTATTATTTCGATCGGGCAAAACTTATGCAGACAAAGAAAGCCCTAGGCTATCGATTGGTACATACATTTTCAAAATTGAATGAGACAAAGTACTTATTGCTGGCTTTTTTATAGAATGGCGCTCTTGGCGTGGCAGTTATTAGTGCTCCAGAACGCGCAAACTTTGTTAATTTCCTACGGGGCTAATTGTTATAATTTCGATCGGGCAAAACTCATGCAGATAAAGGAAGTCCTATCTATCGATTGGTACATATATTTTCAAAATCGAATGAGAAAAAGTGCTTATTGCTGGCTTTTTTATAGAATGGCGCTCTTGGCGTGGCAGTTATTAGTGCTCCAGAACGCGCAAACTTTGTTAATTTCCTACGGCGCTAATTGTTATAATTTCGATCGGGCAAAACTCATGCAGATAAAGGAAGTCCTATCTATCGATTGTATGCGTTCTCATGTGCTGTACAAGCTTAGCCTTCACTGCACAACTATAATCACATAAGGTGCATCGCCTGTATGCGTTGTCATATGCCATATTAGAAAAGACCTGTGTGCAATAGCAAAATCACATAAGGTGCATTTAAATGATTTACCTCCTATATGCGTTCGCATATGCCTTCCAAGATTTGTACTATATGCAAAAACGAGATCACATGAGGTGCATTTATGTGGTTTCTTGCCTGTTTGTGTTCCCATATGCGACGTTAGACCACTTTTCTGTGTGCTACCATAATTACATATGTTGCATTGAAACTTTTTTTTCCTGTATGAGTTATTATATGCAGTGGAAGATTCCCTCTATCTGTGCAAGCATAATCACACAAGGTGCATTTAAATGGCTTTTCCCCTGTATGCGTTCGCATATGCCTTCTAAGACTATGATTGTATGCAGAAGCATAATCACATAAGGTGCATTTAAACGGTTTCTCGCCTGCATGGGTTCTCACTTTCCGTGACTTCTTCCGTCCATGTCCTCGCTTATGTGTTTCTAGCAATCGACGTGGCCCAGTAGTATAGTCACAAATGTTGCATTTATATTGGCTCTCTGGCCGACAAATTGCCCAACGTTCTTCAATATGCGTTGATTGCGTAACTGCCTCGCCATAGCTGCTACACGGGAAGCTTTCCTTTGTGTCTGCCTTCACATCTATGGACTGTCCATATACTGCTACAGTAGTTTCAGTAAATTCCATTTCCTCATCTTTGATGTCCAATTTTCAAAATATGAAACTGCAATAAGCAATAGTTTCGTTTACTATACTGTGGTCATGTTACAATGTTGTTCCGACTATGAAAAGTGATTATAAACTGTAAAACGTTGAAAACTTTGTTATTTACAAATGAAAAAATGTTTAAGGCTTTCCGTATCCTACGTCGAAAACGCGCCGATACACCACACAATAATTATTGTTTAAATTGTGAAACTATAGCAACTATTCGATTGAACAGGACCATACGCAACTACGTCCACAAAAAATTTCAATATTTATGCAAGTTATACTTGTAAATTTTAGTGTTAAAAAAACTAAACTACAAATGTAGCAATGTTTTTTGGTCTCACTGGCGTATGATTATTGTGTACTGTAATATATTATAAAAGTACATTAAATGCTACGTATAATTGTGGCAGTTATCTTTTAATAATAATAATAATAATAAATTGCCTTTATTAGCCAACACAAAAAAAACACAAGTTATATACATAAATGGGGCTAATGGGCGTGGGTTCAGGAAATTCCTGATCTTCCACCCAGACCCCGCAGACAGATATACATACACTTATAAATTTAGAATTCAACGCGAATACCAACATGATAGTCTCTAGGTACATAGCACTCTCAACACAGCATCTACATAACAAGCATTAGCCGCAACAGTCGGTAGTGCAGACGATGGCCAACCCGCGGACCACACACAATACATCATAAGGCGCCAACCTGCTCAGACATGAAAATTTTTTTACATTGCGATACAAAGCGGAGCATCCCACCAGACCACAGATCAACCGGCATCGCGTTCCATATTCGCGAAAAAGCGCATCGAAAAGACCTCTCACGAATAGCCGTCCTACACCGAGGGATCTCCATAGTTGCCGGATGCCTGAGGTTCAGATGGTGGACGTCAGTTCTAAACCGTATCTTGCAATGCAAGTACTGGGGCGCGTTACTGTTCACAATGTTGAATAACAACCTACAGCAGTGAAACCGTCTCCGGTTCGACATAGTCAGCCAGGAACATTCTACGATCATAGGCGACACGTGAGAGCGTCCCGGCAACCCATACACAAATCTAACACATGCATTCTGTACTCTCTGTATGCGATTCGCGTCCCTGGAAAGCAAACAATGACCATAAACTGTGTCGCAGAAGTTGAAGTGCGACAGCACCAGTGCGTCACTCAGAATGCGTCTCACCTTCAATGTCAGCAAATCGCGGAAACCATAAAGAGCCCTGAGATTAAAGAAGGCGGTGCGGATCTTCCTGCTCACGTGGCGATCAAACCGGAGCTCGCGATCAAGATACAAACCTAGGTCTCTAGCTTCGCTGACAAACGGAACAACCTGATCTCCAATTCTCAAATCCGCCAAGCCACCCACACCCTCGCACGCCTCCGCTCTGCCAAAGAGCATGGCGCAAGACTTGACAGGATTCACAACCAGTGAATGACCCAAGGAAGCACCCGAGACACGCCGCAGGTCATCATTGATATTATGACAAGCCTGAACGATAGTATCAGGGGAGAACGAGTAATATAGCTGACAGTCGTCTGCGTAGAAGTGATGACCGCAGTAGACAATGGAATCAGATAGAAACATACTATACAAAACATAGAGTAGGGGACCGCAAATGCTTCCCTGAGCCACGCCCGATCGAACATGCCGAGGGCCAGAAATCTCACCAGCAACCCTCACAGATTGCACACGGTCCCTCAGATATTCCGCAAAAAATGCGACAGCACCCACGCCAAGACCAACGTACCCTAGAATGGCCAGCAAAAGCTCGTGGTTAACAGTATCAAAGGCTCTAGAGAAGTCAAGAAGCACCAGGATGGTCAACTCTCCGCGATCGGTTGCCGCGAGAATATCATCGACTAAATCAAGCATCACAGTTTCACAACTATGTCCAGCCCTAAAGCCGGACTGCCGACTAGGTAGCACATTGTGGGTATACAGGTAGTCCCTCAACTGCCAATCCACAACCCTCTCCAGAACCTTAGACAATGCCGGCAATACACTTATAGGACGCAAACCTCCCGGATCCGTCGGATTGGCAATCTTGGGCAAAGGAGACACAATAGCTTCTCTCCACCCAGCCGGAAAAACACTCTCAGTGAGACAACAGTTGACGATGTGGACTATGACAGGGAGAACAGTAGGGCAACACAGCTTGATGAAATGAACATTTAGTCCATCCACACCAGACGCCGCAGAACTAATGCTGCGCAACGCCCTGTACACCTCATCGTCAGTGGCCGGATGAAAACCGAACTGCTCAGCCCCCGCATTCAGTTTCCGAGATGAATAGAACCGCAGGAGGTCAGCATCCGCAGAAGATGCAGGAATAGAATCAACAAAGTAGTCATTGAGTAAGTCGGGATTGCACAACAGTGGAGGAAGAGCGGGAGCACGACCACGACTACGCAAACGGTCAAACGTACGCCACAACTTACGCGATTCACAACTAGAAAATTGTAAATTATAAAATGCCCTCTTCTCCCGATGAATCGCTGAATTAACCACATTACGTAACTGCACATAATATGATCTATCCGCCGGACTCCTCGTTCTATGAAACCTCTTAAGGGCGGCATCGCGCAACGACATAAGCTCGCGTATAGTAGGAGTCAACCAAGGAGAACGTGGCCGCGTAATTCTGACCTCCCTCTCAGGTACGTGACGGCCAAACAACTGCAGCAACATGGAGGTAAATAGGTCAACTTTCGCATCAATACCACGGGCGTAGATGACATCATACCACGGAACACTCTCAAGATCTCTACTAAAGGCAACCGACTCGAAACCGGAGTAATCTCTAAAAATTTTGGTAAATGGGTATAGCGATTCACACTCGAGACAAATTCTGCAGCGCACCAAACTGTGATCAAAGGGACCCACAGCATCAACAACCTCCCCCCCACAAAATTCCGCACCAAAAGAAGTAACAATAACATCAATAAGAGTGGCAGATGACTCGGTGACTCGGGTCGGGGAGTCAATAATTTGACGCAAGCCATACGCATCCAGCATGGCCGATAACCCACGGCATGCCGGGGCGGCAGGCCTCAATAGATCGATGTTTAAATCACCCATCAGAAATATACCATCACAAGACGGTAAAATTTCAGTGATTGTATCCTCCAGAATACTTAGAAATACATTGTGATCCTGTAAGGGCGGACGATAAACGGAACCAAACGCAATCTTTTTAGAATTTAAATACAGCAATATCCACATCTGCTCGATACCATCGGTAGTCTCCAGAACCTCAAACCTAAAACCGTCGCGAACATAAAGGCCAACACCGCCCCCACGCCCCTCCCTGTCCCGACGCACAAACCGATACCCCTGAACACAAACAAGCTCACCAGCAATACCCGACGACAACCACGTCTCTGTTACGGCCACCACAGCATAATCAGAACATCCGAGCAGGTCCACAACATACTGAAAGTTACGTAAAAGCGAACGGACGTTTAGGTGAGCCACCGTCAGCACGTCCCGAGCAGTATTTGGCATTATCGCTAACTTATTATAATAAATTTCCAACAATCCGCAATAACCGGGTAGGTAATATACAACAACAACTTATAGCCTACCAAAAACCGTCATAATATTTATAAACAAAGCCAGAAATTTCAAAAATTCAAAAGAAAAAAAAAACAAAAACGAATGAAAAAATCTGATGTGGCCAGGCACATGACTTTATCATACAAAATATAAAATTAATAGTTTAGCTGCATGAAAATCTATTCTATAGAGATAAATCGTAGGTATTGTCAAAGCATCAGCATTTGACACTGCCTACACTACGTCATTAGAATAATAGTTATTTATGTCGACAGTACGGAATAGCGCGACGAGCGGTGATACGGCGCGTCACCGAAGACGGAGTGTCGCCGTCGCATATGAGCGAGTCGCGCTATGTAGTTTTTGGCAGGAGCGACATCAACGTTTATTGTGTTGCTTTTTAAGAAATACGTATTTAAAAAAAAAATAAATGAGTTCTGTATAGTAAATGCTAGGTTGGTACCACTTTGACGAAAGGTGCGTTCCGATTGGTAGGTAATGGTAGCTAATGGCGGTGGTAGAATACGAAATTATAGTATTTCTTACATATCGTGATAATGACACATATTAGTTTGCATGTACATAAACATGAGTCACTAGCAATTTTCTATTGGAAATACTATAACGGCGTCTGCTACCACTGCCATTATCACTAATAAAAACGCACCTTAAAAAGGTAATTCAGATTCTGACAGATTTATATTTGTTCATGACACATCCCTACCAACATACTAAAATAAATCTACACTCATCGCTATACTTTATTTATAATTTTCTCAATGTATCATTTTTAGAATTAGATATAATTAGATATTTCTTATCAACAAACAATCAAATTGGTGATCTTATTTTATTTGAAATTTGTATTTTATAATTTTGCGCACTACAGCGGCACGTTCCATAGTGGTTCTCCAACCTCTGATGAGATCAGCTGTTTTCGAATGTGACAACACAAAAAAATATTTGTCAAAATCCTGGCTGCTATGTAATTTCATATCAATGCAGATGCGACCGATCTCGATCAAATAGAATTTGCTGTTGAAGGTAAACTATTAGTTTTACCAAAAAATGTTATAGGCATAAATTATTCAAAATTTTCTCAACTTTAATTTATTAATTAACTATTTTGTCGAAATTACAGAAATGGCGGCTCATTTCCAAAATCCTTGAAAAAGGCTTACAATAAACTAAAAAGGTAAACTATTAATTTTACCAAAAAATGTCATAGGCATAAATTATTCAAAATTTCCTCTGCTTTAATTTATTATTTAACTATTTTGACGAAATTACAGAAATGGCGGCTGATTTCTAAAATCCTTGAAAAAGGCTTAGAGTAAACACCCAGTTCCTTTGGACCCTTTTGAACCAAAAGCTTTTCAACTCTAAGTTTGGTCATGAAACTTCTAAATATGAAGTTCCGTGCCGATACCTTTAGTAGTTTCTCCGGAAATGAATTAACAAAAATTGGGTACACACACACACACACACACACACACACACACACACACACACACACACACACACACACACACACACACACACACACACACACACACACACACATACACACACACACACAGACATTTTTTTGTACCTTGGTCAAAAATGTTCAGGGGACCCATAAAGACCTATTTCCGCTAAAATCCCAATTTTTTTCCGGCACGATTACAATACTTTACATACTGCGTATGATAAAGTAAAAAGCTTAATTAAATGACACGATGCAATAAATTGAGATGAGATACAGTAGACTATGAAATAAGACAGTTAATAATACAAGCAAAATAAAATCGTCAACTCAGTTAAACTGCAAGAATATATGCTATAAAAAGGAGAACCGTGTTTTTTATATGTATTCTTTCTATTATTTAGGCAGTAACGTGCAATCAAAAGAAATAAGAACACTAAAATTCAAAAATAAAAATGAAAAGAATATAACTTTAAAAAGGTATAAAAACAGAAGATATTCCAGAGATACAAAGAAAAAAAATGAACTATGTATACAAAAAGATGCAACACCAAAGCACCACAAAACAAAATATTCAACCGCCGAACTCGGCACAAACTCAGCCGCCGGACTATATCGTGGCGAAAACCCGTCGAGCAGACAAAATAAATCTTATGGTTTTTTGAGAGAGACTTAGTCGCTCCGCAAAAAAAGTAAACAAAATACTAAAAATAATATAAAATACTAACAATAACACAAATATGCCGAACAGCAGAAGAACAAACCGAAATAGACTGTGCGAAATACAAAAAAAAAAAAACATCCACAGACCCGGCAGAAAACCGATAAGCGAACAAATAGGTACGTTAATTACGTTAATCAATCTTGTTCAGCCCCTGCAGCTCAGCATCGCAGTGCACCACAGAACGGGTCCCGTTCACTTTGACGTTTATATTACCGTCACGCACCCAAACATGTTCTTTACCGAATTTATTGTAACACGATATAAGCAACTTATGTCGACCTACCGTCAAATCCTCCACTATGCCAATCTTTGTGCCGGCCAGAGCTCTTTTTTTCCGCAGGACCGCGTCTCGGTAACGGTAGCTGGTGAATTTAATCAAAATATTAGATTTTCCATCCTTGCGGTTGCCAACAAGATGACATCGGTCAATGTGGTCCAGTTGGATGTTAGCACCCAGTTTGTCATTTAATAAGTCCATAACAACTTCCTCGGTTTTTTCTCTGGCCACAGGTTCGACACCAAGAATTCTCAAATTATTCCGACGGGAGTATTGTTCCAAGGCATCACATTTGAGGGTTAGTGATGAACACTTATCATTAAGGTGTTGATTTTCAGTCGCAAGGACTGAGAGCCGTTTTTCCAGACCTTCTAGTTTCACCGAAAGGCATTTATTAACCTCTCTGGAGATCCTCGTGGTTAAATCCGACAGGAAATGGTCGTCCTTCAACAGTTCGGTGATACAAGACTTAATGAGGTCTTTCCTCTCGGTATTTAATCTTGTCTGTGACGTCATCTCGACAAGTACTGCACTTTAACACTCCACACAGATTTAGGTAACCAGCACAAAATGTTATACTCTATAATACAATTTGTTTTACGTAGCGACGTTAAACACGTGCTACTCGCGCGACATGCGGTCTCGTATCTTCTAATTTTAGTGGACGTAACTAGAATACCATTCTGGAAGAGTTTTAGTCTGTCAGGATTGCAACATTGTTCAACGCAGTTCAACGGTCTGTGGATAGATGGCGCTGTTTCAAATTGAAAATCTAAATACAACATGAATAATTTATTTAGATATGACCTAAAGTGCACTAAAAATCGATAGTACTGAAAACGATGTAACATAAAGAATGCCAGTTTAGATTTTTTTGTGTTCATGTTAAAAAATATAAATCGTAGCTGTCATACTATTTGCATTTGAAGCTCGTTTAAAATTGTTTTTTTTACATAAGCTGTAGGAATAGAAACTTCAAAATCTGTTATCAGCGCAAAATGTCGCAAAAATCTTTAACTTCGAATCAGACTAAATTCAGATAAACGACCTTCAAATGCAGTATCTACGGGTCTTTAAAAATCACAGATGAACCGTAAACTAGTTTCGGATCAAAATGTGTTCAAAAGAAAAACCGCGTTGATAATTTAGTCACAAAGCCCCTTTCTTCGGAGCAAAGCTGATACTATATAGTTGTACCGTCATTGTAAAGTACAGGTTATACCAGCGTTTCCCAACCGCCGAGCCGGTCCGCGGACCGGTGCCGGTCCGCAGAAATATTTTACCGGTCCGCGAAAAATTTCGCCCGTTTCAAGGCGGCTAAGCGCCGTCGCGGCTAGCTCTCTTCTGTGCAGCTACAAGTCATCAACGGCAAGAACATACATTTGTAGGTATTTCTTTGGAAATATAGTAAGCGTCGCAAATTGTGTTGCTTAACTGTTAACAGAAGATATGTATGTGGTTTCTATTGTATTTACATATATTATTCTATTATTTATCTATACTTCATAATACTTGCTATAGCTTCCACTAGATGGCACTAATGCCAGTCAATAGAAATGCGTGTAAAACATGCACAAAAAGTATATTCCAAATACATACCATTTTTATTTCTCATGGATTTATTTATTTTATTCTGAACGATTCGTGTATGCCCACCCCAGTATTGTGTCAGATTGCTTGTCTTTTATTTTATCGCGCTCGAGCGTATTGTTTTTGAATATTGTGCGTTATAGTGTGTTGTGTGGTGTTTCGGAAAATAAATTGTCTTTCGTAAAACTTGACGCCGTACAAAATAGAAGTAAAACAATCAAACAGCAAAACCTTTTAACTTTCTTTGGTAGAAGCAAGGTCAATTCAGGAGAAAACTTCTGATGGTATCGAAATTATGCCAAATACCAGTGCTTGAAGTGTAGAAGGGCCACAGAAAAAGAAAAATGTCGATACTTCTGACTATACAATACAAACAAAAAAGAGAAAAGGTAACTTTATTAGGCAATATGATAAGGAGTATTTAAAGTTCGGTTATATTGTACTCCTGGAAGCGAACTATTGCCACTGCCTTTGTGTGTAGTATGCTCAGAAATTCTTTCAAATTAAGCTTTGAAGCCTACCAAACTAGCTAGAAAATTACGATTACTATAGCAACAAGGCCCTGGTTTAAACGTCTTATTTCGTAGCTCTTCGTATTGCTAAAACAAAAAAAAAAGTTCTCTGGTGAGGAGTTCGTAAAGTTATGCGTCTTAGATGTCGATCAAGAAATTTTGGGTCCTCAAGCTGCTATAAAATTAGAGGCTGTACCACTATCGGATACCACAAACTCAGATAAGAATTAATGACATGGCCACCAATATCGAAATACAAGTTATAGTGTATGTATCCACTGTATCTCCACTTTTTAGGTAGACAAAAGTGTAAGCATGTACAAGTGTAAAAATCAATTTTATTTAGAAGTTACATAATTTACACAAGTCCTTAAAATCACGTACACATAAAAAACATTAACAAGAATTCTCGTTTTAAAATCATCAAATACATTGACTCGGGTATGTCAGCCAATTCATAACCGATTGTCTTGAAATTGAGACAATCTTCTCTGATACATATACGTCTAGCAAGTTATTTACGAAATTTTCAAAACTTCTATTTTGTTATAGCTATTTGGTTATAAAATTGTCGAATAAAGAGTGTTCAATTTGTGTTCAATAACATGCCAAGCTGCAAAATAAAATACTATTTTCTAAAATTTTACGTACCGAACTGGGTTTTGTATCAGAGAATACATAAAATCTGTCTATGTAGAAATTTTAAATCAATCTATGAATTCGTTGAGGTATCCGACCATTTTTGAAATGCAATTGATTATAGCGCAAAAGACTTGTGTCAAACAGAATGTCTAGCAGAATATTAAACTTTTGAATAAAATAGATTTTTACGCTACTACTACATGCTTAAACTTAGGCATCATTTTTTTCTACCTCCAGGGGTGGTATTATCCCTTAATCGTCAGCCGGTCCTCGAAATATTTCTCGTACTATTGCCGGTCCGCAGGCGTAAAAAGGTTGAAGAACGCTGAGTTATACGACAGCTAAATAATCATGAATTTATGTACATAATTATTAATCATATACCTTCCTACCTCAAGGTGGCAGAGTTTATTACATTTAAATTGCACAAAGAATTATCTTTTCTATATGAAAAGGTTTGACGGAAGTGCTATTTAAAACATAAATTCACCCTCAAGATTACGTAATAAAATATTGAAATATTCCAGTTGCGACGAGCAACCAAAAAACGACGAATGATATGATTCAATTGTATGGCGTTATTTGGGAATGGGTTGCTGCGTTAAAGGTATGATTAGACGAGTCATTTTACGGAGAACAAAGGTAAGTACATTATGTAATACAACACAAATTGAGTTACCGTCTAATCGTACTTAAGGATATTTAACTCAGACCATCTGTGATCTAAATTTAAGCCAGCCGCTAATAACATATCATGTATTCAGACTAAAGTATACAGAGCTGCTGTCCATGGATGGTAACGTAAAGTTATTATACATGTCTCAACAGTACGATCTCGGAAGATTGTGCCTCTGTTAATGAAGATATTTTAAAATTATTAGCGTGTATACAGTGTGTTCCATAAGGTAGTACCAACCCAAGCTTATGTTGTTTAAATGAAACAACCTTTTTGGCACAATTTTAAATTCTTCACAAAATTTTACGGCAATGAAACACAACATAACCTACTCTAAACTTTATACTTTTTGATTTATTGGCATTTTTATGATAAAGCAAAATTGTGCAGAAATATAGGTTGTTCCCATAAAAAAAAACATAAGTTTGGGTTGGTACTACCTTATGGAACACACTGTATACACGCTAATGATTTTAAAATTTGCGCCTCAGCGTTCTTTATATATGAGTGAAATCAGTTTTAAAATATCGTCATTAATAGAGGCACAGTCTTCTAAGATCGCACTATTGATGTATATTTTATCTCTATCATCTAAACACAAAAAGTAATGACATATTCATCAATGAAGCCTGTCAAGAAATGTGCTCTGCGCGCGTGCAGTTCATAAGCCAAACAAATGGCACGAAGCGAGAGCAAAAGCCCAACATACGAACCCGCACCAGCATGGTGCCAGTGCAGCCGAGTGCAGTAAGTCGAAAACGCTATTAGTCGTTTGAACCTAATAGTATGCACAAGCTGTTTCAGAGGACTATCTGTTTCCTAAGAAAGTAAATATTGTTCTAAGATAAGATAAAAAAATTGATGATCAGGATAGAATTGTTTAGAAGGATAGAATGCACTTACGTCAGTTCAAATGTCACTTGTTCGTCAACTACATCCGTGCTGTCTGTCTCCTCCTTTTTAACAGTGGCTAATAACAAATGTATAACGCAAGTTAGAGTTTAAAAATCACATCAATAAATGTATAGGCTTACTTGCGTCTACGTCTAATCTATCGGGATTGTCGACGTTGTTGCAGAGGTTAACATTGTTTGTTAAAAGCGACTCTGCGCTAAACTTGCGCCCACATACGTTACAAATACATTTTGGGTGCCTACATTTTTTAACTGAAGGCAAGTCCTCGATAACATCGGTTCCTTCCTGCTTGATTGATGGCTGTAGCGGAAGCAAACTCATCTTTCCTTACGAATTTCCACAAACCTATAAACACACGGTTTACAAACTATAATATTTCAAAATGTGTATCGTGTTTGATTGTAATATTATACTACTTACAAACTATCTTCTTTAACATATGTATATGCACTATGCAGCTACTTAGCATCTCCTAAAGAAAATGGCGGCATAGCTGCTATACATAACCTTAATGGATTTTAGGATACTGTAATTCGCCTGAACGACCAAATGTAGAGGGCGCTGCAAAAAATAGCCTTTGATGTCGGCGTCCCAACTTTTCAGAAGTCACGTGATAGAGTTCAGCCTTGGTTCGTTAAAGGTTACTAGATGGCGCCACATAAAACGACAGCGTTTCAAAACATTAAAATTGAATTGATTGAGAATAAAGTGATTTTTCATTCAATTATGATATAAATTCCTCTAATATTGTGAATGACGTTGTAATACGGGTTTAAATATTCTCTCTCGATAATTCAGTGTCGCCCTTCTGGATTTGGTTCGTGAAAATGATACTGGATGGCGCCACTACCAGAACGCCAGCACAATTCATATATGAAATAAATACCTTAAAAATTGTGATATTCGATGTAATGCCGTTTTAAAGATTCCCTCTCGATAATTGAGTGCGAAATTCACTAATATTGTGTTTGAGCACAAAACATGCAAGCAGAAAAAGCTCGCGCCATCTTACGGGAAAATGGTGAACACAGGCTGATGTCACGCATGCGCCCTCAGAATCATCCCCAAATAGTTGCCGGGTTGACCTAACTTATTGTAGTTAAACTATGCTCTGAACGGGATAGAATAGAATAGAATAGAATAGTATTTATTGATTGTTTCCAACAAGTCAAGAGTGTACATGTATATGAGGTAAACATAAGTAACTATATAATTCAATGTTTAGTATTCAGGTAATTGCACGGCCTGTATCGAGTGAATAAATTCTAATACGGAGTAAGGTGGTGTGTCAGTTAGGTACGTAGTAAGCTGGCGTTTGAATTCTCTCTCAGGGATATGTTTCCAGCAATCGGGCAGGTGGTTGTACAGCGTCACACTCTGTCTCATGAATTCTGTGGTGTGCAGTCTCCCAAAAGGAACCTGTAGATGGTGCCGTTGACGGGTGTTGTGTTCGTGGATGTCTTCTCTTTGTCTATGGATATGTAGATGTTTTCTTGCATATAGAAGGTGTTTAAGTATGTATGCAGCGTAAAGGGTTAGAACTTTGAGTTTGTGAAAAATGGGTCTGCATGAATCTGTGCGATTCGCTCCTTCAACAGCCCGCACAGCTTTCTTTTGCAGTATAAATATTTTCTGGGAATGTGAAGATCCGCCCCACATCCTAAGTCCATACAACATTCTGCTGTGAAACAGTGCGTAGTAAACTGTCCGAGATGCACACTCATTTATTGTGCTGCGAATTCTTCTGATCGCGTAAATAGCAGTTGACAGAGCAGTCATCAAACGTTCTATATGCACAGACCAGGTTAGACGTGTGTCTAGATGGACACCCAGGAATTTAACACTTGTGGTTTTTAGATGGTTTCTCCTACTTGTGCCTATGGTGAGTTCTGAGGTTTTCTCCACGTTTAGTACCATTCGATTTTTGGTAAACCAGGTGGCAGCTTCTTCCAATGATTGCCGAGCAGCAGCAGAAATCTGTGGTTCTTGACCGCGAAGCAGAATAGTTGTGTCGTCGGCGTAGAGTACCACATCCGCATTAATGCCTGCAGGAAAATCATTTATATAAATGTTGAAAAACAAAGCTCCGGTTAGGCTTCCTTGTGGTACACCGCATGTGACTCTCCTCAATGTGCTCTGTTTGCCGTTGCAGGCAACGTACTGGTATCTGTTTGTGAGGTAACTGTGTAGGAGTTTCAGTGGGGTTCCCCGGAAACCGTAGTGTTCCAACTTTCCCAGAAATGTTTCGTGGCACATGGAATCGAACGCTTTTGTTAGGTTTAGGAACAGAGCCCGGCACTGCTCGCCATCCTCCAGAGCATTGGCAATGAGCGTCAAAAGTCGCTGAATGGCCTCGTCCGCGCCCATGCCAACCCTGAAACCAAACTGTTCGCTGCTGAGTAAAGAATGAAGCCTGAGGAAGCCATTCACTCTGGACGCAATAATTGACTCAAAAACCTTCGAGAAGGCAGGCAAAATTGAGATTGGCCTGTAATTGGCCGGATCATCTCGATCTCCCTTTTTAAAAATGGGGTTGATCTTTGCAATCTTCATGCTCTCCGGAAACACTCCCGTCTGTATACGTTTATTTAGCACATCCGCTAAGACCCCGGAGACTGCGGGTTCCACATACCTCAGAGTTTCGGTGTCCATGTCGTAATGGTCTTTCGTTCTTTTGGGTTTCAGGTTCTTTATAATTGTTGCGACTTCTTCTGGGCATGTTGGGTGGAAGTAGAAAGTTTTCCCTGTCGTTGGTCCCAATGTATTGGCAATTTCCTTGTAGTCCCGTTGTGGGAGATTTTTGTGTAGTTTGTCAATGGCATTGGAGAAGTATTCTGCTAAGTCGTCAGTGGTCGGATGCTCGTGTTGTTGATTTTTTCTTCCTGTAATTTCGTTAATCTTCTCCCATATTGCTTTGGGTCTATTGGTGGCATTACTGAGCAATGTATCGGTATAGAGTTGGGCATATTCTTCACATTCTTTCAGGTAGAATGTCTTATAGGATTTCAGGATGTGTTGTAGCTCCTTGTCTTCTGGACGCATCGCAGCTGTTTCTTACGTCATACAATAACAACATACAATAGTCCATATAATTATAACTTCAATCAGTCTTAGCAGCATTTTTAGTTATATACAGAACAAGAAAGACTAAAAAAAAGTACTTTGAAGAAGGCAAAAACTGTTTGCGGGTGGACATACTATTGGTTGCGGTTATATTGGCGAAAATCGCGAAGTGTCTAACCTCAAAGTTAGCAGTTGGCGCCACTCGGTTTGTAACGGTTTATCTGGGGAAATTTGTGGAATGACAATGCCTCACTATAAAATGAACTACATTGAGGAACACAACAATAATTGTTGCTCTGTAACGAATTTCGCTAATTCGTAATGTAAATTAGTTTAAATATTGTAATGGTTATCTTTCGTAGTATTAAAACCGCTTTTTAAATCGAATTTACGCTGGCCTGGAAAGCCTGTGTGGCTATACGAGTATTTTTAATAACCAGTATAAGGGATACTGGTTTTCTTGCAGCAGTTATACGTGGAGAAGGGGTTAGAATTTTGGTATATAAAGGCCTAGAAACAGCAACGAAAGGCAGAGTTTGCATGCTGATTTTAGATTAGCAGAACGCGTGCTGATTGATATATTGGCCGCCTGTTTTAACGATCCCGCCATTGCCGAGACCGACCGTTCACGAGTGCGACCGACTGCGCGCCGAAGTTGAAGGCCCCAGCTGTTTCTCCCACCGCCAGACAGCCCGCCGCCCGGCACTCACCTCGTCTAGGACTGGTTTGTAAAAAAGATTTTGTACCAGTTATTTTTCCGGAGCGTGTTTTTCTTTGTATATTTTTATAGTGTTATTTTTCGACGAATGTTTATTTTCTTTTGTACACTCGTGGAATAAAGTATGTTCTGATCCGTATTTCAGCAGTGTGTCGATGTTACATCCATGTACGAGCTTTTTGTTACTCTAGTCGGCCGGTCGGCCGCTAAGTGCAAAAAATTGTCCGGTTACGCTGCATACTCGTATATCGGAAATTTATTATTTGAGAAACCTTGTTCGAATGCTTTGAATTGGTTTATAATGATATATATTTCTATTTATTAGCCTAATGTGTAATAAATTAATGTAATTCCTAGATTGCAATGTAATTGTGTTTTTATTAAGCATAATTTATTATATAACATAAAATGAAAATTTCATCTCAAGATATTGCATAAAACGCAACAAACGATGCAAACTTATTGCATCTAATAGCTTTTTTCGTTAATAAATGCAAAAAACAATTTCTTGTGGTGAATATTTTTACAAAAGGTTATTTCAGAACTTTTATGTATTAACATTTATCTACGACTCACATATAATAAGTTCATTGCATACGTATCTATGACTATATAATCCCCATCATTATATAGCGGCAATGATTATAATGATAATGACACTAGCGTTGTATAATAATGACAGTTCGTTCAAATAATGACCTCATTATTTGAACGAACTGCCATCATTATATGACGCTAGTGTCAAAGTCTGTCAAAACCTACGTGGATGACAGTTATTTGACAGTTAGCCTCGCCAGCATTGACAAATGCATTTAAAATATTTGACATAAAATGGACTTTATGAGTCGTAGATAAAACATCGTATTTGACTCGCACATAACGGATATAAATCGCTCGCATGATTACACGCTCGCCTACGGCTCGCCTACGGCTCGCGTGTAAACTTCATGCTCGCGATTTATATCCTTAATTATGTACTCGTCAAATAATATACTATTATTTACAATATATAAATAAATTAATAAAATTAAATAGCTTTAAATTTGTATTTATGGTAATTTGTTACTTATGTTACTTTGTTACTGGTGTTTTCGAGATATTTAGCTTCAACAATATTTTGCAGTTTAACTTAATAACCAGAAAGGATGTATTTTGTATAGCATGAATGTATCATTACAATTTTTTATGTTATTATTTTGTATTTACTTTACAGCAATATGTTTCAAATATCTGACAACTGAAAATAATGACAATTATGTATATCACTAATTTACAAAAATTGATAATTGCTTGTAGAAGCAAGCTCTAAATTTTCGACGAATTTTGATGGAATGTAAATATGAAATAATTAGTATTAAAAAATAAATAAACCAAAATATACGACCATCTAAAAGAACATTTAGATGACATTATTGTTAAAATTAGTTCCCTCTTATGTCCAAAACTACTACAGATTTGAGATTTGAAAAAAGATTTGACATAATAATCATTATTGACATAATAACCTAATTTTCAGTATTCTTAAGTAATTAGTTAATTAATTATAAGTAAAATTTTAATAATTCGAATTATAAATGAACAAAAGATGAAACTAGAATGTTTTTTTTCTAGAAAGTAGAAAGTAATAAGTTTCATATGGTTTTATTGGTTTTCTCTGTTCCGTCAGAAGTTGGAGCCGTTTAAAATAAGATATTGTTAATAATTCAAACGGCTGTAACTTTTTAATAAATTGAAAAAGTAATTAGCTTACTAAAAAAATGTTTTGCAGAAGATTATTTTGGTTGTCAAGCACATATTAGATCTCATGAAAGATAATTGAAACATTAACTGCTATAAAGTAAATACAGATATATTTCTATTGTCCTTTCATACAAAATACATGCTCCGTCCTAAATATAAATTTAAATTAAATTTAGAGAATTTATTTACATTTAGTGAATATATTTTAATATTACAATTCTGAAATAGTCTATATTCAGTGATAATCCTTGGCAACTAGATGATTTGTGCATTTACTTAGGTACTTACTTACTTAAGCCCGTCATCCCACTGCTGGGCAAAGGCATTTACTTACGTAATTAATATGTGTATTAGATAAAATAAATTTAATTAATGTGTCGTGATATTACGCAATATCTTAATATCAGATTTTCGTATCATATTATCAAATTTCATGTTTATTAAATATTATTATAAAAGTAATTTTATATTTAATTAAATGCACTACTCGTAAACTTAAATGTTGTGGTCATATTACATTTATTACATTGCAATGAAGGTATCACATTAAGGAAAAGATCGGACACGCTCAAAATAAACTAAATTCCGTTACATTACATCCATCGAAAAACCACCTCGTGACGGACAACTTTTTGCGAAGCGGCCGGGCCGAGGGAATATATAACCGAATATATAACCGACATACTATTTTCAAATCCTGCGATAGCGATACGAACATACTTTTTTCCATGACTGTACAACTTTTTCCGTATGCGAATGCTACCATTTCTTTTTCTCTTATGTATATATATTTTGTTTGCGTTTACGAAAATAAAACCTGATTTGAATTGAACTCCGTATACTGCTTGATTTATTTCGAAGAACACTGGATCTCCGACTGAAGCAACCCAGGTAAGACGAAGGGACTAAATAAACCGACGTCGTTACATAATTGGCGCCCGAGCAGGGACCGGAAAAAAAGGAAAACCGAAGAAAACCGTAACAAGAATAAGAAGGTCCGATACGCACTTTCTACCGAGAATACAAGTTATATATACGCCGCGATAGCCTAACATCGTTACGGAATTTGTCAAGCCAGGCAACCGAGTATGAATTAATACGCGAGGAACAGCGTAAGAGTACCAATCATCGGGATTCATCAAGATGTGGGATCGAGAAAAGTATGTCCCCTGAAATTAATATGTCCAGTAGTGCGCCAGAAAATCCGAGACACGACGAAGGGAAGATAGAGAAGTTGATGAATCCCGAAAGAGTCTGCTGGAGATGTGGTCGAGAGGGCCATAATCGCCTACAATGTAGAAATCAGTTCCGACTATTCTGTGCACGCTGTGGACGTCTAAACATCCGTAGTAGGGATTGCACGTGCCCGGGAAACTCCAGAGCGGACGGTCCCCGGGGTTAAACCGTTCCGAAACCGAAGAAGTGCCCCAGGCTTGCCAAGTTAACCGTCCCGCTCAGGGCCGGGATCGAAGACTGTGGGCGGATGTGGAAATATTTGGAGAGAAGTTCAAAGGGCTAGTAGATACCGGAGCCACGACGTCTCTCATTGCCGCCGAACTGGTAAGGAGACTCTCCACAAAGGGATTATAAAGCCAAGAAGCCCGAATACCATGATCCGTATTGCGAATGGCGATCTAGTAAAGTCCCAGGGGACTCTGAACGTCGAAGTAACCATAGAAGGGGTGCAAATAGAAACCACATTTACCGTCATGCCTCGAAGTGCACATGCGATCATTTTGGGCATGGACCTCCTATGTGCGTTAGGAGCAGTGGTAGACATGGGCAAGCATCGTCTCACGATACCAAAAACACCACATCAAGTTTCATGGTTTTCGACCACCATCAACAATCCAACGAATAAAAGCGACCTTCAATGGAAAAAATTCTTGGACACCGAGTTAGACAAATTTGTGGGGATCGAAGGACGGGCTAACTCAATACGACATACCATTCGACTGATGCCCGGTTCTTTTCCTATTAAACAGCGATATTATCCCTGTAATCCGAAGAAACAGTCAATGATCAACGAAGAGGTTGAAAAGATGTTGAAAGACGGGGTAATTGAGCCAAGCCATAGTCCTTGGAGCTCTCCAATCGTGTTAGTCCCGAAAAAGTCAGGCGAGGTACGGTTCTGCGTGGATTTTAGAAAGGTAAATTCCGTGACAATTAAGGACTCCTACCCGTTACCATATATATCCAATATCCTGGACAAACTACGAAATAGCAAGCTTTTCTCCACAATAGATTTGAAGAATGGATATTGGCAGATCGACTTAGAAGCCGCCAGCCGTCCAATAACCGCGTTCACCGTTCCTGAAAAGGGTTTGTTCCAGTTCAGACGCTTGCCTTTTGGATTGCATTCAGCCGGGGCTACGTTTCAACGATTTCTAGATGCTATTATAGGACCAGAATTCGACAAAATCGCATTCGTATACCTAGATGATATCATCGTGTTAGGCGAGGACGTGCAACAACATAAAGAAAATTTACGAAAAGTTTTCGACCGACTGCGAAAAGCTGGACTACAGTTAAATACTGAAAAATGTAAGTTCGGACAGACAAGCATAAAATATCTCGGGCATGTGGTCACGCCCGAAGGAATACGAACCGACCCCGATAAAATTTCAGCTATTATGAATATTGCACCTCCGCAAACCAAGAAGGAAGTACGGAGCATCCTTGGAAGCGCCTCTTGGTATCGGCGTTTCGTCCCGAATTTCGCTCAGATATCCGCACCACTGGTTCATTTAACCAAGAAAAATGAGCGATGGAACTGGGGACCGGAACAGGAAGCCTCATTCAGGGAGTTGAAAATGGCTCTGATCGACAGTCCTGTTCTGGTATGTCCTAATTTTGGAAAGCCCTTCCAACTGCATACCGACGCCAGTCAGAAGGGATTGGGAGTTGCTCTAATTCAAGTACACGATGGCCAAGAACGAGTCGTAGCATACGCCAGTAGAACTTTCAATCGAGCTGAGGCTAAGTTTTTTACTACGGAGCAAGAATGCCTAGCCGTAGTTTATGGAATCCGAAAATTCCGATATTATTTAGAAGGGTACCCGTTTGAAGTAGTAACCGATCATCAATGCCTGCGATGGTTAGCGGAGGTAAAGAAACCGTCAGGAAGACTTAGCAGATGGGCAGTGGATTTACAACAGTACGATTTTACCGTCCGGTATCGGAGTGGATCCATGAATACACTACCAGATTCTCTCTCCCGGAACCCGTTGCCGTACCGCTCAGAAGACGTGGAAGAGAATTTGACTTCGTTCGAAGATCCACATTGTCCATGGTACAAGGCAAAAATCAGAGAAGTCCTGCAATGCCCGACCGAAAATATCGAATATAATATCCGAGATAACCGGTTGTATCGACATTGTCCCAGCGCCAGTAACACCGATGACGATGCCCGAACCTGGAAACTATGCGTCCCGAAACCCCATCGCACACGCGTACTCAAGGGGATACATGACTCACCCGAAGCAGGCCATCTCGGGATAACAAAGTCCGTAGCAAGAGCGCTGTCTAAGTACTATTCGCCAGGAATTACCCAGAGCGTGCGAAGATATGATCGAGGTTGTGTTTCGTGTAATCGACACAAGTTCAACCAGAATAAACCGTTGGGTCAGATGAGGTACGCACCGGTGGATTTTCCATGGCAGCAAGTAAGCGTGGACCTACTAGGGCCTTTCCCGCGTTCCAAAAGAGGGTTTACAACTTTGATAGTATTTTTGGACCGTTTTACGAACTGGATAGAGTGCCGACCACTATGAAGGGCGACAACATCGACCATCGTCAAGGCTTTGAACGAAAAGATTGTCTATCGATTTGGGTGTCCGAAGATGTTGATGGCCGACAACGGACCTCAATTTACGAGCGGAGAATTTCAGGAAGAATTGAATGAGCTGGGAATTCAAATCCGTTATAATGCCCCATATTCGCCGCAAGCAAATTCCGTGGAGAGGGTAAATAAGGTCATCGGACCTATGCTGGCGCAATATATCCAAAAAGATCAGACCGATTGGGATTTGTACTTACCGCAGTTCACTTTCGCGATTAACACCGCCAAGCATGAGACGACCGGTTTTAGCCCAGCCATATTGAATTATGGGAGAGAATTATCTCCGCCTAGATCCTTGCGAAGTGAAGTCGAACGACAAGAGGAGTTAACCGAATTCCCGAAAGCGTCCGAGTTGAATAAGGAAATGTCGAAGTTGTCCGAATTTTACAAGATAGTCCGTACGAGATTGGTAGAGGGATTCCAGCGTCAATGTAGGCCATATAATTTAAGGCATAGACCTTTTAAACCTCGGATTGGCCAAATGGCCTATCATAAGCAACACCTGTCTAACGCAGCGAAAAAGTTCTCTGCTACACTGGCCCCAAAATTTGAGGGGCCATCCAAAGTTGTACAAATAATATCTCCCTCAATTGTTTTGTTACAGCCCCCCGCCGGACGTAAGTTGGTTCGTGTCCACGTGAAGGACCTCAAGGTCAATCACGAAGATGCCATTTACGCCGGAGATGACCGTGTCAACCCCCGAACGTCCAGTCACCCCCAGGCTACACGGAACCCCAGGTACTATGGCCCACCTGAAGGACAAGTTCCCTGGATGGTTCACCCCGTCTCCGACCCTGCACGTCGATTCCCCAGGGACTGAAGCCCACCTTCAGTTGAGGTATTTGGAGCTATTCGGAGTATCTCCATTGCCAAACGCCATCTCCCCGATGCCGCTCTCGCCGCCGGCCCACCAACAGTCCACCCAACCTGCCGGTGAACACCCACGCCCAGCGGAAAGCAAAATCATCTTCACGCCACCAGTCTTCCACCTTGCCCCAGGGAAGATGGATGCTTCTTGGAGGGACACTGTGACAACTATGTCGTCACATAAGGTTGCGATTCCCTCCAAGAAAAAACGCACCAAGCATCTGAATCGACTCTGCGTCAAGAGAGTGGACGGACAAGACGTGGTGATGTCCAGGGGAGAATTCTTGAAGGTGTGCCGGCAGCAACCGTAGTGCTCCAGTGAACCCCGTGTAGTGACGTGTGCCCCGCGATTTTGACGCTTCCCTAAACCGTGTTCATGTATATATTATCCCGACTTTTGTTATCTTGTTACCGCCGTACCGATCCTTTTCGACGTAAGGAGGGTGTAACGAATTTCGCTAATTCGTAATGTAAATTAGTTTAAATATTGTAATGGTTATCTTTCGTAGTATTAAAACCGCTTTTTAAATCGAATTTACGCTGGCCTGGAAAGCCTGTATGGCTATACGAGTATTTTTAATAACCAGTATAAGGGATACTGGTTTTCTTGCAGCAGTTATACGTGGAGAAGGGGTTAGAATTTTGGTATATAAAGGCCTAGAAACAGCAACGAAAGGCAGAGTTTGCATGCTGATTTTAGATTGGCTGCTCTCTCTCCCGTTCGCCGTTTCCAGCCGACTCCGAGACCGACCGTTTAGCAGAACGCGTGCTGATTGATATATTGGCCGCCTGTTTTAACGATCCCGCCATTGCCGAGACCGACCGTTCACGAGTGCGACCGACTGCGCGCCGAAGTTGAAGGCCCCAGCTGTTTCTCCCACCGCCAGACAGCCCGCCGCCCGGCACTCACCTCGTCTACGACTGGTTTGTAAAAAAGATTTTGTACCAGTTATTTTTCCGGAGCGTGTTTTTCTTTGTATATTTTTATAGTGTTATTTTTCGACGAATGTTTATTTTCTTTTGTACAACTTTTTCCGTATGCGAATGCTACCATTTCTTTTTCTCTTATGTATATATATTTTGTTTGCGTTTACGAAAATAAAACCTGATTTGAATAGAACTCCGTATACTGCTTGATTTATTTCGAAGAACACTGGATCTCCGACTGAAGCAACCCGATCAGGTAAGACGAAGGGACTAAATAAACCGACGTCGTTACAGCTCTTATTGCTTATTTTCATTGCGCTTTCCATGTTTTCCTTCAATACGTATCCTGACATATCCCGTCCAGAGTAACTCACTCTTTTACCACTAGGGGGCGACTCGTTCGTTCGTTTTAGCGAATACCTACCTGAGTTGTATGGTACTCGGTAGAGATGGCGCTGCAATCGCTACCCGTTTTCTGATTTATTGTAAAACAAAACAATAATTACGTAAAACTTTATGTACAATAATACATAACACAATATATGTATATGCCTAAGGTATTGTATTAAACGAAGAGATCTATAGTAAAAATGAAAGCTGACACATGAGATATTTTTTGTAATGAATAAGTTCACATTCAGAGCCAGACAGATGTTATTTGAATATTTAAAACATAATATAATTATAGACGGAATTAAATGTAAAATAGAATTATTAAAAACAGGAAATGTTGATATTTTACTACCCATGTATGATGAAGAGTGGAAATGACACAGGTATAGGGTATGTAACGGAACAATTGACCTTAAATTTAACGAAGATTTAAAAAACTCTACAAAATACAGGATATTCCATTTGAAATATGGGATGCGTCCTCATCATGGATGGATACATTGCGCTCCTACAATATGAGACCGACGACAATGGCAGCCACTAGAACGACTCCAACATCTGCTTCCTGTGTCGACAACATTATGGTCAATTGTCCCTCCGAATCTTGCTCCTCATATGTCACCAATCCAGCTCTGAGTGACCACCATGCTGTAGTCGTATTGCTTGAGGTCAACCTCAGTACACAAAAACGCAAATCAACACTGATCGACATATACAACAGAAACACTCTCGGGTGCTTTAAACAAGAATTGGACAAAGAAAACTGGCATGAAGTATATGAAACTAACGATCCCAATAAAATGATGCGGACCTTCATCGATATATTCCTCCGTATAAAGGCTGCCACTATTCCAGTCAAACCGGCAGCTGTCAGTGGTTGGAAACCTTCATTCGATCCGACCTTGAGAGCAATTAGGGAAACCTTGGCACTGATGATGGAGACCTACAAACAAACACATGATCAGGAGTACAAAACCATATACATCAACTACAAAAAGTTTTACCTGTCCCAAGTTGAAATTGCAAAAAAAATCCACTATACTAAAAAGGTACAAAAAGCCAGCAATAGATCTAAAGCTGCGTGGCAAGTTATAAATTGGGAGACAGGCCGGGCTCGACAGTCGGTGGACGATCTCACCCCCCATCCTGAGAAATTTGATGAATACTACACCATGCTGGAACATAGAATTACTGCTGCCTTTCCCCCGCAAGCCAATAACTACGACCGGTTGCTCTCGAGGATCACGGTAGTCAGAGACTCCATCTATCTTGCACCGACATGCCCTAATGAAATTGAAGCGGTCATAAAAAGATTAAAAAAAACTAACAGCTCTGATATATATGGACTAAATACTACCATTGTTAAAAGCGTATCAACGTCCATATCTTTACCACTAAGCCAGATCATCAACAGATGTTTGGAATCTGGTGTGTTCCCGGATACACTAAAGAATGCCAAGATAATTCACCTGCACAAAAAGGGTGACAGATCCGATCCAGGCAATTATAGGCCCATCTCGCTACTGCCCATATTTTCGAGGATAATGGAAGTGGTTATCCACGACCGCTTGGTGAGCTTTGTGGAGTCCAAGAATATCTTCTCACCGGCACAGTTTGGATTCCGAAGAGGTATTTCAACGAGAGATGCTATCTTGACGATGTTGGGGGGAGTTGAGGAGGCGTTAGAGGAGGGTAGCTTCAGTGGTTCTATCTTCTGCGACCTCAGCAAAGCCTTCGATACTATCTCCCCTTACTGGCCAAGCTGGAGAGATATGGTATTCGGGGGTCAGCGTATGCTCTGCTATCATCGTACTTTGAAGAGAGACCCTGCATAAACTTCGTTGGCGAGAGATGTGGGTCAGTCAAAATATTGTCTAGGGGAGTAGCCCAGGGGAGTGTGATCGGTCCATTCTGCTTCTTGCTCTATATAAACGATCTGCCAGCCAGCTTGCCTTGCTCATCGGTACTTTTTGCTGATGACGTGGTCCTCACCTCTGCCGATGTTGCCCTCACAAGCTTGCGTCTTCAGATGCCGTGGATTTTGCAAAATGCTGAGCAATGGCTCACCGACAATCGACTTCTACTCAACAAAGAGAAAACACAGGAGCTCATCTTTACGTCATCAAGGAGGTGCGAAGCTTTGCAAAACCAGGAGTCTGCTAAATACTTAGGTATCCATTTTGATGCTAAAGTGACATGGAGTGAGGAGGTCCACAGATTGGGTGCAAGATTGTCGAGTGCCATCTATGGCATCCGACGTGTTTCCTCAATAGCGGGAAGAGAAGCTGCGATTCTCGCCTATTATGGCATCTTTCATGCTGTCTTCAGTTATGGCGTGTCAGCCTGGGGATGCTCGGCACACGCACCAAAAATCCTACTACTACAAAAAAAGCAATCCGTGCCATTGCCGGAGTGGGACAGATGACATCATGCAGGCCTCTGTTTAAGGACTATGGTATACTGACCGTTCCCGCCACATTTATTCTGCAACAGGTATTAATTGCAATAAAAACAATTAAGGTAAAAACGCCAACCCCTTATAACACCAGACGACCGGAAGTTGCCGAAGTCCCTTTTCGGCGATTGAAAGCTACTGAGGCTTCCTCAATAAGGTTTCGCCTCTACAATGCACTGCCAGAAGAGCTCAGGAGAAATACAACCACCACTCTTAAGGCGCATCTGAAGAGACTTCTCCTCCAGATGGTCCCATACAGCTTAGAAGAGTTCTTCCTTTCAATAAAATAAAATAATATTTCCAACTGTGCACTGTATTTAATGACTATCACTGTAATTATTTTGAGTTGTAAATATTCTATTCTATTCTATTCTATTCTATTCTATTCTATTCTATTCTATTCTATTCTATTCTATTCTATTCTATTCTAAATATGAAAGTTGACACCATTGCGGGTGTAACCGGAAGTACTAAAACCGGAAAACATTTTAGTAAGAAAGATATACCCAACAACATATGTCCACATATTTTGCAGCTCGTCGTAAAAGACACTGTATGATGACCACTTTTGGCCGTTCATTGTAAACAATATCTTCCAAAAGTGACAAAAAAACAATTAAAATTATACAAAAATCTTAATTATTTTTATTGTATATGTAATTGAGATCATTTGTACCTTATATAACCGTTGTGTGGTAAGAATACTGATAGCGCGGTGCTGTTCGAAAACTACAATACGTTTGAACATAAAATCTTTATTATTAAAATGATGTTTACAATACAATTGTATTTGCATATGCTCCTTTCGATTTGACGACTGGAACAGTGTGAGTAACACCTGCATGTTGCAGCATAGTTTGGATTTGCTGTACTCCCAGCGAAACGCTTGAACAGTAGGTATCATTATTTTGATTGCTAACTATACCGGGTGATTCAATTTCGAGGCTCACCATGGGGATTTCGGTTATTAGTGGAGATAGAGCCTGTGTTTAAATTTGGCAAAGTTTCGTATTTTTTTGTTTTTTATTCAAAATCAAATATTAGACATTTGAATCAAAAACATACTAGAGCTACTTTTTAAGAAGGAATGCAGCGTCATTTTTTAATGTGAAATAACTTCAAAGATGGCGGCGTAACCATGGCCAACTTTTGTTTTTCTTATGGGCGCCATTTTCCGATAGTCGCGTCTTTTCGTGTGTTTCCGCAATGTATAACATGTTAGCATTATTTTTTTATAGAATTGTATAATAATCAAAAAATCTTCGGGTACCCAAAATGGAGCTTGGTTGCAGAGCGCCGGACAACGTCAACAAAACGAAACTTGGATCCAACCGCGCGGGCAGCGTTGGGTTCGCCATTTAACCAAATAAACCTTAATTGTGGGTGATTGTGGATGTGAAATGCCGTTTACCAATAACGAAAATCGTGATATGATGTGGGTTTATTATTGTTCTCATTATTCTTCCAAATCGCTGGATTGGTAATGGTGGAGTGGTGGAATGTCTTGCTAGATCCCCTGATTTAAGTCTGCTGGACTATTTTCTATGGGGACGGTACGGGCACGGTATTATGCCTTCAAGAAAATGGCGACCAATTTGAACATTTACTTATAAATTAATATTTTTGTTGTTTAAACTTGCTTCTTTTACAATCTGAATGTTTTTAATCCAAAGCACTCTTTGGCACTCTTTGTCAGTCCGGCGCCGGCGGTCTGTAACCAAGCTGCAGTTGGGTACTTAATAAGCACGACAAACAACGAGAAAAAGAAGAAAGTTTTTTTTATTATTCACCAGTTGTTATAAAAAATAATGCCAACATGTTATACATAAATTAGAAAAAACACGACTATCGGAAAATGCAAAAAATCATCATTATTTGAAGTTAAAAGATAACTGTGCATTCCTTGTTAAAAAGACTCTGTAGAATTTTTTTGTTTCAAATGTCTAGCTACGTTTGATTTTGAATAAAAAAAAGCGAAATCGAAACATTTCAGTTTTTTGTGGATATCTTCAAAACGAAAAAATATAGCTTAAATTTCTTTTCAGATAATTGATCAGCACAAAAATACGAAACTTTGTCAAATTTAAACATAATAAACGAGATCCCCATGGTGAGCCTCAAAATTGAATCACCCGGTATAAATAATTTTAAACACTCCGTATTTGGGTCTGCGACTCGCCACCATTCTTGCACAGATTAGTGGAGTTGATAAGAAAGTAATAAATATAATAAATAAAGGTACAAGTAATGTTTATAATATTTTTAACTATAATTTAGTTACATTTTATTGAAACAGGAATTAATCGTAGCCAAATGCTTATACATGCGAATCTTATACGAGAACACGATCAATAACTGTTCTAAGTTGTCTCGCCCGGCCGGCTCCAAAGGCCCCCTGGCTCGTGGGCTCGTCACTGCACTTGAATGACATCTTCTGTGTACTTCAGTCTTCGGAATCTTCAGATGCAGTGTAAGGTGATCACGCCGCAACGTTTGAATGGTTTCACTCCTGTATGCGTTGCGTTCCTGGTATGAGTTGTCCTGGTATGAATTCTCCTGGTATGACTTGTCCTGGTATGAGTTGTCCCGCTATGAGTTGTCTTGGTATGAGTTGTCCTGGTATGAGTTGTCCTGGTATGAGTTGTCCTGGTATGAGTTGTCCTGGTATGAGTTGGCCTGGTATGAGTTGTCCTGGTATGAGTTGTCCTGGTATGAGTTGTCCTGGCATGAGTTGTCCTGGTATGAGTTGTCCTGGTATGACTTGTCCTGGTATGAGTTGTCCTGGTATGACTTGTCCTGGTATGAATTGTCCTAGTATTAGTTGTCTTGGTATGAGTTGTCCTGGTATGAGTTGTCCTAGTATGAGTTGTCCTGATATGAGTTGTCCTGGTATGAGTTGTCCTGGTATGAGTTGTCCTGGTATGAGTTGTCCTGGTATGAGTTGTCCTGGTATGAGTTGTCCTTGTATGACTTGTCCTGGTATGACTTGTTCTGGTATGAGTTGTCCTGGTATGAGTTGTCCTGGTGTGAGTTTTCCCTTGGTATGAGATGTCCCTTGGTATGACTTGTCTTGGGATGAGGTGTACCGGTTTGAGTTGTCGTGGTATGAGTTGTCCGGGTATGAGGTGCACCCGACCTGTTTCACTCCTGTATGCTTACTCGTATGGGATTTAAGATCATTACGTCGTGCAGTAGCATAGTCACATGTGGAGCATTTAAATAGTTTCTTTCCTACATGCTTTGTCATGTGAGATTTAAGATCACCACGTCTTGCACTAGCATAGTCACATCTAGAACATTTATATAGTTTCTGTCCCGTATGCGTTTTCATATGCATATTAAGATTACCACGTTGTGCAGTTGAATAGTCACAGCTGGTGCATTTAAACAGCTTCTTCCCTGCGTTCTGTCTAATATGCTGTGTGAATTTCTCTGCCTTGTGTACTGTTGCGTGATCCGCAAGTTGTGCTGCGCGTTCTGCTGCTTGTTGGCGCTCGCTGCTGTCGAATAGTTGCACAGGCGTCTCTGTACTCGGAGGTTCGATTGTTTGTTCAGATTGCGCACAAGAAGGGTCAGAAACATTTGTTTCGGTGAAATCCAAGTCCAATTCGATGTTTATCTGAAATCTAAAAAGAAGGGTACAAACCAGTATACCAAAGAGTTTCAAGTAAATTATTGGAAATAACTCGCCGGCGACGGCAGAACAACTGGACACAATATTTTGCTAAACTGTTCAAGAACTTTTGCAATCGTTAAGGTTCCCGCCACAATTCAAATAGCGAACTGTAGCAAACCTCTCTCCAAAGCTTCGACTGCTTTTATTTCGTATTTATTACATTTGACATATGGTATAATATAATATAACCTATCTAAAGAAATTAATGTCTTGCTTTCTATTTGTACAAATATTCAAAGTGAACAGTGTTTGACTTATCTAGTCGATTCTTAGTTTGTTCCTACTGAGTTTTATTACCTCGGCGGCTAGGTATATGTCTTGAGGATTTCTTCAATCGTATTTTACTATGTCGGTGCCCTGTGAAGTTTTTCCAGCGGTCGGTCGGCTTTTTGATAGCCCACTCTCGCACGTCTGACTTGATTACACACTTTGATATGCCTTGTGCCTAGGTTATACCATACCATACCTATACGTCAAATGTAATAAATACGAAATAAAAACAGACATGTTTATAGTAGCGCCACCTACATCTGGTGATTTCGAAGCTTTGGAGAGAAGTTTGCTACACTTCGCTATTTGAATTGAGACGGCAGCCTTAATCCATTAAATAAATTACTTATTTAGTAAGCGGGCCCAAACCTACGCGACTTTTGTTGCCGCGACTGCAACGCAAAAATTTGTACGTATTTTAAATGGGCGGCGACAATACCGACAATAGATTACAGCAATTCGCAAGAAAATCGTGTAGGTTTGGGGCCGCCTTAAAGCCGCGTTTACATTGGTTAGCTACTAAGCTTAGTTACTTGTTCTACTAGCTGTCCGGGCTAGTAGACAGTAGGTGGTTACACGTGAATGTGCACTTAGGCATACTAGTAGAAGTAGAGCAACGGAAGGATAATGAATTCTCGTCGCGGTCGCTATACAGGGTTAGCCAAAATTACCGGAACACCTAAATAATTCTCCAACAGCACGACATTTCAAAATATTTTCAAAGAAAAGTTTATTGGGTTTAAACAAGCTATTGCCTGACTATATTTTTAATATACAGGATGTTTATTTTATTATGGAAATTTGGTATCCTTTCCATTTTTAAATAGAATATCCTGTATATTTTTACATTTTTAATTCTCTGATTAATTCTAAGAATTTTTTATAGGAATCATTTTTTAAATATAAACTTTTAACCAGATATACACAAAATTACCGCAACCAACGTTATCATTCAAATATGTATTTAATAAATAAACATTCATTTTATCATGCAACGCTTGCCGTTTTCTTATTTTATATGGAAATTATTTATTTCATAAATTACATTATTTTTGAGTTAGGTATAGACAATTAACCAAAATTCCTAACTTCAAATTTAAAAAAAAAAATCCTTGTGGCAGTTTGAAATTTTAATTCTAATTAATTGTGTTGTTATTTTGTCTTGGATTTTTTATTTCGTATCTACGTGGATAAAGTAAAAATTAACACACAGTATGGATTTGTATATTCTTGAATTTTAACGCCGCTTAAACTTTAATACTACATATAAGCAATTGCATGGGTCCGTTATTGTTACTGCGATTTACTATATAATAGAAATTGACACTTACATTGGTTCTGCCTTTATGTGTTCTTCAGGTACCGCCGTTTCCTGAGCAATCTCCTCTTTACAATGATCATTTTGAACAATGGCTAAACATGAAAATAAAATAAACATAAGAAACACCTTGAAATCTGAAGAATAATAATTCAAAGCACTTACTTGTAACCACACCCAACCTATCTGCTGGATTCTCGATGTCTTTGCAAAGGGTGGTGTGGTTTGCCAAAAAATGTTCTTTAGTAAACCCAAACCCGCACAAACTGCAAATAAATGACTTGGTCGAAGCCAAGTCCTCATATATATCGGGCAATTCTTGTTTTACTGATGCATCTTGCAGAAAGGTAGTCATTATTTCTCTTGGAGGATACACAAATCTGAAAAACAAAATATACATACATAGATCGAAAACAGTTTTGACACTGTACAGGTGTCCCACACTGGAAACAACAGTACATTAAGGCTCCCGTCTCCGACCTTGAAAACGTGAAAATAATCCACGTCATAATTACTGCGCCAATCGCGAAATGCTCGCTACCATTCGATTCTCAAGGTCCTTATGCAACTGCCATCGAAAAGGAATTTCAACATTTATGAGAATTATTTATGCAAATTTTAGTGTGAACTATTAATTTAATATAGAAATGCTTCCCGATGGCAGTTGCATCTGATTAATTATTGTCTGCTGTTATACAAGTATAAGAGCACACGTTATTTTCTTCTAAACTTCTCTAGACTTGCACTCTGGAGTATTGTAGTGCGTGTTTGTAATAAGTTGGCAACCATGTTTACAATAGCGACGATTGTAAAAGTACTATATCATTGACTAGAAAACTCAAACACAGTTTGAATATGTGTACAAATAGAAAGCAATACATTAATTTCTTTAGGCTATACCATACGTCAAATGTAATAACTACAAAATAAAAACAGACATGATTATAGTAGCGCCATATACATCTGGTGCTTCTTTTATTTCGATGCTTTGGAGAGAATTTTGCTACAGTTCGCTATTTGAATTGATACGATAGCCTTAATGGACTCAAAATACACTTTTCTTTCTATCATTTCCTTACGGAATGTTCTAAATTATTTAAAGACTATTAATGAGTCCTTGGGTTGGTTGTAGTTGTGTAACGCCTTAGCTAACTCGTCAGTTCCATTTATTTATTCCGGGACATGTTAGGGGAGAAGATTATAAGGATGCTGTTCCAATTACTAGAGATAACAAAAACTAGTAGTGCCTTGGTAGAAATGTGGTGTTTTGTAGAAATCTCAACACATAATAGTATTATAATTCAACAAACTGAATAATTATGTACTTTGTTTGTAGCGTGGGCAGTGGTGTAGCTAAATATTCAGCGCCCTGGAGCAAGAAAAATCTGTGCGCCACCTTGTTTTCGGAAGAGGTCTGGCATGTTTGAACATTTAACTTAATACTATAATTGCAATTTTTCAATTCCAGATTGAACCAAACACGGAGTTTATATTAGGTTTACCGTACGTTTCCCCGAACGCTAGGCATAGCATTTACGGAAGAACGGCAACATCCCTCTCCCCACCCGGCATATTTGTCAGCGGCTAAGTGGTTCCCCGGTGCGCGCTTCGTGTGCTAGTAGCCACTAGTTGCTAATAGTTTGTTGTTTGCAGGACAGTGTGCGCTCGCTTTTGTGCTTCTTTTAAAAATGCACGTACATGGTGCATGCATAATTTCTAGATTCTCTTTTATTGTCAGAAAATAATATCCAAAAATAAAAACGCTATTCTAAAAAAAATATTTAAATTACCTAATATTCTACTACGAATAAACAATTAAATAAACATTATTTTAACTCGGGCTCAAAGATTTCGCCTTGCGCTGCAAGACAGTATCCGAGCCGTTTGTAGAAGTTGTCCTTCACGCCAGAGAGCGTTTTGCCTGATACAGTGTTAGCAGCTTCTGTAATTTTTGCTCTCAACTCCTGTAAATTATGTGCCCTATTGACTTCATCAACATAAATGGTATTTTTAAGATAACCCCACAAGAAAAAATCGTTCGGAGACAGATCAGGTGATCTTGTGGGACAACGAATGTCGCCTGTCCCACTAATAAGACGGTGAGGAAATGCGGTTGTCAAAAACTTTCGCACCCTGGCCGCGTTATGAGCAGGACAGCCGTCTTGCTGAAACCAAACATCACTTTGATAAACTGCGGGAAGGTTATAAATGGCGGGAAGTACTTGCTCTTGCAGCAAAGTAAGGTACTTCTGAGCGTTAAGAGCTCCATCGATAAAGAATGGACCAACTAAATGATTGCCTAGAATACCAGCCCAATCATTTAGTTTTTCGGGATATTGAGAACGGTAAGCATAACTTCGGTCCTGATTTTGTTGGGCCCAATATCGAAGAATGGGAGGATTACGTTTACCTTGTAACGGAAAAGGAGATTCATCAGTAATCGGTTTTGTTACCAATACCCAATTCCTCGCCAATCCCTCGAGTGGATTTGTTATCGTCCAGTACTACAGAACCGCAGATTAGTACATCCCGTCGTTCTTCTGTCTCAATTTCTTGTGGACTTATCTCCCTTGGATGACAAGTACTGCAGCTCTTTAGACAAAGATCTTTTTCTAATTGATGCACAATATTGAAAATGGTTTGTCTGCACGGGATAGATCTGCCTTCAAATGTGGTTGCAAACAAATCCACGCACTGTTGCGCCGAATTGCCACCGTAATACCACTTCATGATCTGAAGCTGTTCTAGTGGAGGGTACATCGCGATTGTAAAGATATGAATGTTATGAAGCGTTGTTAGGTCTGCGATAGTTCTGCCGTTGCGTGCATGTGCTACGAAACGCAAACCCAGATTGACCTGACGACACAATCTGTATACGAAATCCTCCCGAAACACAGTTTAGGGTTTTATGACAACAAAAGACAATTAATCAACAGCTGGCTGTTTACGATTTCTAACAAATTAAAATAACTCAAATATTCTTTATGTATATAATCAAATCTTATGGTCCATAATTTTTCCTTTTTTCGCTTTTTTTGTAATTATTAACCTCTAAATTTTAAAAATTCTAATATCTACAGTAACAACCGCAATATACAAACGCAATAAAATAAAATTACCATTAAAATAAAAACATAACTTACAACCTTGAAAACTTTTTCACAGTTCGGGTGAAGGTTGGTTAAGATGGCAGAAATTTTTTCAAGTTTCTCAAAGAGATTTTTTAAATTTTCATCAAAATTATTTGGAGGAATGCGTTTTATGCAATTCAACCTTTTACCTACCCTACCATCTAAAATTTTAGGATTCGCAATTTCTTTGTTTTAATATTATGCGTTTCATATTAACAAGAAAATACTGAAAACCACTTACATACTTATAAGTTTATGAATAAAAAACATACTAATTTAGTAAAATAATAGCAGTCATTTAAAGTGAACAATATACTACAATAGCAAACTCACAAAACATTTAGGCCCTTAGAATTTTATTTAGAAATTCTGCCAACTTTTAACAAAAAGTTTCTCTTCGAATTTTGCGCCCCCCTCTACTCGTACGCCTGGAGCAGTTTGCTCTCACTGCTCCCCGTAGCTACGCCCCTGAGCGTGGGACACCTGTATAACTGAGAGTATACACTGTGTCCAGGTAAGTTTGAATGTTTTGGTGTTTTAGAATAGGGAATGGCAATTCTTTGAATGAACAAAAACATTATTTAATAAAGACTGGCCGATTGTCTGACAAATGCATCACAAATAAGTTTGTCCCATATGCTTGAAAACATTTCTGGACACACTGTAGACTAAAATATTTAACATCCAAATTTATCTGGAACTAAATTATTAAACGAATTTGCAAAAACACAGAACTAAGTCCTAATAAAATTATAAACCCCTAACCACAACAAGTATTTTAGAAACCTAAATACGTATTTCAGCAACTATGTTGCCATCTTCAGTAGAACCTAAAAAAAAAAGAGAGATTAGCACTTCATAGTATCTTTACTGGATATTGTCCAAGCAAATCACTAGTGGAAGTGACGCCCATGTTAAAAATTACCTTATATATACCCATTTGTTGTTCACGCCTCAGTGAATTTTGATCATTGAAGCGTAAAAAACAAGTTTTAATTAAAGCAGGTCAAACAATGGCGAACTAGGTATAGGACCCCTGTCTGAATTTATTAATTTGTCTCTATTCAAGTGAATAAAGATACTTTCCAAGCTGTTTAGTTCCCTATTATTTGACACAGCTTTTACAAGTTTTAAGTCATCTACAACTACTTTATGACCTGTGTCTAAAATATATTGAGCCACACTAGATTTTTCAAAACGAGGGGTCCTATACCTAGTTCGCCATTGTTTGACCTGCTTTAATTAAAACTTGTTTTTTACGCTTCAATGATCAAAATTCACTGAGGCGTGAACAACAAATGGGTATATATAGGGTAATTTTTAACATGGACGTCACTTCCACTAGTGATTTGCTTGGACAATATCCAGTAAAGATACTATGAAGTGCTAATCTCTCTTTTTCTTTTTTTAGGTTCTACTGAAGATGGCAACATAGTTGCTGAAATTCGTATTTAGGTTTCTAAAATACTTGTTGTGGTTAGGGGTTTATAATTTTATTATTAAGTTCGCCACAGTCTCCAAAATATTGTTGTTAAGAACTAAGTCCTCTTAAAAACTTACAGAATTTTTAAACGGTGATCTGGGGCGAAAGCACAACACTATGGAACAGCCAACACAAGTTTCTCAAAGAGAAAAGTCCAACACAACCTTACAAAATGACTGACTAATCCTGAATGAAGCCGAATTTAAACGTATTTGTGTTAAGTTAAAATAGCAAAAACCTGTTTCAAATACAATTTACTTATCTCTCGTTTGTTATTTTCCATTGTGAAGCGGTCGGGCATTTCTTGGAACTCAATCCGCCAAGGGACCACATGTCGAGGTCAAGCAAAAAGGTCCATTTTATGATCCTTTACAAATATTAGGATTTCCAATTGCATTCAATTCTAAGACTCTTGACCCTAGTATAATTATTCTATATTTATTTAAGTAGGTGACATGTTTCGATATATTTCAATCACCATCAATATATTTTTGTTGCGTGTGCAAAAAAATTTTTGACGCCCTTCGGAAAAAGTTCAGTTATTGTTCCATCGGGTATATGGCACGATTACAATACTTTCCTTTTACAAGGTGTCCCACTTTTCCCCGCAAAATTATGTAATATTGGGGACGTCTTTCTTTAAGAGAATTAAACTAACTTGATTTATTTGTCTAACTAAAAATACTGTATTCTTAAAGCGAACTTGTCCCGGTTTATCACCCTAGTTGTTTTACGACGCTTCTGAGAAATTCCTAAACGATACAATTATCTAACCTTTTACGAAGCTACTGGAACGACGGCAGGTAACTCGTATGTTGAATCTCTAGCGGTCTGGAAGCTGCAATAGGATTGCGAATTCTGCTATCTGGTAATCGGTTGTAGTCTCGGATTTGGCCCCTCTGGTATGCTGATTGTAGCGGATTTTTGAGCTAAGTCAAGAACCCCTATCGCAAATTCGGACGTATAGAAGAAAGCACAAGTAAGCGTTTTAAAATCTACTTCGAGACTGACATTTGAGAAGCTATCTCCGTTCCCAGGAAGACCTTATGGGCTGCATCATCTACACCCAAACCATCCAATCATAGCAACCAAAATCTAATCAACCAACCAAGGAAACTTTGCAGAAAACGATATTTCCTTAGAGCCGCCCCTTTCGTTGTGGTTCTGCATTGGTTCCGCCCCATACATCTTCAATATCCTGGAATACCCCGTTCCTAGAAATGCCTAAATCTTTCAGACCAAATGGTCAGAACGTGACTTTTAGCAGTTTCTCTATATGCCTTTTAAATACACATAAACAGCCTAATGTTTGTCTCTGTTGATTCATACACGAACTGAAACCCAATATTTTCGCTCTTTCTGCATATAGACAAACATCACCATAAAACAATAAACTGTACGAATAGTTTATGACTGCCTCAAATACACGTTCAAAGACAGGAACCTCCATAAAGTTCTATTATTCTTTCTTATTCAATAAGGTACCCAATCTACCGCCTATTACAATTATTTTCTAGACACATATTTGTTTTTTCCGGTTCCTTAAGAAGTTACAGTCGTTTGCAATATTCACAAAACAACTAAAAATAAAATTCATATGAAACAATGCGTATCCGAAAAACAGCACTATCAGTAGTACCCATTACAACTTACAACAATAAAAATTAATATAATTATAAGTAAAAACAATAAAACTTATAAAATTATATTGATAAAACATAAGAATAAACTAAAATCCATATGAAACGTTTTACTGACATTTTTTAGGAAGTAAATGTTATCCTTTTCTGAGTGCCTGTGACGCGATTCAGTAATGATCAAAATAGCAGATTATTTCAGAATCCATCATTAAAAGTTAGAATAGGCATACAAAATAAAAGGGCGTATGCGTTTATCACGAATTTTGGCGATAAGGCGGCAATAATATTAGCGAACACAAAATTAGGCATGGTAGTTAGTTTAAACGGGGTAAACTTAGGAAAAGATGATAGGTTTTCGGCAAACATTACGGTTGGCCATGATAATGAACTGACGGACATCGCCTCTAATGGGCAAGTTTACAATGTTAATCCAAATTTACGTAGCGGAGAACAAGTGGAGTTGAATAAACTGTTAGCAGAATATTCCGACATTTTTGCAAGTAGTAATTTAGAACTTAGTCAGACGAGTGTCTGTGAACACGAGATAGACACCGGCCACGAGAAACCCGTTAGGCAAGCGCCGTATCGCGTTTCGCATAGGGAAAAAGAAATCATTCGTGAACAAATACACGAAATGTTAAATGCAGGAGTTATTAGGAAATCACACAGTGCATGGGCTTCACCCGTAGTACTAGTACGCAAGAAAACCGATGAATGGAGATTTTGTGTAGATTATAGAAAGTTGAACCGGGTTCTGAAGTTAGATTCGTATCCGTTACCTTTGATAGATGATTTGTTAACAAGTTTGGAGGGCGCGACTCACTTTTCAGCCCTCGACTGCTTTGCCGGGGATTGGCAAATTAGAATTGTGGAAAGGGATAAGCCAAAAACTGCTTTTGTAACCCCTGAGGGGCTGTACGAGTTTAATGTATTGCCTTTTGGCCTTAGTTCGAGTCCAGCAACCTTTCAACGGTGCATGGATCAGGTGCTGGATGGTTTGAAGTGGGTGGGGTGCATCGTGTACCTTGATGATGTAATTGCAAAAGGAAATTCCTTTAGAGAGCATTGTGATAACTTAAAATCCATTTTTCAAAAATTTAGGGAGGCAAATCTTAAATTAAAACCGAGCAAATGCTCATTCGGCTATCAAAAAACCAAAGTTTTGGGACACGTTGTAACTAATGAAGGCATTTCACCAGATCCAGACAAGATCAGGGCAGTGGTTGATTTTCCTATACCGAGGAAGGTAAAGGACGTTCAGTCGTTCCTTGGTCTGGCAAATTACTATCGGAATTGTCATTACTGAAATAAAAAATTATAGAAATCTGTAATTTTATAATTGGCAATTAGAATTGAACACTACTCATTTTTTTAATTCATATGTGACATAACTTCGTCTCTTCTTTAAAAAGAATTAACATTAAAAGTACCAAAGAAATTAAAAGCAGGCTAAGAAATCAAAATAACTTCAGAACTCCTTAAAATTTTTAGTACAATTCGATGAGGTTTTATTTCATAGCATTATCTTAACTTCGGAGTATTGCTGTTTAAAAAACAAGGCTGTGCAAGAAAAACAACAACAAAATTATTACGAATATTTTGTTCATAGTTTTTCATATTAATGTTTAAATTAAAAATATCATGTTAACAGCTTATATTTAGTTGAAAGGAACTCACCTAACTTTATTTTTTGCAATTTCTTCTAGTAGTGGATGTTTACTGACGGCGATTTCGCCTTTAAACGGAAATAATTGCAAAGCTAATGTAGATATTTTTAAGCTTATTTAATATAGCACGTATTTTTTACTAGGTGCTGCAAATATAGAAGTTAAAACAGGTAAAGTGAATGCAAGTCTGCATTTGGGAAAATCATCACTGTTTAATCATCATCGTTAATTTTAATATAAACACATATCTCACAGTTATTTTTAAGATCTTTTAGGGTGGGGCTTATAATGCCAGTTTGCCAGGATTTTGTATAATTGAATTCAGTTCACGATTTTAATTGGCATTGAAAAATTCAGCCTTAGGCGCTTTTATATCACGGCGCCTGTGTGCTTCGCACACGCCACGCGCCGGCCCTGTCGATGACTTCAATTTTACAATTAGCTAATTCCTTAACAACGCGATGCAGAAGGATAAATAAAAGATATATTTCATAAATAAAACAGATTTACACTTTTCCACACTTTTATTTATCAAACATCTCTAAATTTATCCTTCTGCATGGCGTTGTTGAGGAATTAGCTAATTGTAAAATTGAAGTCATTGAACAGGAAATGATCTACAGACACCTATTTTTAGGATCTTTGTAATTTGACAATTTAGGATTGAAGATGATTGAAATATATCGAAATATGTCTCCTATTTAAATAAATATAGAATAATTATACAAGGGTCAAGAGGAAAAACATTGTTTTTTTTATTGAATTATTACATAACCTTGTACCATGGAACAACAAAAGATGTTTTTGTTGCCTTTTAAAAACTGGTTTTAAAACCGGTACTATGTGACATCTAAAAAATCGGGTATATAGATAAAAAAACGCTCAAATTCTTAAAACGATAGCAGATTGAAATATACACATTACAAAGGAAAATAAAACACATATGAAGCAATACAGAAACACGTGTACCATAGTAAAATGAAGGTGTATGTAAAATTAATAAAAATATAAGGAGTGCAGACAGAGTAGGACAGAAACTAATAAAAACAACAATATTCATACACAAACTAAAAAAACTATCAAAACCCAGAAATGACCACGATTAAAAGGTTTCCTTATTGTTTATGCCGATTCAAATTTTCAAAAGCGAAGTTTGTGGCCAATCATCTCAAGTTTTGCAAGGAGATAGAAGATCATAATGAGAGGTTAGGAGCAGACCGTGGTAAGTAATAAATTAGCATAATAAAGCATTATGTTGGTTAGCTAGTGACGCATGGGCGTATCCAGGCCGTGTTGCGGCAGCACTGTTGACTGCAGTTGACTGTAGTGACATAACCCCACAATCCATTCGTAAGATTTGCTTTGTTTATCTACTCTTCTATCTACTTGGTGTATGCTTGACGCCTTAATGACGTATCAAATCTTTTACGTTGGTGATTCTGACGAAAAACTGTCGTAAGCTGTGATTGGGGCATATGACCACAACCTGGGACCCCAAGACCTTACCCTAAGTTAAGAAGAAGAAAGCAACCCCACAATAGATATAGTGTTAGCTTGGTTTTTTATGCTTTACACATATCGTGGAAAACACTTCTCATGTAATAATTAAGTTAATCAAATGTATTAAAGTATCTAATTACTAATATATTATAGTATGGATTCAGAGGATTCCATACTTGTATATGTATATACTCAAGTGCAGTCAGAATTTTGCAATGATTCGGATAATTGCTTTCAATTCATGGAATGCACCAGTGAGCAATCTTTGGACGATTTTGATGATGCGAAACATAATACAGAGATAAAATCTGTCACTCAACAGCAAATACAAATGGACGAGGCAATAGTTAAGACTGAGTTTCATGGTGAATACCTAAACGTTGAATATAAAGTAAAGAGTATTGTAGAACTTTTTAAAGTTCATAAATAATTTTATGGTACTGTATTTTTACGGTATTTTTTGGCGGTATGAGAGCAGAGAGTGAGTTGAGCTTGAACGACATGTGTAATGTGTATGTAACCTCACTTTTGTGTTTCTTTTTTCTGTTTGTTGCAATGGTCGCATATGTTGATGTTGATTTCTGATTAGTGTCTGTTGGAGAACCGCAAGCCACTACAAGTGAACTACGGAAGAAGAAGAACTCAATAAAGTTTTTTAGTTCATAATTAATAAGAATTGTTTTTGATGATTTTAATATATTATTACATTCTTTGAGATCCAGAAATAGAATTTCCTTTTTGATAATTTAGTACAAAACATAAAAGTAACAAAATTTCAAACTAGAAAATATATTCATTTTTTTAAATGGATTACCTTCTGTGTCATACTTACCCAGCGGCGCGTTATCCCATGGGGAAAGTGGGCATGTGCCCAGGGTCCCCAAAAACAGGGGGGCCTCCAAAGCAGTATTTTGGAAACGCATTTGCGTAATAGACTACCACACCATGCCAGTCCTCATTAACGTTGCCAGCAGATTTAGGCTGCTCTCAGCGAAGCCCTAACTAATCTTTAACTAATTTATTACCGTCTCAAGAATAGTGAATTTTATATTTGCGCTACTGCCGGTTCGGAACCAAAATCAATATTTTATAAACTATAAATGAATTAGGTAATAACTAAATTCGTAAGAAATAGGAAGTAGTAAGAATACCAAAATTGAACTTTAGAGTAGTCTTGCCAATGGAGGCCCAAAGAGAGTGGAGGCAGTTCTAGCAGTTTAACTCATGCTTTTTTTGCAATAAAAAAACTATATCTAATACTGTACCTACGAGACTAATAAGAAACTCTTGACGTTAGAAGAGAAAATCTGTATGAATTCTTTGAAGATTTACAGTCGACACTTTTCCTTTTGTTCTGGAATTCTATATTGTCAATGATGAACGCTCCGAACAAGTCTGTAAAATAAAAATTTCGACCTGCAAACTGCTGTTAATCTTTAAAGTCATCCCTATTATACAGTGTGCATAAAAAGAAACCTAACCACTCTGTATATTTCTTTCTAAATAGTTGACAAGAAAAAGATTCCAATAAAAATTTTAGGAAATTCCTTAAGCTAAAAATTTGAAATGTTTAGAAATGAAACACACTTTATATTTAAAAGTATTTCGTATTTATAACTTAAGTCATTTTCAAAAACGACGAGCTGTTGGCATGGTAGAAATCCTTTTACATTGTTTAATTGCTTCTTTTTAAATCTTAATCGTCTTGTTACATTTACCCCACTGACCTTAGGGACATGCTGTTTTTACAGATCAATTTGTAATTCAAAAGAGTATTTAACAAAACAGGAAAAATTTAAAGGAAGCTATATTTAAAAAAATGTAATTTGGTCTGCTTCTTACCAGGGACTAAAAACGAAAAGTATTTTGTTCGTTTCCGATCAGAACGAAAACGAAAAATTTCGTTTTCGTTCTTTTCGTTCACACCCAAAAAATATCGTTTTCGTTTTCGTGAACCGAAATGAAATAACGGTTAAAACCGGTTTTTTACTATTTTTCTAATAAAAGTATGCCACATGCTTTTTTAATTTTTTTAAATATTTGACAAATAACTCACATGTCATAATTTTAATCATAGGTGGCAAAAATTACTAACATAAAATTTATGATTTTAAAAACTTACATGTTAAAAATTTCAATTAGCTGCATTTTAAGTGGTGATGGCATTTTTGCTTTTTATAAAAATTAAAAATAAAATTTAGAATGAATTGTTTGGGACCATTTCTGTATTGGAGAGGCACGAATCTGTTTTAGTTTCTTTCATTTATTCCCATTAAATTTAGTTACTTGAAAACCACGCACAAACTGCTATGCAGTTTAGTGGTATGCCAGTGACAGATTTTTTCTGTTTTTTTTTGCTTCATATTTTAAATAATATTTGTTTCTTTTCTCTCTGATCTTGCTTTATTTCATTTAACTTTTACTTATTTAAAAGTTTTCTATCATGGTTAATTTTTGGTTAATTGTAAATAAAGTTCTTATTATTATTAAAAATAAGAGAAAAAAAATTGTAACCTATTTATTTTATAGCAAAAATATATATAAATAATTCAGCATTCCAAAATAAATAAAAATTTTAGTTAATTAAACTAAAGATATATTCTAAAGTAAATCAACGTGAATAGAAGACCCTTGCATCCCCGATATGTCTAGTAGGAGTAGGTTACAAAAAGATTGTGTCATTAAACCGGTTAAAACCGGTAACCGAAATTATTTATTTCGTTTTCAATCATGAACGAAAAATAAAAATTTCGTTTTCGTTTCCGTTTTCGTTCTTATAAATTTTTCGGTTAATTTAGTTCTTTCGTTCTCGTTTTCGTCCCGTTCTTAGTCCCTGCTTCTTACAAATACATACCCCTCAACCTTTTATCTGGTGTACTTTCTTCTAAACTTTGAGGACCAGATACTGACACGTTACGTTTCTTCTTGTTAAAACTGATATAGCAGAAGGCTTACGGGATAATTGTATTTTTTTGATTATGTGGAATCTGAATCTTAGGTAATGTTAGAACAATAATTAGGAGGTTTTATTTTATTATAAGTAACATCTCAAAAAACTATGAAAAGTGCACCATATATTTAATCAGTACATATTCAGAGGACATATGTATATATTGGTGATGGCGAATTTAAGAATGAACTGTCGCAGTTTTTGAAATATTTAAAATGATAAAAATATAGTTATTTGTTAAGAATACCCTTTATTTATTAAGATAATATATTTTTACTTTATCATACGCAGTATGTAAAGTATTGTAATCGTGCCGAAAAAAATTTTTGAGATTTTAGCGGAAATAGGTCTTTATGGGTCCCCTGAACATTTTTGACCAAGGTACAAAAAAATGTCTGTGTGTGTGTGTGTGTGTATGTGTGTGTGTGTGTGTGTGTGTGTACCCAATTTTTGTTAATTCATTTCCGGAGAAACTACTAAAGGTATCGGCACGGAACTTCATATATTGAAGTTTCATGACCTAACTTAGAGTTGAAAAGCTTTTGGTTCAAAAGGGTCCAAAGGAACTGAGTGTTTACTCCAAGCCTTTTTCAAGGATTTTAGGAGTAAGCCGCCATTTCTGTAATTTCGTCAAAATAGTTAAATAATAAATTAAAGCAGAGGAAATTTTGAATAATTTATGCCTATGACATTTTTTGATAAAATTAATAGTTTAGCTTTTTAGTTTATTCTAAGCCTTTTTCAAGGATTTTGGAAATGAGTCGCCATTTCTGTAATTTCGACAAAATAGTTAATTAATAAATTAAAGTAGAAGAAATTTTGAATAATTTATGCCTATAACATTTTTTGGTAAAATTAATAGTTTACCTTCAAGAGCAAATTCTATTTGATCGAGATCGGTCGCATCTGCATTGATATGAAATTACATAGTAGCCAGGATTTTGCCAAATATTTTTTTGTGTTGTCACATTCGAAAACAGCTGATCTCATCAGAGGTTGGAGAACCACTATGGAACGTGCCGCTGTAGTGCGCAAAATTATAAAATACAAATTGAAAATAAAATAAGATCACCAATTTGATTGTTTGTTGATAAGAAATATCAACCCGTCTTTATATCTAATTCTAAAAATGATACATTGAGAAAATTATAAATAAAGTATAGCGATGAGTGTAGTTTTATTTTAGTATGTTGGTAGGGATGTGTCATGAACAAATATAAATCTGTCAGAATTTGAATTACCTTTTTAAGGTGCGTTTTCATTAGTGATAATGGCAGTGTTTATGTACATGCAAACTAATATGTGTCATTATCACGATATGTAAGAAATACTATAATTTCGTATTCTACCACCGCCATTAGCTACCATTACCTACCAATCGGAACGCACCTTTCGTCAAAGTGGTACCAACCTAGCATTTACTATACAGAAATCATTTATTTTTTTTAAATACGTATCTCTTAAAAAGCAACACAATAAACGTTGATGTCGCTCCTGCCAAAAACTAGATAGCGCGACTCGCTCATATGCGACGGCTACACTCCGCCTTCGGTGACGCGCCGTATCACCGCTCGTCGCGCTATTCCGTACTTTCGGCATTTGTGACATAAATAACTATTATTCTAATGACGTAGTGTAGGTAGTGTCAAATGCTGATGCTTTGACAATACCTACGATTTATCTCTATAGAATAAATTCTCATGCAGCTAAACTATTAATTTTATATATTGTATGATAAAGTCATGTGCCTGGCCACATCAGATTTTTTTCTGTAACGGGAAAAACGTTTGACATTTTATCTTTGTTGACAGGTAATAAAATGTCGTATTTAAGAATAAACTATCGCAGTTTTTGAAATATTTAAAATATTTTTTTCTCTTAAAGCTCTTCTCACAAAATTTCCATTTTTATTCAGGATTGAATTAGAATCTTGTCTGTAAGCCAGCTTTTTATAGAACCAGATATCACAGTTAGCACGTAAACACGCCTTATTTAATGTGATACTTCATCTATTGATGTATAATAACATAAAAATTCTCGGACGATGGAGATTAGGAGCGGGAAGCAAACCGAGATTCGCGCGATGATTTCAAACGATCAACTCTCAGGACCGCATTCAATATTTTTGCAATTTTCTCGTTCCGTTTTATTTTTGAAAATATACGTATTTTTTCTTTGCATGTGGAGTTGTATACATACTCTGTTTTGTGATTTATTATTATTTCACAGTATTATTTCTGCCCAAAATCAGTAGTTGACGCTTATTCAGTGGGTATGCAACCGAACATTGATCACAGTAAAGGCCGTTGCCTACTGAGACCGGATGTCGGAAATAAATTAATACTCCTAAAATCACAACTAAAAGTATGCTTCAAAAATCAGAGATATGTTGAGAAAAATACCGGTGCTTAGGCTGGTAATTTGACTTTGAAGAGTTCGAAACAAACCCTAGTGACTATGGCAACCATAACAGAAGAATCGGAGGCTAATATTTTGACACGAGTTTGTTTAACAGTTTAAAATTTCGCAGTACGTTTTGTACACCTGATAAAGGCAGTTTCGAATCTGCCGAAACGTCGGCAGACTCAGGGAGTGTATTTTTTCCCGCAAAAATATTTTTTGGATAGTGTCGTTCTGAGTAAAAAAGTTCATATGGACGTACTTATCTTTTCTACTCCTTAAAACGTTACAGCATTTGCAATATGTATTAGAAAAACCTAAACGGCTCTACCTTCTTAAGGAATTGTGAACCCCAATGACCAATATATATTTGATATATAAATAAAAATAAATAAAATGGTGTTATTTGGTATGTTTATAAATTATTGTAAAAATTAAAATGATTTTAAACATATAATACATAATTTTTAGTATAGTCTGCCCTCTCTACCTCCTCAGTATTTTAATTTTCTTTCTACTCGTGTTTTTTCACGTAAGCGCTCTCATAAAACGTGTGGCTGCACTAGCATAGTCAAAAACAGAGCACCCAAATGTTGTCTGTCATTTATGCGTTTTCATATGACGTGAAAGACATCTTTGTGTAGTAGCATAGTTACAAAGGGCGCATTTCACTGTCTTTTCTGCTGTATGCGTCCTCATATGCTGTATAAGATTGACATTTTGTGCAGTAGCATAGTCACACATGTCGCATTTAAATGGTTTATGGCCCGTATGAGTTCGCATATGCACTGTAATATTATGTGCACTAGCATAGTCACAAACGGTACACTTAAATGGTTTCTCCCGTGTGTGCGTTCGCATATGCCTTGTAAGACTTGATTTATCTACACTAGCATAGTTACAAATTGTACATTTAAATGATTTCTCAGCTGTATGCGTTCGCATATGCCTTGTAAGACTTGATTTATCTACACTAGCATAGTCACAAATGGTACATTTAAACGATTTCTCTGCTGTATGTGTTCGCATATGCGCTATAAGACGAGATTTATCTGCATTAGAAAAGTCACAAATGTGGCAAGTGAACGGTTTTTCTCCTGTATGCGATCTCATATGCACGATAAGAAGAGAACGTCTTGCACAAGCATAGTCACAGAGGGTACATTTAAATGGTTTCTGTCCTGTATGGGTTTGCATATGCCTGACAACACTTGATTTATCTACACTAGCATAGTCACAAACCGTACATTTAAATGGTTTATCTGCTAAATGCGTTAGCATATGCCTTGCAAGTGTAGAATTACCTACACTAGCATAGTCACAAATGGTACACTTAAATTGTTTCTCTTCTGCGTGCGTTTTCATATGCATTATAAGACAAGATTTAGCTGCACTAGCATATTCACACATGTTGCATTTGTATGGTTTTTCTCCTGTATGGGATCTAATATGGACGGTAAGATGAGAACGTCTTGCACTAGTATAGTCACAGATGGTACATTCAAATTTCCTAGGTGCTATATGTGATGTGATATGATTTTCACGGTGTATTTTCTTTCCTTTATGTACTTTTATATGCTCTTGGAGTTGTGTTGATTGTGGTTCGAATTGTACGACATTGTAGCCATACTTGCTAGACTCATAGGGGTCCTCTGGTGCTTCAGCTTTTAGATGGTCCGTAGGTTGTCCAGAGTCTGTGTAGGTGTTGTCAGAAACACTAGTTTCCGTAAGTTCAATGTCTTCTCTTTTTATGTGTAACCTGGAAAATAGTACACTACATAGGAGAGTACAGTTGATATTCAAGTAATATTAATTATATTTACACAAAATGCAAGCTCAACATGCCATTTAAGGGGCTACACTAAAAATGGCAACACCAGCTGACGCCCATTTGGACAATTTAAACCATTTTAACATTGAAATAAAAATAGAGTACATACAGGAGGGTGTTTCTGAAAATAAGAGCTAACCTTGAGTGTTCGTCTTTTTAGTTCTAGAGCAGTAAACTTAGGATTTAACTTCGGGAAAACCCAAACATACGCTACCAAAGACTGAAAACATGATAGAGCATCATGTTCTATAAGAAGCATGCAGTTAAATCTGAAGTGTGTATGTACTCAAATATTCTAGTTTAGTAAATGATACGGGTTTTTGAAAATCCCATAGAAAACAAGGGAGTTATTTATGGAAGGAAACACTTCTTTTATCTGAAGAACATATCGAAAACAATTTTATTAGACATTTATTATGCAAGAGCATTATAAATGATTGTAATCGAAGTAAGCTATGCCCATGTTAATACATTTTTGCCGCTTTACACAAACAACTGTCAAACTTGATATAGATTATGCAACAAATGTACCTTTCGCGTGTAGAACTGTGGTATTGGGTTCATGATACATAATTTTTAAACACGGTCTACTCTATCACGGCTACATCGACTACAATCATTTATAATTACCAGTTATATTGTAGATGATTAAAAAATCTAGTAATTCTATACTAACTTTCACTCACATCAGACCATAGGAATGAAGATATAGACAAAACGCATCGAAAGAATAAATAAAAAATTATGAAATAATAAAAAAGAAACACGATGTCAGACAGAGAAGATTGTATACTTGCAACAGAGAATGGTTTAAACGATGCTGTAATTGAAACAAATTGCAAATACTGCAACAAAAAGATAGCAGCCGATATGGCCATCTGTATTAGGTGTGGCTATGATTTTCATCCCTCGTGTCTTAAAGATAGCAACAAGAAAGGTTTCCGTCACTGACCTTGATAATGCGAAAATAACTCACGTCATAATTATTGCGCCAAATACGAAATGCTCGCTACCATTCGATTCTGAAGGTCTTTCTGCGACTGCCATCGGAAAGGACTTTCAACATTTATGAAGATTATTTCTGAAAATTTTGGTGTGAACTACAAATCTCGAAATGCTTTCCGATGGCAGTTGCGTCTGATTATTGTCTGCAGTAATACATTACAAAATATAATTAAATGTTAACTATAAGAACACAACTTATTTTTTCTTTACTTTTCTAGACTTGCATTCTGGAGTATTGTAGTGCGTGTTTACAATAGCGACGATTGTGAAAGCTATATCATCGACTACAAAACTCAAACACAGTCCACTTTAAATATTTGTACAAATAGAAACAAATACATTTATTTCTTTAGGTTATACCATACGTCGGGAGCTCCGGGAACCAAAATCAATCTATTATAAACAATAAAGCAATTAGGTAATTAATAAATTACGATAGTAAGAATATAAAATTAAACTTTAGAGTAGTCTTGCCTATGGGGCCCCAAAGAGAGCAGAGGCAATTTTAGCAGTTAAACTCATGATTTTTTGCAATAAAAGAAAATATATCTAATACTGTACGAGACTAAAGAGAAACTCTTGGCTAAGTTAGAAGAGAAAAACTATGAATTCTACGAAGATTTTCAGTCGACACTTTTCCTTTTGTTCTGGAATTCTATTCTGTAAAGATGAATTCCGAACTGCAAAATGCTGTAATTCTTTCAAAGTCATTATTATTACATAGTGAGTATAGAACGAAACGTAACCACTCAATATATTTCCTTCTAAAAAGTTGACAAGAGATAGATTCCAATAAAAGTTTTAGGAAATTGCTGAAGCTGCAAATTTGAATTGCTTAGAAATGAAACACACTTTATATTAAAAAGTATTTTATATTTATAACTCGTCATTTTCGAAAACGACGAGCTATTGACACTGTAGAAATTCTTTTAAATTTTTTAATTGCTTCCTTTTAACATTTAATCGTCTTATTACATTTACACCATTGAGCTTAGGGACATGCGGCTTTTACAGTTCAATTTGTAATTCAAAAGACAGGAAAATTATACAGGACGCTACAATTAAAAAATGCAATTTGGTCTGCTTTGTACAAATACATAACTCTGTATATTCAAAAGTCATTCAAGTTTCTAGCTTAAGTCTTTTCCTAAATCTTTTATTTGGTTCCTTTCTTCTAAACTTTGACGATCAGATATTGACACATTACGTTTCATCTTGCTAAAACTGATATAGCAGAAGGCATTCGGAATAATTGTATTTTTTAATGATATGGAACCGGAATCTTAGGTAATGTTAGAAAAAGAAATAGGAAATATCTCAAACAACTATGAAAACGGCACCACAAATTTAATAAGTACATATTCAGAGGACATATGTATGTATTGATGATGGCATATTGAAGAATGACTATCGAAGTTTTTGAAAGAATTAAAATATTAAAAACATTTATTTGTTAAGAATACCCTTTATTTATTAAAATAATATGGTTTACTTGCTACGAATTTTGATTTTTAAATTGTTAAGCTAATTATTAGTTATTATATAATTCTTAAAAATAATCCGTTGTTACTTTAAATAATTATGTAGGTATTATATTAAATGTTGTTGCAAAAAGGTCAATATCTTACCTGTTATTTATGATTTTTGTTAATTGTTCCGAAATGTTAAACAGTATTATTAGTATATTAGGTTTGTACGCAGGATGAACAGGTGTGGCATTTATTAAGATAAATAAAGGAGACGTTCTTCTCTGTTCTTATTAAAATTTAGAATTATTAAAATTCTTCTTAATTAAACAATGTATATGGGCATAACAATGGCATAACGCGCCGCTGGATATCACCTGTGGGTAATATTACTGGTAACATTACCGGTAGTATTGCAGGGTATGAAATTAGGGGTACTTTATCGTCACGGTAACATTACCGGGAATATTACCATTTTTTAAATTTCCGGTAATTCAAAAAACCCAAGTCTCGATTTTGACCCGAACAAAGCCCGTTTCTTCCAAACCAATCCAAACACGCAATTCTTCAAATTGGATAGAACTTAATTGAGCCAAATTTGAGTTTTGATATAAGCATAAGCCGCTTGTAATCGACTATATTGGTTTGAATAAACGTCAAAGCATCAGATTGTATTGCGTTGATTACTGTGATTACCTAACATGACATAACCTACGTTACCTTATGAAGCAAAGAACCGAGTGCTCAAAAACTGCCCTAGTATTAAGCCCCATTTTTGTTTATTTTTTTTATTATACACATTTGATAGTCATACTTACAAAGATGATGCGTACTTACTTCAGTTCAGTTGTCTCGCATTTTATCTCGTGTTTGGCAAACAGTTCCTCGGTTTGGAGCTTCTCTTGACAGTCTACGAATTCAATGTTGTCTAAATAACAACAAAAAACGCTTAAACGTTGGAATATTAAACTAGAATCTATAAAACAAAAAACTTACTTGTGTCCGCTGGATTATCGACATGCTTGCAGCTTCTAAAGTGGTCTGTTAGGTACTTCTCTGTACTAAACTCAAACCCACATAATATGCAAATAAACTTCTCCATTGCAGGTAAATTCAAAACTTGATTAGTTTCCTCGTTCACCTAAAAACAAAATACGATAAAAAGATTGAACCAATAAGTTGAAACATGATCTAATTATCTCGACACTAATTGCTACAAACCTCATTTTGCGGAGAGAAGTCGTCCATGAAGGCGGCGAGCTATAAACTATTCTTTTCAAACTCTTCAGAGGAATATAGATAAGATACTATAAATACTTTTCACCTCAAGTTTTTGCTAACTATACCGAATTTGAGGTTAAATCACGTCACTTCTCCTTCTTCCAAGTAAAGGGGATAGATGGCGTTCGAGTTGTTGACGTTTGATAGTCACCGCACACCCGATGGCGCCACAGTTCTTGTTTTTTCGGTTTCTTCTTGCTGTGTAGGGAAGGGAAATAAATGGGATTCCAGCCAAAATTATGGCTCCTTTGCTCCCAGTCACTAACTTATTCAGAATTATGTTAATAATATCAGAAGTTATTAAAAAGTTTCTCCTCCCAATTAAAAGGAACTACGCACGATGCAACTTCACACGTCGTCGCAGAAAAATCGGGGAAAAGGGAAATGGAGTATGCTCCAGTCACAGTCTTGGCATAAGTAGAAGAAGAAATGGTAAAATTTCTCGGACCACGTAAGTGCGCCGTTGACTTCGAACTGTAATAAATAAAGTATGGAAACGTGAGGAAATCTCTGAAACAGATTGTTATTTTTACAACCCAAATCAATATTCTACCTTCAGTTGCTTTCAGTTTTTCGACATTTTTGTTAAATGGCAACTTCATATTTTCTTTCTGATTTTGGGAAATCTTTTGTTTGCTACTTTCATAAGAAAATTTTCTAGGACAGGATAATTGAACATTGGATTATCTGAATTCTGAATGGAATATGAAAATGAGTTTTGAAGAGAATTATTTACCCTATAAATATAAATTTCGGAATCGCCTTTTCGAAGAATGTGAGGTCAAAATATCAAAAAGAGAGATTTATATAGAACCCTCAAAAGTCAAAAGGGTCTCAGTGTAAATTTTAATTTAGTTCTTTCACCTGAAATTTTAATCACAAATATTTAAAATTTTTATGTTTTGTTATTTTTTGTTTCAAAGCGATTGAAGTGGTGTGCGCGCGCGCTTACTCTTAGGAAAGGACGACAAACTAATAATCAGACGAGATATGCGACTTTAATGCCCCGATTCGTATTCATCAAAAGTTATCAACTGTATTTTTCTCGAACATTTTCTGACGTATGGTCGTAAAATGTGTATGCTATCCATAAAGATATTTAAGAAATGTGTCATAAACAGTAAGAAAAATATGGGGTGCCATTAAAAGAATTTCGTCAAGTCAAAAATAAATTACTGGTAGCAACTGAATTTGATATAAACATGTGATTCGATAATTAAGAATCGACATGTCTGTGATTTTTTTTAAATCACAAACCGTTTCCGGGATTTTCCCATCTTTCATACTTTGCGCGCCCTGTATATTCAATAATCAGTATGATAGTATTCTTATTTATATTCTAAACGTCATTCAGAACTACATATTAGGTCATGTAAAAATTAAGAATCCATGATTATTTGTCGTGCTATATTATACGCCTCATTTAAAATGTTACATTAATTCTAAATTTTGTTCCCTCAGGAGCAAAATTAAATCGGCAAATATTTAACGATTCAGCCATATCGCCAAAAATTCAGTTGGGTTGGGTTGGGTTGCTGGTGTCGGCCGGTATTTTGAAATTGAAGAGTTGGCAACCCTAGCCCTAAGTTTTCAACATTTATTTATGTCCCTTCGGAAAATTAACAGATTTATCAACATCAGTACAGCAAATATGGGGTTGCAATTAAAAAAATGTGTCGATAACGTCATAAGTAGAAAGCAACTGAAAGGCGGAAATAAATTTTGTTTTTTATAATTAGAAATCAACGTGTCAGATGATTTTTAAAATAGCAAGCAGATTTTGTCATGTCTAAATAACTTGCGCGCTCACTGTACAGACGAGATTCTAAATGTTACCTCATCGAAATTTTTGCGTTTTTTATCTTACACTTTAAAAAATTGGTGTATTTTGCACATCTCATGTTATGTAGAAATGATTCAAGTGTACATAGCACACTTTATTTCATTTTGTTTTTGTTCAATTGTTGTCGAGCCTTCAAACGCAGGGCTCAATACTTTTGGAACCTATAATAATCATGATGACTAGCCATAACTCTCTTTTTTGCTTTTCATTGTTTTGGGGGTTGCGCAAACCTGCAACAGTGGCACGAGCCGCCACTGTTTTAACAGCATTGTTTTCGAAAATTCATCATTCAATTCAGAATACCGCTATTAAATATTGAGGAAAAAAAATATTTCGTCTTACATCAATCTGAAAAAATCTGATGTGGCCAGGCACATGACTTTATCATACAATATATAAAGTTATAAGTTTAGCTGCATGAGATTCTATTTAATCGAAATCGATCGTGTTTGCATTAAAATAAAATTAATTAGCCAGGATTTGACAGATATTGACAGTAGGTATAGTAAAAAAATCAGCCTTTGACACTACCTACTGCTATTGGTATAAAAATATCTGGCAAATCCTGGCTAACTTTATGTTAACGTAGACACGATCTCGATCAAATAGAATTTGCTTCTACAGCTAAACTATTAGTTTTACCAAAAAATGTCATAGACATAAATTATACAAAATTTCGTCTATTTTAATTTATTATTTAATTATTTTGACGAAATTACAGAAATGGCGGCTCATTTGCAAAATCCTTGAAAAATGCATAACAACATTGCTATCCGCACTCGAAATACACATTGACTTTGTGTATGACACCAAGATGTTTCAATATTGTTTCACATGGCGTACGTGCGCGCGTGTTTCTCCTCCTCATCGCATTCTCCATGCATTTGCGTGTTGAATTGACGCTTCGCAACCGCCGACGTTCTGAATACTGTCAAAAGTTGCAAAATATTTTGGCTACCTACTATTAATGCAAACACGATTTCGATCAAATAGAATTTGCTCCTGCAGCTAAACTATTAATTTTAACAAAAATGTTGTAGACAAAAATTATACCAAATTTCCTCTACTGTAATTTATTATTTACCTATTTTGACGAAATTACAGAAATGACGGTTCATTTGCAAAATCGGTAAAAAATGCTAAGAGCAAAGCTGGGCACAAAAGCGTTAATCGGTTAATCGTTAATTAACGAAGTTAAATTTTTCGTTAACGAATTAACTTTTAAGTTAACTTTCAAAACCATTAACGGACTCATTAACTTCCGCTATATTTGTCATCCGTTAACTCAATTCCGTTAAATCGAAAATATCATAATTAAACATTTCAAACTGCTATTGACATTCTGTGCATGTTCGGACTTGGTTTTGTATGACGTACTACTTTGTGCGACACGGCGGGCGTCTACATAAAGCATGTGCGTGAATTGTTTACTTTTTAGTTACTTTTTGTATTAACAATCGCGGAAAAAAATATGTTCTACCTATTTATTATCTATTAAATAGTAAATCGTATTTTTTAGTATTGTTACTTTTTAATAAATAGGTACCAATTGTTTCAAAATATAACGCTAAACTTACAAAGAAACGTTCTAAACATGCCTTTCTTCTAAATGCAACCACCTTAGTTGGTCTTTTCTATGTCTTTTATAGATATTACATCTCGCAATGTAGTTACTTTAGTTACCACTGTGGCCACTGTGGTTCCTAAGGCAATTTTAACTTATGCGAACGAATGATCTGTTGTTATTCGGTTATACTCAACATAACCTACTTTTTGTAAAAAGTTAACGATTAACGATTAACGGTTAACGTTAACTTCCGTTAAATTTATAGCAAATTAACGGATTATCGGTTAACGAAGTTAATTTTTTCGTTAACGGCTTATCGATTAACGAAATTAACTTTTTGATTAACTTTGCCCAGCTTTGGTTAAGAGTAAATAGCCAGTTCCTGTGGACCCTTTGGAACCAAAAGCTGTTCAGCCCTCAGTTTGGTCATGAAACTTCTAAATCTGAATTTTAGTCCCGATACCTTCAGTAGTTTCTCCGGAATCGTCGTCACAAAAATCGGTTACACACATACACACATACACACACACACAGACATTTTTTTGGACCTTGGTCAAAAATGTTCAGGGGACCCAAAAAGACCTATTTCCGTTAAAATCCCAATTTTTTTTTCGGCACGATTGCAATACTTTACCATACTGCGTATGATAAAGTAAAAATAATAGCAATGTTAGGTATGTCTTCAACCGTTTTCTTTATTTGTATTCAGCATGTATGTGGACGTTTGTCTGCATAATTGGTATACCTACAAGACAGCTGAAAGTTCAAGATAATAAATTTCCAGTTTTAAACATCTTAGTATAATAATTTATAATAAGCTACCTATTTGTTTCAAGATCATGTAATGAGGGTCATATGACGAGAACAGTTTATTAACTTTATTGGTTGTACGAGTGGTTATTATCAGGAGTTGTAACACGCAAACCTATTGTCTCCAATTTTTGTGATATAAGAATGTAGGAGGTAGTTATAATGAATAAACAAATTTAATCTTAAGTGTTGCAAAATTGCAACTACACATCTGTAGTCAAGGTAAGTGTACGCACAATTGATTATTATTCAGGAATTTGTAGTTTATACGTAGGAACAGTATGTTCAATACCATTAGCCCTCTATAACAGGGCCGTAGGTACGGGGAGCAATGAGAGCAAACTGCTCCAGGCGCAAGGGTAGAAGGGGCGCAAAATTGGAACGTTGAAAAAAAACTTTTGTGTAAAAATTTCTATTGGTTTTATTTTCTAAATAAAACTCTATGGACCTAAATGTTATGAGATCTTGAGTTAATTATCTTAATTTTGGTTTATAGATTGGTGCGTTGTATCAATAAGGTATATACCTAACTCCATGTAGGTACTACACTTAGAACCTTCTGTAAATGTTTGTTTTTTTTTTAGCAAGCACACGTTTTTATTTACTTATTGTATGATATTATTGAGTTTACTATTGCAGTATATTGGTCAGTGTAAATGATTGTTATGACTTTTAAATGGCTATTATTTTACTAGTGTGTGTTTTATTCATAAACTTATACGTATGTAAGTGGTTTTCAGTATTTTCTTTATTTTAAAAGAAAGAAATTGCCAATCCCAAAATTTTAGTGGTTGGTAAGAGGTTCACTGGCCTAAAACGATTTCTTCCAAACAATTTTGATAAAAATTATTAAAAATAATTTCTTTAAGAAACTTGAAGGTGGTAGAGAACCGTACTGTAGCATCTTAAGCAACCTTCACCTGAACTGTGAAAATGTTTTCAAAGTTGTAAGTTATTTTATTACTTTAACGCTAGTTAATGCACACTAATTTTACAAAAAAATGCACATTGAAAGTTAGCAGTCCCCAGGTGATTTTACTTTTTAATTCGTTGAAATCTATGGATTATTTCCGGAGTAATTAATTGCTAAAGATTTGAATTGATAAAGATAATAAGAATCAAATTTACTGGGCAAAAACAGCGCAAATTCTTCTTAATTTGGAAAAATCGAGAAAACGCCAACATATACAGCTTTCTAATTTTTACGAGTTGTAGCATATTAATCAAGGACAGCATCAGAATTTTTTCGAATTGTTTCGCCTCTAGATTTGCGAGAAAATGGACGTCAAAAGACGGGACATAATATATGGTCACGATAGTACCGATATCTTTAATTATGTGCTCGTAATATACCATTAATTATATACTTTATTGCTTTAAAACGAATTAACTATACTCGCAATCGGTATACTTTAAAATTTAGTTTCGTATGAGAAGCAAACCATGCACCCAGTTTTAGTAAATTCTCCTCCGACAAAAAATGCAACTCTTTCGATTTTATAAGGCTTTCTGTATAAACAGCAGGGTTCGATTTCAACTGCTCAAAGCTCAAATGCATCATCAATTTATCAACTTCTTCTTTGGTGTACGACTTCCCTAAGAAGTCGCAAACTTTCAGCATGTTACATGTGGACATAATTGGATTCTTGAGAAAATCTGACATAACTACTTTATCATGCGATTTAATTTTATTAACCGGTAGTTAATTTGTGCACTGTGTTATAATGAGTAGGTAATAGGTTACATACTTATTATAGTTTATATGTTTCAGCGTTAACAATATCACTAATGGGCCGACTGACTGTAATCATCGGGCTGCTGATGTGCTCCCAGATAGCTCTCTACACAGCGGATGCTAAAGGTATTATCTTTTTATAAAAGAGAGCGACGCACAGTGGTCATTTTGTCCAATCTAGGAATAATAAATCGAATTATCGTGATCTTGCGGAAAAGGTAATTATTTTTTTGGGAAGCTAATTAACTGAGTAGGCTGTCATATAAATATGTTGATCAAATTCTTACGGACATCTCTGTTACGTACCGTTTTATCCGGTCCAACTTCTCTTCTCCTTGATTTATTGAAATATTACGCTCGCACAATAACAATCGTTATTGAAATTCTATACAACTTTAGTTATTTTACTTATTGGCTATTGTTTGAGCAAAGTTTGTACTGATGGTTTTAATTACTATATTCATCAAATATTGTATTATGATTTAATAACACCCTTCGGAAGTCCTATTAACATATTAACTTTAAGGTTTCGCGTACACAAAATAGACTGGCAATGTGTAGATGCGTGTAGGTATGTGGCAATTTTTTTTCTGTGTATGCCTGGATATGTCCTGCTTCAGTCATGGTATTTTTATCTGCCAAGGTCTGCCCAGCGGACAACAGCATTTTTTTACTACGCTTATCTTAACTTCACTTATTGCTTAGTTTGGTATGTTCAATCGATATATACCTACTTCCCAATGTTTAGTCGAATTGAAATTTTTCGTGTGGACAGATTTCCGGTAACAATACATGTAACAATAAAAAAAAATCAAAAATGCTAGACATAATTTTCTAAATTGAAATTTTTTGGGGCGTTTTGTTTATGAAGAGTAGTAGTAACCAGTTTTTTCACATAAATTGTTTAATAAGTTCAGGTACTACAAGGGAGCAAACAAATGACAACCAAACAAAATAATGTATCTTCTTTGACTTACATCATAACGAAAAATTGTGCTGAATATTGGTGTAGGAGACAAAAAAAAAATAAAGTTTTGACTGATTTTCCATTAACTTTATTTTATTAGTAAAATGACAGTCCATTTTCTGCACATATAAATTTATACAGTTTATGTATGCCAGAGGTGTCCCAGTCAGCACAATGAGACATTCAACATCGCAAGGTCGTTAATTTGTGTTGCACTATGAACGTAAAATTTTTTTTATGTATGTTTATGTAATGTCGCATAGATGTTCAGTGTAGAAGAAATTGTTCATTTTGGTCCCATTAATGTTAAAAATGCAACTTTTCAGTGTGAACATTCATGTAATGTTCCATGTATGTTATGTGACATCCTTGCGATTGTTATGTGATCTGTTTCAGAAAGTTCAGTTTGTGACTTCAACATCTAAGGAACATCACACAGATGATTTTGTGCTGGGTTAGGGTCAACTGTTTGCCGGGACCCACGGCTTTTCGTCTTTCGAAAGACGACTGTCGAATTTTTTACTGGTCCTGGGTGTGAACCCCAGTCCTTCAACTCAGTAGATCGACGTTCAACCACTAGAGCCATATATAACCATACTGTTACAGATAACACTGTGATAACGTCATTATATTTGTCGGAAATGGATCATATAAAGAAGTTTTAAATAAAGACGTTATAAATCTATTACAAGACTCGCAACTAAATACGGATATGCAGAAGGTACAAATCATGAGTGATTAGTTAATTATGTAATTGACTAATCATTCATGATTCATAAATTTAAAAAAAATATTATCATTGTGATATTATAATTTATTATTATTATTAAGTTTATTTTTTAGGTACATAGTATTAAAAATATTATTATTATTATTAAAATGAAAAAAATACAAATTTGTTTTATTATAAAATTAATATATTTTAATAAGGAATAATAAAAATTTGGTGTTTTTATGGATTTCAGTGATATCAAAATTAAAATATTTGAACTTTTGGAATCATGTATTAGAATCAAAACACTTCAAGCTTATGCAAACAATTATTTTGAATTATCATATGACAACATAAGCTGTCAATTTGATTTTTAAAAATAAAAATTGAAATTGATTTAAATATGAAAAAGTTTCTAAATAATTTATACAATATGGTACTAAAAGCACTTTGTCCAAATTTGACGTCAAAAATTTTAATTTTTTTAACAAGATATTTTTTTTTAAGATCAGTACATCTTCAAAATAAAACCAGGTATGAATAAATAATAATTTATAAACTCATGAGAAATGGATAATTGAGGAATAAATAACGTTTCAAGGCATTTTAATTTCGTCGATTTCGTAGCCTGATTACACCCACAGCCTGTATACATACGTTGCTTAATTTGGTTCACCACATAGCCCAAACATTCCCGATAAACAATCAGTATTCAAAATCAAAGATATAATAAAAATGTACAAGCAACAAAAATATTAAGTGAGCACTATTTATTATTCGCTAGATTCGACAAAATGACCACTGTGCGACGGGAGGGGAAGACCACCCCTCCATACCGTCCTTGCCTGATGGGCATCCTTAGTCTGGAGGCTTTTTCCCTAAATGAATTAGGTAATCAACAAACATAACGACACTGTAAAAAATAAATGTAGTTCATTTTCCATCACTATAGATGCAAAAAAACTATACACACACAACAAAACGTTGCCTCAATTCAAAGCGACCTTTGTTAATCCAAAACAACGGACGTTTCATATATATACTTATAAGAAAAAAATTAAAAAGGATAGACACCATATTAAACATTCCCCATTGGCTTAACTTAGGTAATTTAGTTTACCTATACAGGGTCTCCCACGTCGAGCTGCCATTAGAAGTATATGAAGAACCAATGAAATGAGAGATTGAAAATTTGTGAACTTATATTGCTGGACACGATCGTCTCAACTAAAATATTTTGAGTTTTCGATTACTTCCGGTTACACCGGAAATGATGTCAACTTTTCTATTTCAAATGGAACCACCTGTATTTTATCGCATTTTTGAAATCTTTATTAAAATTTAGACCAATTTTATGTTACATTCCCTATACCTAACATGTGTCATTTTTGAGATATTAATTCTTTTCATTAAAAAATGACAGCTGCACGGTTACTTTCAATTGCTTATAAATGATTTCCTGTGACCGTTGGAAAAAAGTGGTCCTGAAAAATTATTGTGAGGGTAACGGATTATCAACATATCAGTAGTACTCTTCTAAAAGTTATACCGGGTGTTCATATTATAAGATCAAAATTGAATTCGAGAAAAGTATTAATAGTCGATTTTTTCAAATGGCAACCCTAATATGTAAATACATTTCTCAATTTTATAGAAAATTTTAGATCAAGTTTGTGTACAATGTCCTATATCTAAAATGTACTTGTACCTACTGAAATCGATTTTTAAACATCACAGTAGAAATTGCAAATATTGGCAAATCTAGATTACGTTTGAGAACAACTCAACAATTTGGAATAAACAGAACTTTAATAGACAAGTTTTGTTAGGTAATTTTTCGTTATAATTAGTGTTTATAAAATTATAGGCCTACATTAAAACACATTAAAAATAAAACAAAATCATAAAGAAAAGTAAAAAACTGCTAAATTCTATTTCAATAACTGTTCAAAAACGTTGTCGTTTTCCGTTAAACATGCTTCAATTCCTTTTACCATACTATTGTTGGTGGGGTCCCTGATAGAGTTCGCACATAACCCATTGAAACCAGCTCGAACCCTATCTTTCATTTTCTCCTTATCAGTTATTGGTTTAAAAACAATTGAAGCATGATTAGCGGAAAACGTCAACGTTTTTGAAGGGTTACTGAAATTGAATTAAGCAATTTTTTTTTTATTTACTTTTGGGATGTTGTTTTATTTTTAATATTGTTTTATTGTAGGCTTATAATTTGATCAATACTTAATTAAGTATTGATCAAATTGTTGCAAATATTGCCACATCTAGATTGCTTTTGAAAACAACTGAACAATTTGGAAGAAAAAAAACTTTATTAAACAAGTTTTTTACGTCATTTTTCTTTATAATTAATTAATTAATTAATTAATTAATTAATTAATCTAGATTGCTTTTGAAAACAACTGAACAATTTGGAAGAAACAAAACTTTATTAAACAAGTTTTTTACGTCATTTTTCTTTATAATTAATTAATAATCATTTTTCTTTATAATTAATTAATTAATTAATTATAAAGAAAAATGACGTAAAAAACTTGTTTAATCTAGATGTGGCAATATTTGCAATTTCTACTATGATGATTAAAAATCGATTTCAGTAGGTACAAGTACATTTAAGATATAGGACATTGTACATAAAGTTGACCTAAAATTTTCCATAGAATTGAGAAATGTATTCATATGTTAGGGTTGCCATTTGAAAAAATCGACTTTTGGTACTTTTCTCGAATTCCACTTTGATCTTATAATTTGAACATCCTGTATAACTTTTACAAGAGTTCTACCGATGTGTCGATAATACGTTACCTTCGAAACAATTTTGCCTGCCAACTTTTTTCCAACGGTCAACGGGGCTAGTTTATAAGTAATTGAAAGTAACCGTGCAGCTGTCATTTTTTAAGGAAAAGTATGCATACCTCAAAAATAACACAGGTTAGGTATAGGAAATGTAACATAAAGTTGATCCAAAATTTAATGAAGATTTCGAAAATGCAATAAAATACAAGGTGTTCCATTTGAAATAGAAAAGTTGACATAATTTCCGGTGTAACCGGAAGTAATCGAAAACTCAAAATATTTTAGCTGAGACGATCGTGTCCAACAATATAATTCCACAAATTCTCAATTTCTCATTGCATTTGGTTCTCCATATACTTAATGGCAGCTCGTCGTGGGAGACCCTGTATGCTTTTGTCCCATCACTCCACCAACACAATAGGTTTGGTTCTTTTGATTTTTCGCTGAATGTCACTATTGTCAAGCAGCTGGATTGCCTCGATATTCGGGTGCCGAAGAAGTCTTTTCGGATGTTTCTTGGCAAAGTTTCCAACTTCGTTGGTTACTAATTCTATCTCAAGGTCGAGATGAACATTGCTTTTTCTAATGTACCTATTAAGATGGGACTCGAAATGAGTAGGCAACCAAATATACTTCATAATATTATTCAGTTATTCAGCGAAATGATTAGGTATTTCCATTCAAAATTCAAATCAGCACTTGAAACCTTTGTCGATAATACCAAAAATATCCGGCTCAATTCTGTCATGTATAGGTGACGAATTCTGTGAATATTGGCGTTGTTTTGTTGAACGTAAGAAGACTAAGACATAGCCATCAACAATCGTAAAAACCGTCACCTAGACCCGACAGAATTTAGCCGGATATCTTTTGTATTTTCGGCAAAGGTTTCAAGTTCTATTCGACGTATAATTTGAATGGAAATACCTAATCATTTCGGCGAAATACCACGAAATACTGACCTCAACATTTATGAGGTATATTTATTTGGTCGCCTATCATTTCGAATCCCACCTTAAGGTGCACCCTAAAGGTGCTTGACCTAGCGCATCTCCACAGTTGGATATCATAGAATTACACAGGTTTGCGTAGGTATAGGATATGCTTGTAAATTTTATTGGAGAACTTTTTGCAAGAAAGTCTTCATTTTATCATTATAACTTCGTAATTTGCTGGAATTTTTGGTTAGTTTTTTAGCGATCAATTATTATTTTTATTATCTACTCATTTTTAAAATGATTTCTTTTAATTTCAGCATTGCAACTTCCAGGCGCAGATCTGTTCGGAGGAATTATGAATGGAATAACAAACACCGCAAACACACTAAACGCACTTGAAACCAAAACTGGTCAAATGGCTTCTGAACTAAGCAATAACATTCGAGTGGTTGGCGGAAAAGTCATAAACGATGTACCAACATCAGTGCGTCTAATAGTACCTGTACCTATTTTCTAATTACATTTATGCTAAGTTCGGGCAATTATGCCCTATACGCAATGTCTTTGTTTTAGTGATTGGAATGGGAAAATTAAAAATAAAATGGTTTTTATGTAGAAGTTGGAATCGACAAATTTTATGTTTTTACTTTATCATACGCAGTATGATGAAGTATTGTAATCGTGCCGAAAAAAAATTGAGATTTTAGGTCCCCTGAACATTTTTGACCAAGGTACAAAAAATGTCTGTGTGAGTGTGTGCGGGTGCGCGTGCAGTGCGCGTGCGCGTGCATGGGCGTGTGCGTGTGCGTGTGTAAGCGATTTTTATGGCGACGATTCCGGAGAAATTACTAAAGGTATCGGGACGAAAGTTCATATTTAGAAGTTTCATGACCTAAGTTAGAGCTGAAAAGCTTTTGGTTCAAAAGGGTCCAAGGGAACTGGTAGTTTATTCTAAGCCTTTTTTAAAGATTTTGCAAATGAGCCGCCATTTCTGAAATTTCGTCAAAATAGTTAAATAATAAATTAAATTAGAGGAAGTTCTGAATAATTTATGACTATGAAATTGTTTGGTACAATCAATAGTATGAAACTACATATTGGCCAGAATTTTGACAAATATTTTTTTGTGCTGTCACACTCGAAAACAGTTGATTTCGTCAGAGGTTGGAGAACCGCTATGGAATGTTGCCGCTATAGTGCGGCAAAGTACAAAATACAAATTTCAAATAAACTAAGGTCACCAATTTGATTGTTTGATGGTAAGAAATATCAACCCGTCTTTATATCTAATTATTCTAAAAACTATAAATTCATGAACAAATATTAATCTGTCTGAATTTGAACTAAACTTGACTTAAACTGACTTAAAATTGACGTTTCGTCAAAGTGGTACCAACCTAGCATTTCCTATACAGAAATATAACTATTTTTTATTTATTTTTTTAAATACATATTTCTCAAAAAGCAACCCAATAAACTTTGATGTCACTCCTGCCAAAAACTAGCGACTCGCTCACATGCGACGGCGACGATCCGCCTTCGGTGACACGCCGCATCACCGCTCGTCGCGCTATTCCGTACTTTCGGCACTTGTGACATAAATAACTATTATTCAAATGACGTAGTGTAGCTAGTGTCGGTAGTGCTGATGCTTTGACAATACGTACGATTTATCTCAATAAAATAGATTCTCATGCAGCTAAACTATTAATTTTATATATTCTATGATAAAGTCATGTGCCTGGCCACTTCAGATTTTTTATGGTCGCGATTATACCTAGTCTGTAAATTTTAATTAGGCGGAATATATGAATAAAATATAACTTAAATCTGCGATTATTATCTGATGTATTTAACTCTCTGCAAGAGTTAAGGGTTGATTAATTTGTTCCAATTAAATTGAAGAAGATATTACAAATAAAAAAGTAAAATTCAAACCGCATACGGTGATAGTACCGTATGAGATAGAAAGAGATACCTTAATCACTGCACTGCGGGTTGCATACCAAATGCATTTGCATCACGTATTGACCATTACGGGTCCTTTCCAGTTATAAGATCTTAGTAATAGGTTTTTCCCCATTGAGCGATACTGTCTAATATTGGTCAAATATCTTCGTCTCCATAACTCAATGTCCTGTCTTACAATTAAAATACTTTTCCTGCTTCGGTTCGCCCATTTAAATCCCAACATACACAATATTTTCCACAAAGGTGTTCGCTTCGCCGTAGGTATGAAATCATCTGCTTCAATAGCCAGAAACTGACTTCGAATTTTCAGGTTCACGACTGTACTCGACATACACATTGTAGGCTATCAGCCGTTGACCACTGCGAATGGGGTTTCGTCGCGGATTTTTTGATGAACGAGCCTGCATTATCTGCCTGCATTATGTCATCCATATTAGCACTATTAAATATCATCGTAAAACATTAACAACAAATATTATTGGCAATATTAAGATTACCTGTTACAATGTTAATATTGTGTGGAGTTCTGAAAAGAACTGAGTTAGATTTGAATCGATTGATTGTTGAAAATAAATTCTAAATACTATACTATACTTTTTCTACGACCATGCAACGAAATTTTTTTACTTTATCATACGCAGTATGATCGTGCCGAAAAAAAATTGAGATTTTAGCGGAAATAGGTCTTTATGGGTCCCTTGAACATTTTTGACCAAGGTACCAAAAAATGTCTGTGTGTGTGTGCGTGTGTAAACGATTTTTGTGGCGACGATTCCGGAGAAACTACTAAAGGTATCGGGACGAAAGTTCATATTTAGAAGTTTCATGACCTAACTTAGAGCTGAAAAGCGTTTGGTTCAAAAGGGTCTGGTAGTTTATTCTAAGACTTTTTCAAGGATTTTGCAAATGAGCCGCCATTTCTGTAATTTCGTCAAAAAGCTAAATAATAAATTAAAGCAGAGGAAATTTTGAATAATTTATGCCTATGATTTTTTTTGGTAAAATTAATAGTTTAGCTGCAAGAGCAAATGCTATTTGATCGAGATCGGTCGCATGCATTGATATGAAACTACATAGTAGCCAGAATTTGACAAAAAAATTTTGTGCTGTCACACTCGAAAACAGCTGATTTTATCAGAGGTTGGAGAACCGCTATGGAACGTTGCCGCTCTAGTGCGGCAAATTACAAAAAGCAAATTTCAAATAAAATGAGATCACCAATTTGATAAGAAATATTGATAAGAAAATTGTAAATAAAGTATAGCGATGAGTGTAGTTTTATTTTATTATGTTGGTACGGATGTGACATCTACAGAGTCATGAACAAATATAAATCTATCAGAATTTGAATTAGCTTTTTAAACTTGACGTTTCGTCAAAGTGGTACCAACCTAACGTTTCCTATACAGAAATATAACCATTTTGTATTTATTTTTTCAAAACATATTTCTCAAAAAGCAACACAATAAACGTTGATGTCACTCCTGCCGAAAACTAGATAGCGCGACTCGCTCACATGCGACGGCGACGCTCCGCCTTCTGTGACGCGCTGCATCACCGCTCGTCGCGCTATTCCGTACTTTCGGTACTTGTGACATAAATAACTATTATTCTAATGACGTAGTGTAGCTAGTGTCGGTAGTGCTGATGCTTTGACAATACGTACGATTTATCTCAATAAAATAGATTCTCATGCAGCTAAACTATTAATTTTATATATTGTATGATAAAGTCATGTGCCTGGCCACATCAGATTTTTTTAAAAATACGTGTTTCTCAAAAAGCAGCACAAAAAGCAATGATGTCACTCCTGCCGAAAACTACATAGCGCGACTCGCTCACATGCGACGGCGACCGCGACGCTCCGCCATCGGTGACGCGCCGCATCACCGCTCGTCGCGCTATTTCGTACATTCGGCACTTGTGAGATAAATAACTATTATCTACGACTCACATATAATAAGTTCATTGCATACGTATCTATGACTATATAATCCCCATCATTATACGCGCCAATAATGATAATGACAATCTCTCGCATGATTACACGCTCGCCTACGGCTTGCGTGTAAACTTCATGCTCGCGATTTATATCCTTAATTATGTGCTCGTCAAATAATATACTAATTATTCTGATGACAGTAGGTAGTGTCAAATGCTGATGCTTTGACAATACCTACTATTGATACTATTGACTATCAAAATATCTGTCAAATCCTGGCTAGCTAGTTTAACTTTAATGCAGTAACGATTTATCTCAATCAAATAGATTCTCATGCTGCTAAGAGTAAATAGCCAGTTCCTTTCGCCCCTTTTGAATCAAAAGCTTTTCAGCTCTAAGTTTGGTCATAAAACTTCTAAATATGAACTTTCGTCCCGATACCTTTAGTAGTTTTTCCGGAATCGTCGCCACAAAAATCGTTTACACACGCACACACACACACAGAATTTTTTTTGTACCTTGGTCAAAAATGTTCTGGCGACCCATAAAGACCTATTTCCGCTAAAATCTGAATTTTTTTTCGGCACGATTACAATACTTCATCATACTGCGTATGATAAAGTAATAAAGGTCTAGAAGGGCTTTTGTATTCTGAATTAAATATAAAACTTTTTTTAAAGTTTTGTATTAAAAAGATAATAAATAGTAAATTATAAAGAAAAACAATTTTTCTTGCCACGAATCGCAAAATACGTATGCACTGGCGGAATAATATAAACCTAGTTTCTAATTTATTACTTACTTAGCTTTTAAGAATTGCGCAAATAAGCATGACCCAAAGAGTTACACACTCGTGCATGCAATTAGTATGGACTGGCATTTTTTAGTCTCGTTTTGATAATCTTCCTTATTTTAGTCATGAGTAGTAACTAATAAGTTAGCCAGGAGTAACGTTACTAAAGGCCCATCACTGAAAACCCAGTCAATAGATTCGTTGTGCGGCGATTATGTAGATACTAATAGAATTCCAAATCTGTGCTGTTATAATATTATAGCATCACCTTAATGCAATATCGAATTGAAATATATCACATTGACCACAGCATGCTGGAAATTATTAATAATAGCCGGTTCATGTGATAAATTCTTCACTTTAACCTCGCCACTTGGCTATTATTAATAATAACCTATTTATCACTATGAGCGTAACATATATATATATATATATCAAAACACAATGGAAATAAAAAATCCAGAGCTGTGATTGGTTCTAAAGCCGTGGGGTATGAGGAGCCAGGAATAAAATATTTGCCATGTGTGTGGGGAATGGTTTGTATTTTGCTATAATCTTATAATTTCATAAATTGCCATGATATATTTAATATTATATTTGATATATTTAATTAGCCTAACTCTTTGTTTAACTAAGAAGTTACACTGCAAATATAAGTAAACGATTTCGAACAATAACGAACTCCATGGTTCGGAAAACGCGTTTTTGGAAGTGTAAGTAAGTACCTAAGTAAGTTTCATGATTAAATTAACTAGAAATGATTTGCGAACACATCACGTCGAATACAAAACGGTAAAAATAAAACAACGTACTTGATCAATAGACTTCTGTAAATGATAACAATTAAGTGGTAATGGTAATGATGTAGGAGTTATTTATTGGTTATGATATGCGAACTTTTAATAGTAGTATTCCTACAGGCAGATATACCGTGAGTTGGATTTTATTACAGCACTATATTCACGTCTCAAGCACAAAGTAAGCGTTGATTTTGCCATATTCTAATGATTTAGGGGTCACTAAATTTTGCACATGTACTATCGTGGCCATATATTATGTCCCTTCTTTTGACGTTCATTTACTCCGATACCTAGGGGCGAAAAAATTAGAAAAAATTCTGGTGCTGTCCTTGTTTAATATGCTACAACTCATAAAAATTAGAAAGCTGTATGTGTTGGCGTTTTCCCGATTTTTCCAAATTAAGAAGAATTGGCGCTGTTTTTGCCACGTAAATTTCATTCTTTTAACTTTAGCAATTAATTACTCCGGAAATAATCCATAGATTTGAACGAATTAAAAAGTAAAATCACTTGCGGAATGCTAGCTTTCAATGTGTATTTTTGTAAAATCATTGGATTAGTGGTTGACCCACAAAAAGCTATATTATGCAATGCCAGCCATTCCGTTATTAGAAGAGCTAGAATAATGAAATATAGACAATAGGCTACCCAATAATTCATAGGTTTAAAGTTTATTACATAATCATTGTTTATCTTGCATGTTTCATACAAAAGATCGTGCTGAACCTCCGCGTGAATTCGGACGCTCTACGGTCTTTGGGGTACTGCGGGGAAAGGAGGCGTTAGCGGTGCATTCATGTCGGAGAGAACCGACACAGCTGGGAGAACCGGGGCAGCTTGTTATCAATATACCAAAAGAACCATAACTTGACAAGGTAGTAATTTTAACTAACAATTAAATTCTTAATATTTGCATAATTTTGATTATAATATTGTGACCCGGTACGAGAGAAATCTCTTCTATCGATTGGCGCTTATGTTTTCTTCAGTTTTTATACAATAAGGTTGTAAACAAGATTTTGATGGAAGCGGATAGATCTAATAATATGGAGTTAGCAGATTTTCCGATTACTGGTGAATACTAAATTAAGCTTGCTTGATAAACCCAAAAAATATTTTAATGGTATGCCCGATTTTGTTATATAAATATTCAAACTATTATGACAGTTTCAACAGCTTATTTATTAATAATATTTAAATACATGCAGAAACAATATAAAATAAATACCAACTCCTTATATATTACATATATTACAAACGTCAGCTCTGACCGTATAAAACTTAAAAATATCAAAAATCTTTTACAAATTTAGCATCGTAAATTTGTAGACACATAGAATATTTTGCAGATCACTCATTAATTTTAAATGCTAAACCCGAAACCCGATTTAAATTGCCAAGAATTCCCATGGGACTTCCAAATGCCTGTTCGTGGTTCTGTTATCTTTTTGACTCATTTTGCCATTTGTTTTTAATTCGGGAATCTGTCGCCGAATATCCAAATTTCTTTGGCGAGGCATTATCGCCGTGTTGTTATATTGTGCCCGTAAACACTGTTCGTCTAGTACAGCGGTTCCCAACCTTTTTGACTTGCGGAGCCCTTTTTAGAATCAATTTCTGTGGCTGAGCCCCTTATGTCTTATAAATAAAATGGTGTTCAGAATTAATATTACATGACATCTGTGGTTTTATCTTTGTACACAGTTAACCGAATATAAGAATTCGGTTCAATTAATGATAATTGCAGGCGTATATCTGGTTCTGCATTTAACGGTTTCTATATTTTGTTTTGGTAGTTGTACAAGCGAAAAATCTCGCTTCACAAAGGTATGTTGTTGAGCAAGGCAGCAATATAATAATTCTGCTTTATCAGATAAGATTTTGAATTTATCTTTTAAGTTCAGCAAAAAATCTGATGTGGCCAGGCACATGACTTTATCATACAAAATATACAATTAATACTTTAGCTGCATGAGACTCTATTTGATTTACATAAATCGTGTCTGCATTAAAATTAAACTAGTTAGCCAGGATTTGACAGATATTTTGAAAGTCAATATGTAGTATCAATAGTAGGTATTGTCAAAGCATCAGCATTTGACACTACCTACTGTCATCGGAATAATAGTTATTTATCTCACAAGTACCGAAAGTACGGAATAGCGCGACGATCGGTGATCCGGCGTGTCACCGAAGGCGGAGCATCGCATGTGAGCGAGTCGCGCTATGTAGTTTTCGGCAAGAGTGACATCAACGTTTTTTGTGTTGCTTTTTTAGAAATACGTATTTTAAAAAATTCAAAAATGGTTATATTTCTGTATAGGAAATGTTAGGTTGATACCTAATTCAAGTTCTGACATTTATATTCGTTCATGACACTGTAGATGTCACATCCGTTCCAACATACTAAAATATAACTACACTCATCGCCAGTGGCGTAAATAGCAGGTGTGCGAGGTGTGCGGCGCACACGGGCCCACGAGCCAGGGGGGGCCCATCGGAGCCGGCCGGGTGTTTAGGAGGTCTTGCAAAAAAATAAGATCGTCGGCTTAAAGGTAAACGTCACTAACAAAAATCTAATAATTACGAAAACCTGACTGTAAGAAAGAACGCCTCCTCGTATAAGATTCGCATTTATAAGCATTTGGTTACGATTAATTCCTGTTTCAATAAAATGTAACAAAATATTAGTTAGTGACTTTTACTTTTCAGCCGACGATATGTTGGTATTTCTCATAACTGTTATAAAACACTGAGGGCCCTTCTGAGCGAGGGATACGGTTTTGGGCTAAGACAGAGATCTGAGCAGTTTCTGGGGCCAGTTTCTGGGGCCCTGGGCTACTATAAGATGAAGTCGATATTTTAAATAGTAGTTTCGTACTCAGGCCTCCACGGATACCATTCTAAACTCAATACCATATATTTATTGTTTCATAAAGACATAGCTATGTTACATAGATGTGCTTATTTCTGAAAACGTAGTACACAAGACAGAATATTGAATTAATAACAATTGGAGTCATATACCTACAGTATTTATGTTTTTTTATACCCCCCACATATAATGTGGTGAGAGTATATTGAGTTTGATACAACATTTGTAACACTCTTAGGATGCGTGGCAGATATAGACCTATACCATATATGGATATGATCAGAATTGAAAACTGAATCGATTTAGCTAGGTCCGTCTATCTGTCCGTCCGGCTGTGTCCGTCTATCCGTCTGTGTACACGATAACTGCCGGAATTTTGAAGCAATTAACGTATCTCTTAAAAAGTAAGGACAAGTTCATGAATGGGCAAAATCGGTTCCCTTGTTTGTCTTTCTTTTACGGTAGGGGGTATTTTAACTTCAGCACGGCTGAAGATAATTTTCTTACTAGTTTTTATTTCGTTTTTGAGCGCATTCCTAAATAGAAAACTAGTGCAGAACTTTTTTGCCCGTGATTTGACACGCATTGTTAATTAAATCTAGGGTTAGCAGGGCTCAATCAAATGGCCTACGTTTCCGGAAAAATTAATTTAAATAAGTTAGTATAACTTTTTCTAGGTTGTTGAATCTACCTATCTTTTAATTGTGTAATTATAATATCTAATGTGGAATTAATATATTAATTCGGAAGTTACCCTCACCATTATCTAACGTTTGATCATCACATAATTCATCAAACTGACATTTTACTTTCCGTACCCTTCTATTTTCAAATTTAATCTATATTCCACAATTTTGCTGCTGTCGGTAACGCCGATTGAAAAACGTTTCTCAACTTGACTACATTTTCATACGCTGTATGTAACAACGGCCTGTAATAATTTTGAAACCGCGTTTAATGATGACAAAATGTCTGTTTGAATAATCATATGACATACCGTTTCGAAGCGTTCCATTTTCTTTTTAATACATATTGCATCGTTTCGCTCAAACATGTAGGTCCATTCGTTACATTGATTGGTGATTTTCTCCAGACCTAAGGCCCTTTAGGCACTGATCGAATGCTTAAACCAACTTTAGAACCTCTGAGGATTCCTCATAAGTTTCTTTCTAATTACATTCCTAATTTCTATGGCTATAATACTATAACTTTTCTATCGTGAATAGTGCTTCACAGAATAAACAAAGGATTTTTTTATAAATTTACCTTTTGATCGGTAATAAAAATTGAACATTGTTGAACATCAGATTTTAGAGATTATTTTGTTATATGTATAAAAGTTTTACGTTGTATAAAATATTATTAGCTTTTTGTTTGTTTACCTATTATTAACCTGTGCAATATTAAAATCTGCTAAGTTTTATGTTATTGAAGTATGGAAACATAATTGGCTTACACTACAAGTAATGTCAACAGTATAAAAATAAAGAGATTACCTACAAAAATAAAAAATACTATAAATACTGAGATTGTTCGAAATTGAGATCTAAATAGAACAGTAAAAACAAAAGAAAAGCAAGGCAGCAACGCTCAGCGAAACCAATGATCACCCAGAATTGCCAACATCGACGAGAGGGTTTTGTAGTGACCGGAAACGTCGTGCTTCGGTGGAAATCTCTGAGAATGTTCAGACAGTCATTGCCAGTGGTTAGTTCATTAAAATACCGTCAGCGTGCGCACTAAAGGTTAATTACAGTAGGCCAAGTTAGTCTTGTAGGTTGAATCCAGAAAAGTTGGATGTGTTAGCAGTGATGGAACACTAAGCAAAATCTTGCAAAGAATTTCAACAAAATAAGAGATATTATTTAGAACATTATGCACAATGAAATGGCAATATCTATGTCTTATGTTTTATGTCAAAACTCCAGGACGGTGGTACGTTAGCACAAAAAAAATGAGGAAAATCCTACATAAGTGAATAAACTGCCGAGGCCACCACAGGAGTGACTACATATAATATATTCGTGAAATAAAACTCCAACGTTTTTTCTTATTTTGTGTATTTGTGAATCGTGGCTACATGTTTCGAGAAAGGATTCTCGTCTTCAGGCCATACTGGAAAGATAAATTCAGATACAAAGATATTTTAGAAGAACTTCAAATATATAGTCGTTACGCAAAAGCACCAGACCTGCTCTTAAACCAGCAGATAGAAATAAACCCGTATCGATTGTATACCAAACTATTCGAATCTCCCGCCGCACAAGGCACGTTAACTCAAGAAATCTGACACACTTCACACCGGTCATTGGTTTATATAAATAGTATATTATTTGACGAGCACATAATTAAGGATATAAATCGCGAGCATGAAGTACACGCGAGCCGTAGGCGAGCGTGTAATGCGAGCGATTTATATCCGTTATGTGCGAGTCATAAATTACGACTCATGCATTGAATGCAAAATATTTTAAATGTATTTGTCAATGATGGCGAGGCGAACTGTCAAATTACTGTCATCCACGTAGGTTTTGGCAGACTTTGACACTAGCGTTGTATAATGATGACAGTTCGTTCAAATAATGGTCATTATTTGAACGAACTGTCATTATTATACCTAGCGTTGTATAATAATGACAGTTCGTGTCATTATAATCATTATAATGATGGGGATTATATAGAGTATATAGTCATAGATACGAAGTACAATGAACATATTATATGTGAGTCGTAGATAAAAAGTATTGTCTTGTTAGTGCGCATAAATAAAGCGCAAAAAACATAATTTAGTTTAAGAAAAAATGCCTTCCAGTGTATTTAAACTTATTTTTTTTATATATAATTTCAAAATTAAAAAAAAAATCTAAACCAAATGTAGCATAGGCTCCATGTGAGTGGGGGGCCCATTGCCTCTCTTCGCACACGGGCCCACTCGCTCTTAGTTACGCCACTGCTCATCGCTATACTTTATTTACAATTTTTTCAATTTATCGTTTTTACAATTAGGTATAACAACGGGTTGATATTTCCTATCAACAAACAATCAAATTGGTGATCTTATTTTATTTGAATTTTGTATTTTGTACTTTGCCGCACTAGAGCGGCTACGTTCCATATCGGTTCTCCAACCTCTGATGAAATCAGCTGTTTTCGAGTGTGACAGCCATAGACATTTCTGCGGTGACAGCACAAAAAAATGTTTGGCAAATCCAGGCTACTATGTACTTTCATATCAATGCAGATGCGACCGATCTCGATCAAATAGAATTTGCTGTTGAAGCTAAACTATTAATTTTACCAAAAAATATCATAAGCATAAATTATTCAAAATTTCCTCTACTTTAATTTATTATTTAACTATTTTGACGAAATTACAGAAATGGCAGCTCATTTGCAAAATCCTTGAAAAATGTTTAGAGGAAACAGCCAGTTCCTTTGGACCCTTTTGAACCAAAAGCTTTTCAGCTCTAAGTTAGATCATAAAACTTCTAAATACGCACGTTCGTCTCGATACCTTTAGTAGTTTCCCCGGAATCGTCGTCACAAAAATCGGGTACACACATACATACACACACACATACACACACACACACAGACATTTTTTTGTACCTTGGTCAAAAATGTTCAGGGGACCCATAAAGACCTATTTCAGCTAAAATCTCATTTTTTTTTTCGGCACGATTACAATACTTCATCATACTGCGTATGATAAAGTAAAAATCAGTTAGACTTTGGTTTTGAAATGAAGTTTTTAGTTCGCTGTGTGATGTCAAATCTATGAGAACTTCGTATCCTGCTGAGTTTAAGCTGGGTAGTTTTTGATTCACAATGAACACATTCTGAACCCAGTTAAAGTCATCAAGCATCTGCTCTTTAGCTTTAGGAAAATAATTTTTAAACGAGTTTTTTAAAGCTTCGAGATGTTACTGCATATTTTTCAGTATTTTTTCTTGAATCTTGATATTATTTTCATTCAGGAACTTTTTTGTAAGAGAGAAGCAATCGATATCTTTCTTTTCCACGCACTTCAACCAATACACTACTTTGCACACCCAATCTTCATGATTTAAACCCGTGCCCAATGAAGCGTTATGTTCCATCAAAAATACTGGTACCTCTGCACGCAGTTCTACCAAACGTGTGAACGGTTTTCCTCGAGACAACCATATTCAGTGTGTAACAAGAGTGACTGATGCTGACTTCCAATATCTTCACACATTAGTTTGAAGAGCCTACTTTTGAGAGTTCGTGATTTTTTATAGTTTCTTATTTTTATTGCATCATTAAACACCAGCTTCATCAGCTCGTGCTACACGGTAACTTATCAGATAGGAAGATTCAATTACTTTTTCATTATTGATTTAAAAATGTGTTATCATAGTTTTCTGAGAAGCCAAAATTTTGTTGCACTTCCTCTTGAAAAAATCACACGTCTTATCCTTTAACTCGGGATGATTTCCCTCGAAATGACGGCGCAGGCAGTTTAGCAGGAAACATGGAACTATTGATCAATACATTTTGGTCTTGATAGTACCTGTTAGAAGCCAGCGATCCATGCCTAACAGAAAATCATGCAGAAATATGAGAATAAACAACTTTATCTTTCATAATAGCAAAATTGCCAATAATATAAAAAATGTGATTATGTCAAATATGGAAGTTTAACTTTTAACAATTCTAAATTATTCTGCTAAATTACTGATACTTTCCGAACCATGTGTTTGGGAATAACGCGGGTAATAAAAAGCTGAAATATTGTAGTTTTTATAACATGTATATAAAATAGATTATTTTTTCAAATTGAAAAATGAGATTGGAAAAGTTTAATATTCATAATATTCATTTAATCGGCATATTTTATTCAAACATCATACATTAAATAAGTTGAACACAAATGAAAAAAGGAGGCAACCAAAAAAAAATTTTAACTACGTTTTACGTTTTGTATTCTAAATTTCTCTATTTTCGCTTTCACAGCTCACTTTTGTTTACAGATTTTTATAAATTGAAGCAAATGTCGTATTAATCCTAATGTAAGATGAAGGTTATTCCCCGAAATACAGGCGCGTGCGCTGCCAACGCCGCTGTCTCATACGTCTCAAACATATATTACGTATAATACGGATAATAAGTGAAGCGAGTATTGAAACACTCATGCAGTTCATAGATTTCAACTGGGTTCAGCTGGAATGCATATATGTTTAATGCACTCGGACATCATTCAAATTGACAAATTTTAGTTCAGAATGAAATTTCCTGTTTTGATTTTGATTTTTTTTTTGTCGTGGAACGGCTGCGGAGCCCCAGAGATGCGCACGCGGAGCCCCAAGGGCTCCGCGGAGCACAGGTTGGGAACCTCTGGTCTAGTAACTAATGCACGTGCGATACACCACTACTGGCAGCGTCGCTGTCGATCCCTTTCCCCGCTCGCCCCTAGGACCGTAGACCACCGCGTCAACTGCAGCAATCATGAGATGCTTCAACTCGATCTTTTGTAGGGAAAATGCTAGATAAACCATGATTATGTAATAAACTTTAAACATATGAATTAGTGGGTAGCCTATAGGCTATATTTCATTATTCTAGCTCTTCTAATAAACGAATTGCTGGCATTGCATAATATAGCTTTTTGTGGGTCAAGCACTACTCCAATGATTTTTCAAAAATGCACATTGAAAGTTAGCATTCCGCAAGTGATTTTACTTTTTAATTCGTTCAAATCTATGTATTATTTCCGGAGTAATTAATTGCTAAAGTTAAACGAATAAAAATTACGTGGCAAAAACAGCCCCAATTCTTCTTAATTTGGAAAAATCGGGAAAACGCCAACACATACAGCTTTCTAATTTTTATGAGTTGTAGCATATTAATCAAGGACAGCACCAGAATTTTTACAAATTTTTTCGCCTCTAGGTTTCCGAGAAAATGGACGTCAAAAGAAGGGACCACGATAGTATATATGGCCACGATAGTACCAACACATACTTAAGTTTTTTAAATTGAACACTGGGTATATTATGGCAGTTTTTGATTAAGATATTTATCCTAATTGTTTAAGGATATTGTATAAGGATATTATCAACTGTTTTTGAGATATTGTGAAATTAATGTAAAAAAGGTGCATTCTTTAAAAAGCATTCTGATTAACTTAGTTAGCTTAAGCTTAAGCTTAAGCTTAACTTAGTAATAAAGTAACTCATTAGGACAAAGGAACAAAAGGACTAAAGTATATAAAGTAAAATTACCGAACGTTTTGACAGTTATCATTGATTTGCGATCCTAATATGACTTATAAATATAAATAAATTGTTCGTTTGTCTTTCATAGTAGCAGTTTGCAATAATTACTAAACGTTGCGTTGTGGCAACTAGGTATTTTATGTCGTACATGATCATAAAGGGACATTTTACATCTTAGACACCGGGGCAAAAACTGATTCTTAACACCCGCGCGGGCGTTAAGGTTTGCTATGGTTATATGTCTAATATATCAAATATTTGTCATTCAAATTTTAAATTTTAAATCGTCAGTGTCAATTATTGGCGATTAAGGTTATAAGTTTGACAATTCATTGTCTATCTTGTCACTGTTGAATGTCACGTATTGCCGATTAAGGTTATAAGTTTGACAATTAAGTGTCCGTATTGTCACTCATCTCCGAATTGTTTGTATTGTTATTCAACTCCGTAGATACGCATGTCACTTGATAACTTCAAAATATTTATTAATATTATTCAAACGGAGGAACAAAACCATTATAGGACATAGAATTTTGTATGGACCTCGGGCATTACTTGATGTTTATACTTTATACCATCGGGAGACTAAAAAGCTCTCGGGCCTATCTGCCCTCGAGCTTTTTAAACGGTCACCCTCGGGGCATAACATCCGTATAATACCCTGGGTACATAAATAACTATTAAATTAATTTATAAATTATTGTGCATGAGTTATAAATGTTAAATTAATTTATTTCTACTAGTACTTAGTACGAAATACAATTAGCGCAAGTATTTCTTCTCTCATTCGATAGATACAGACTTCTTTTATTTCTGAAATATATGTATAAAATATATGACCGGCTATAACTAACGCCAAATTAAGTAAATAAAGTGAATGACTCAATTTGATGAAAAATTCTACAATTGACAAGACTTTACTATTTTCAGGAGATTTTTGTTCAACATTTGGATTAATCAACGTTAACATTATGAAAAGCATTGTACTTGGAGTCATCTTACTTATAACGTGCATCTCAACAGCGTCTATAAAGAACAAGCTGCCAACTAACCCCTGTCCAGAATTGCTCAGTTATGAGAAAGACAACCAACGTGGTGGTTGGTACGGAAAACTTTTAGTTCCGAAAAAGGCAGGGTTAACAAAATACGAGATAGAAGTGAACATGATTATCAACAAAAATATAGACAAATCAGTAAGTAATAAGTGTGGGGCTCATTTAAGATTAAAGTTTTTTAACCGTATTTCAACCAATATACATCTAAATCTTAATTTATCGAGAAAATTGTATTCTTTATTAAGATATCTACCGTTTCCAGCATAAAGTTGGACACTAAGAGTTAAACATTTTATTATTAATTTTTCAAAAAATGTTGTTCTTCATAAAAGTTTCTGGATTGTCTTAAACCTAAAATGCAAGTATTAGAATGTCATTATCTGCTAGCATGTGCCGGGTGTTAGCAAAAGTATGAACACATCTTAAGGCTCCCATCTCAATTCAAATAGCGAACTGTAGCAAACTTCTCTCCAAAGCTTCGAAACAAACAAAAATCGCCAGATGTAGATGGCGCTACTATAAACATGTCTGTTTTTATTTCGTATTTATTACTTTTGACGTATGGTATAAACTAAAGATATTAATGTATTCCTTTCTATTTGTAGATACAAATATTCATACTTGACAGCGTTTGAGTTTTCTAGTCGATGATAAAGTTACTCTCACAATTGTCGCTATTGTAAACATGGTTGCCAACTTATTACAAACACGCGCTGCAATACTCCAGAGTGCAAGTCTAGAGAAGTTTGGAAGAAAATAACTTGTGCTCTTATAGTTAACATTTATTTATAATTTATAATGACTCAACTGCCATCGGAAAGCATTTCTATATTTTTAGACCACACCAAAATTTGCATAAAATTTTTTCATAAATATTGAAATTCCTATCGATGGCAGTTGCATAAATACCTTCAGGAGACAGGAATTACATATTTAATGCCTACTAATATTTTGAAATAGGTTTTAAACTAATATATTTTTGCATCATTTTGAAAATTAAGGTAATTTATTCTTATGTCATTTACATATTTTGACGCTGTTTATGCAACCGAGAAGGTGATTATAGTTTCGTATTTAACGACCTCTAATATTTCGAAATACTTTTATCAAATAACCCATTTGCATTGCCTTGAACATTGAACAAAGGTACCTTGCAATGTTTTTCATAGTTTTGGTAACTTCTAGTAAATGCAAGCAGATAATTACATTCTAATATTTGTATTTTACGGTTAAAACAAAAGACACATTTTTATGAAGAACAAAATTTTCTGAGTAATTCATAATAAAAATGTTCATTGTTAATAAAAAAGCACCCTATATGCGATGGAGAAGGTCATTTAGACCAGCCAATAGAGATTTTTGCGTGACAAAAATACTAGCAGAAAGCCGACGATCCCAGGTCACGTGGAACAGTCCGTAGATGTATTTCGTACTCGCAAATATCATTTCTTTATATTGTAGCGTTTTTCGTTCGTTAAGGTGTGAATTAAAATACTCGGTATATTAAAATAGTCAACTAATTTATTTTACACTATTACAGTCTTATTACCTAATTATTAAACACGAACACTAAACACAAAGGTTAACTAACTTACTTAAGGTCACTATAAACATTTATGTTCACTGTATTTATTTCGAACTATTTGTGTCGATCAATAATCGCGCCAACGCTCCGACTGCACTCCGAATAACACTGTCCTCTAGCGACGAGCGCACCCGTTATATATGCCTATCGATCGTTATGCGGGAACGTTCCCGAGTCTTCCACGCTCGCCCAGAACGGTCGCTAGTCGCGCTCGCTGCCTCAATGGAACTCTCCGGAATGAGTTGCCTCGAGAACAACCCAGAACTTCTGGCGCCTTCGCGGCTGTTAAGATCGTCACAATATGTTATAAACAAAAAACCTAAAAATATCGTGATTTTTTCTTTTTTCGCTTGTAAAAACTGAACCGATGAAGCAATCTTGATGCTTTCAACAGACTAATTGTAGAGAATGAATCCGCTATATATACGAAAAAAGCGGGGAAAATTCGGAAAACCCGAAAAAATCTACGTTTTTCAAAAAATTCATAACTCCGCCATTTTCGAAGCTGTAGCGGGTCTTCTTTGACTTACATCAGCTGTATCCTCTTTGACTTACATCATAACGAAAAATCCTGCGAAATAGTGGCTAAGGAGATAAAAGAAATAAATTATTGATTGATTTTCCATTAACTTTACTAATTATTAAGTACAGTCCAATTTCTGCACATATAAATTTCTACAGTTTATGTATGTCACTAGTGTCCCAGTTATCACAATGGGACATTTAACATCGCAAGGACGTTGATTTTTTCTTTATTATGAACGTTAAATTTTTATGATTATGTAATGTCGCATAGATGTTGTGAGTGTAGAAAGAATTTTTCATTTTGGTCTCATTAATGTTATAAATGCAACTTTTCAGTATCATTCATGTAATGTTCCATGGATGTTATGTGACATCCTTGCGATTGTTATCGGATTTATTTGAGGATGTTCAGTTTGTGACTTCAACATCTCAGGAACCTCACTGAGCTGTTTTTGTGCCGGCTGGGGTGCAACTGTTTGCCGGGACCCACGGTTTTTCGTCTTTCGAAATACGACTGAGGAAATTTTTGCTGGTCCTGGGTGTGAACCCCAGACCTCATAGTCAGTAGACCAACGTTCTACCACTAGAGCCATTAGCCCCTATAACCATAATATTACAGATAATACTGATAACGTCATCATATGGGTCGGAAATCGGTCATATAAATAAAGACGTTATAGATCTATTACATCATGAGTGATTAGTATTAATTATGTAATTGAGTCATGATTCGTAAATAAAGAAAATATTATTATTGAGATATTATAATTTATTATTATTATTAAGTTTATTTTTATTATCTTTACATCGGTACATATTAAAAATAAAAAAAACATACAAATTTGTTCTATTATAACGAAAAGTAATAAAATTTTATTTTTTTTTTCATATCCTAACTGAATTATAATATACAGGCTGAGATTTTATCTATTCCAGTGGTGTCAAGATTAAAATATTTGAAGTTTTGGAATCAGGTATTAGAATCAAAATACTTGAAGCTTATGCAAACAAATATTTTGAATTCACATATTACGTCACAAGCTGTCAATTCGACTGTTAAAAATAAAAATTGATATAATATATTAAAATATGAAAAAGTTCCTAAATAATTTATACAATACGCTACTAAAAGCACTTTGTCCAAATTTGACGCCACCAATTTAAATTTTTTTGTTTTAATAAAATATTTTTTTCATTTAAAAATCAGTACGTCATCAAAATAAGACCAGGTATGAATAAATAATGATTTAAAAACTCGTGAGAAATGGATAACTGAGGAATAAATGACGTTTCAAGGCATTTTAATTTCGTTGTCATTCCCGATAACCAATCAATATTAAAAATCAAAGATATAATAAAAATGTACAAGCTACAGAAATATTAAATGAGCACTATTTATTATTCGCTAGATTCGACAAAATGACCACTGTGCGACGCGGGGAACCTGTTTGTATTACTACTCAATCGGTTTGGAGAGCGCGTTTTCGGTCATGTTTGCAAGCATGTTTCACCTATTTCGCAACATTTTAACGCAACATTAGAATAGACGTTTTGTAGCACTTTCGAAATTAGTAAAAAAAAAATTAAAATCGGTCCATCTCGGACGTATCCAGACTCGCCGAAACATATTGCATAAATATATTCAAATCGCAATTGTGTAAAATCTAATCATCGGATAACGCCTGGGGTGTCCACACTCAAAGTACCCATCAGTCGCTTGCTACTTTCACGCGAAAAGCCGCCGTTACTATTTTGAAAATGGCGGAGCTATGCATTTTTGAAAAAACGCAGATTTTCCTTTTTTTCCGAATTTCCTCCGTTAATATTAATTCAATCGAGTCCGTGCAGGGTTTATTTTTTTCGTCTTTTCATTCTCTACACTCTGTTGAAAGAATTAAGATTGCCCCATCGGTTCAGTCTTTACAAGCGAAAATCTTTTTAGATTTTTTGGTTATAAGAAATTAAGAAATGATACTTGCGAGTAGGAAACACATCACAATACAACTACGGCCAGTCCCACGTGTGACCTGGTACCGTCGGCTTCCTGCTAGTATTTTTGTCGCGGAAAAATCTCTATTGCTTTGTCTATGTCTTCAATAAATCTTGACCTTGACTTTCATCAGGAAACTTCGAAAGTTAACGATACGATGTTTAGTTACTCATTACATCATATGAAAGGTGTTCAAATATTTCAATATTAATACTTTTTCATGTATAAAGAACTTTATATAAAGAATAAACTTTTCCTTGAGAAATGAAAGTGTTTGTCTGTCCATTATAGGTTTAGTTAGGTCCATATGGAGATATACCATGTATCTCATAAAATCCATAAATCTGTTAATGTTTGCGATGGAACAAAAATCTCAAAGGGTATGTAAGTTATGACGTCAGCCGTGATTTTTTTTTGTAAAGGCGACCTATATCTTTTAATTTGGTAGAATTTTTAATCTGTATTCAACGGTACAAAATTTTGAACACGTTATATAAAAAATAAATAAAAAAACGGCCTTGAAGTTTAATAATAAAGATACCTGGAATGATATAAGCAAAATAATGCGAGTGTTAATGAACAACAATAAGAATATTACACAAACTTTGATTGACTTCGAAAGTCGTTGGTCCACAGAAACAAAGTCCAATGGCGTCAGATCAGGGGATCTAGCCGGCCATTCCACTGAGCCTTCAGATTTTTTTAACTTCATATTGTCCCTACTCTTTTGCTGTTTTATTTTGATGTCTTTAAAAAATTGTTGTAAGTAGGTATGTTATTTAGGAAATCATACAATTGTTTCCTATGTCAACCAATGAAGACGTATACAGAGCTCGTGTTCTAAAGTTGGGAATCAAATTTCCGGTCCAAGACATGCTCCCAACGATGATTGAATTGAAGGTAAATGGCGTAAGGATTTGTGGCAGCGATCCAGATATGGGTAAGTTCTAAGATTTACTAAACTCTAGGATTCATGCTAAAATAATGTTTCATATTTTAGTACGTCATGACACTACCCAAGTGAGTATGTGGTCAAAAACAGCAGTGAGGACAAATATGCCAACAGGTAAAATATTTTCTTTATTAGTGTAAGCCATTCACGATAATGTTAAGGTTATTTCTTTTTTATATTCAACGAAAAAGAATCACACCGTTTAGTTTCTACGATATTGTATTACGACATACTATAATTAGACAATTTAGTGATTTGAATAAAACAGTTTACAGTTTAAAAGAGTTTACGTTCCAAGTATATTAGGAAACTTGTAATTTTATGTAATTTTTACTTTAAATTTGCAGTAAGGAAAATTGGAGAAAAGATGACGGTTGAACCCTAGAAGTGAAATGGAACTCTGTAATCAATGGAAATGTAAAATAAATTTTTCTGTCTGTATACTGAATTTAATATCTTAGTGTCTGGTTTCTCGAAGCACCAAAATTTGCTGATTATTTACAGATAATTTAAAGTAAAGCAAAGTTATACTAACTACTGTTTGTAGTGTTTGTCTAGTAAGTAAATATATTGTACCCCTTCCTTCACCCAAAATCCACCAATATCACAACCTGTTCCGAAGACCTGTGACAAAAAATTACACCCTGTTCCGTTGAACAGCGACAAATACTCACAACCTGTTCCGAAGAACTATGACAGAAAATAACAAGCTGTTAAAACAAATTGTGACAAAAATCATTTTGGGATCGGAGCGCGGTGCGCCATATCCGCGTATTAAGCCCAAAAGTGTCCTGTTCAGTCTGCCCTCTCTCCCGCATCTGTATTTTAATATTTCTTACATCTGGAATTTTTAGTGTTTTTCTTGGCGCAGCTGTCTATTCTGTTCCTTTTTTGCGTCCTTTCTTATTCTTCCTGAATGATTTTCTTTTGTGCTTTCTTCTTTTTTATTAACAAACATTCTCTCTAAGCCTTAGATAATAATGTTAGAGAAAAACAGTTTACTTTGTTTTGGTATGTCAAGCCACAATAATGTTTTTTTTTAGTGGAGATGGCATGTGTTCAACTGTTATCTCCAAAGGTGGTGTATTAATGTCAAAATCGCTACTCTCTGCTGCTAGTGTAATAATTAGGGATTATTGATGTTCGCAATTGGACAAAATGCGTACAATTAATTGTAATATAGCAAATAATGTAAAATATGTTATTTTCTTGTGTAAAGATAGCAATAGAGCCATATGCCCATATGTATTACTTTTAACCATGTATACAATTCCGACACACATGTATGATTTAAGGACGTGCTATAATTAAATGTACACTGGTGGAATTAAGTATGTTCTGATCCGTATTTCAGCAGTGTGTCGATGTTACATCCATGTATGAGTTTTTTGTTACTCTGGTCGGCCGCTCGGCTGCTAAGTGCAAAAAATTGTCCGTTTACGCTGCATACTCGTATATCGGAAATTTATTATTTGGAAATCTTGTTCGAATGCTTTGAATTGATTTATAAATTATAACGATTTATATATTTCTATTTATTAGCCTAATGTGTAATTAATTACTGTAATTCCTACATTGCAATGTAATTGTGTTTTATAAAATAATTTATTATATTACATGAAATGAAAATCTTATTTCAAGATATTGCATAAATCACAACAAACTATACAAACTTATTGCATCTAATAACTTTTTTGCGTTAATAAATACAAAAATCTATTTCTTGTTGTGAACATTTTTACTGAAGGTTATTTCAAAACTAATATGTATTAACATTTATTCACAAAATAGAAATAAATTAATAAAATTAAATTTCTTTAAATTTGTGTTTATGGTAATTTGTTACTTGTGATTTACTGGTGTTTTTGAGATATTTAGCTTCAACTATATTTTGCTGTTTAACTTAATAAACAGAAAGGAGTATGTATTTTGTACAGCATGAATGTATATTTTTTATTATTATTTTGTATTTACTTTACAGCAATATTTTTCAAATATCTGACAACTGAAAATAATGACCATTATGTATATCACTAATTTACAAAAATCTATAATAGCTTGTAGAAGCATGCTCTACATTTTCGACGATTTTGATGGAATGTAAGTATGTAATAATTATTATTATTGAAAAATAAATAAACCAAAATATACGACCATCGAAAAGAACACTTAGACAACATAAAAATTATTATTGTTAAAATTAGTTCCCTCTATGTCCAAAACTACTACAGACGGAGGTTTTAAAAAATAAGCGACGTTTCGATAAATTAGCTATATGCTCAGCGATATGCTCTCCCATCTGAGCTATTGCCGTTGTGCTAGCGACGCAAAGGGCATTGGTTCAAATCCAGACTGTGGCTGTAATTTTTGATATACATAATTAAAATTTACATCCGCCTGTATGTCACCATATTATTAACCTATAACATTACTTTGACAAAGTATACCGTTAAACATTTTAAAAATAAAACGTAAAAAGTTATCAAGCAATGCAAAACCAAAAATGTTACACAATAAATACATATTACAACAACAACAAATTATTAATTTTAAGTAAATATATTAATAATTGGAATTAACAAATGAACAAAAGTAAATACCAAAATGTTCGGTTTTTTTTCTAGAAAGTAGAAAGTAATAAATTTCATATGGTCTTGTTGGTTTTCTCTGATCCTTCAGAAGTTGGAGCCGTTTAACATAAGAAGAAAAAGGGACACCTGCATATATTGTTGCTATAATTTTAATTATTTTGGTTGTCAAGCATGTATTAGATCTCATGAAAGATAATTGAAACATTAACTGCTATAAAGTAAATACAGATATAATATTTCCATTGTCCTTTATAAAATTTATATGCTCCGTCCTAAATATAAACTTAAATTAAATTTAGAGAATTTATTTACATTTAGTGATTTAATTTAATATTACAATTCTGAAATAGTCTATATTCAGTGATAATCCTTGGCAACAAGTTGATTTGTGCATTTAGTTACGCAATTAATATGTGTATTAGATAAATTAAATTTATATAATATGTCGTGCTATTACGCAATATCTTAAAATGAGATTTTCGTATCATACTATCAAATTTCATTTTTATTAATAATATTATAAAAGTAACTCTATATTTAATTAAATGCATTACCTACTCGTAAACTTAACTGTAGTAGTCATATTACATTTATTACATTGCAATGAGTGCATCACATTAAGGAAAAGATCGGACTCGCTCAAAATAAACTAAATCCCGTTACATTACATCCATCGAAAAACCACTTCGTACAACTTTTTGCGAAGCGGCCGGGTCGAGGGAGTACAGTACACGAATATATAACCGACATACTACATAGTACTACATACTACTGACATACGACATACCATATTTTAAGTTCATGTGTGATACCGAGTAGACGCACGTGTCTTGCTCTGTGCAAAATTGATAGTTATTTGTGGTTCAAGATGAGATTTACGCCTGAAAATCTTAAGGAGATTGAGACTATGTTTACTGCATCTATTGAAAAGCTTCTTGCCAACAAAAAGTTCATTGATGTCATCACTACAGCCGTAAAATCGGTGCTGATCGACGAATTTAACGACATGAAATGTCGAATGGAAGAGGTAAAAAGGGAAAACACCTGGTTAAGAGAAAAACTGAACGACTTAGAGCAGTATTCGAGGAGGCCCAGTCTTCGAGTATACGGAGTGAAGGAGGAAAAGGACGAGCATATAGAACGCAAGATATTGAAAATAATTGGAGAAGATTTGCAGCTTGAAGTTCCATCGGAGTTGGTTGATCGTTGTCACCGAGTGGGATTGTTTGACAAGAAAAAGTGCCGCCCGGTGATCGTTAAGTTCGCTAATTATAAGACTCGTGAATTGGTGTACAAATCTAAGTCGAGACTGAAAGGTTCCGGCTTCTTCATAAGCGAAGATTTAACGTCAAGTAAGTTTAAACTGTTTAATCAAGTTTGTGATAAGTATGGTAAACGCAACTCATGGACTCATGATGGCAAGATTTTCGTAAAACTATTAAATTCAAAGAAAGTTATCATAAGATCAACGTTTGACATGGATAATTTACCACGTGATGAGGTTACAGCGTCCTTGTCTCCTAAAAATATCTAATTAATCTCATATTATATCAGTCATTGCTGTGCTCTGCAGTAATGTTTTGTTGTGAAGCACAGAGAAAGATAAAATTCTCTGCTACTTGTTTCAAATTAACTTAAGTTTTGATTTGTGATTTTGTGTATATCACCTGGAATCTATTTTTTTTTTTTTAATTTTCTTTTTGTTTTTGTTTTCTTTTTTGCGGAGAGCTTCTTTTTTTTGTACCCATTGAATATTTAGCTCTTGTTTAGTTTATAGTTGCAGATGTTCACGTTGGCACATTTGAATGCTAGATCAGTATTAAATAAAATTGTTGAGATTTCTGAGTTGCTCGCTGTGTACGCGATAGATGTTTTTGCGGTGACGGAGACTTGGTTGAGTGACGGGGTGGCTGATGAAAACGTTTTAATTAATAATACTCCATCATCAGACATGATAGAGAAGGTCGCGGTGGGGGTGTAGCTATATACATTAAATCTAATATACACTTTGAGTTTGTGTATGCACACGCCAGCCAGGTGATTGAAGTGTTGCTGATCACATTTTCTGACCGGGGTAGGAGCTCTCTATTTGGTGTAGTTTACCGCCCTCCACGCGCGGGCGTTGGAGCTTTCTTGTCCGAGTTAAATGAGTTGCTGTCTGATTACTGTGTGATGTATGATGATGTTATGCTGGTTGGAGATTTCAACATTGATTTGTTGCCGTTTAGTTCGGCATCGGCGGATCTATTGGGAATCCTTGAATCATTTAGCCTTAAACAAGTAGTGAGAGAACCAACTAGAGTCACGGGGAATTCGAGTAGTCTTTTGGATCTTATTGTTGTTCCGGAGGACAGATATGTCACCGATTGTTGTGTCGTAGATGTCCATGAACTGTCGGATCATTGTTTGACTGTCTGTAGTTTGTCAGGGACTGGTGTGGTTTCGGATACAATTGCTCGTGCAGTTAGGGACTTCCGTTTCTTTGATCAGGATTTGTTTTATGGTGATTTGTGTTCTATGCCATGGATCAACTTGACATATTTACACGATATTGACGATAAATTATTGTATTTTAACAGCAGCATTCTCATATTGTTTGATAGGCATGCACCGTGGATGGAATGTAGACCTACTGCAGTTGCGAAACCCTGGTTAACCGACAATGTTCGGTATATGGTATCACTGCGCGATAAGGCATTAACAAAGTTTAGAAGAACACGTCATCCGTCGCATTGGACGTATTATAAGTCACTTCGCAATTTGGTTACTTCTGCAATTAAGACTGAAAAGCGGGCATATCTAAATTCTAGATGTGCGAATCTAGGGACTAAAAGAATGTGGCAGGGTTTGCGGACTGTAGGTATTATCAGGAATGTTCAGCGATCGTTGCCACTACATTTGTGTGATGTTGATGAAATCAACGATTACTTTTGTTCAGTTACTAGTGAGGGGAGTCAGATAGACGATCTTATGTTAAATTTCTATTCAGGCAACAGAAAAAATGGGGAGGCTCTCTTTTGTTTTCGGGATGTTACGGAGGATGAGGTCAACGATGCAATCCGCGGGATCAAGTCTCAGTCGGTTGGATTTGACGGGATTTCTGTTAGGATGCTTTTGTATTGTCTTCCCTTCTTGCTGCCTTATGTTTGCCATATATTAAATTTTTGTTTGCAAAATGGTGTGTTTCCGAACTCGTGGAAGGAAGGAAAAATTATTCCTGTACCAAAGGTTTCTGTACCTTCTCAATATGGAGATCTTCGCCCGATAACGATATTGCCTGTACTATCGAAAGTTTTGGAGAAGGTTATAGATCGGCAAATAAGAGAATATTTGCTGGTTACTGCTATTTTGCCTCAGTGTCAGTCTGGTTTCCGAAGGGGATATAGTTGTCAGACTGCGCTATCTGTGGTTACCGATGACATCATGCGTGCTACGGATGATAATAAACTTACCGTGCTAGTGCTCTTAGACTTTTCGAAGGCATTCGATACAATTAATCATGCACTAATGTTGATAATACTAGAATATTTGGGGTTTGACGCTGTGTCATTGGTATTTTTCGACAATTATTTGACTGGAAGATCGCAAAGGGTTGCGGTCGGTGACGCTGTTTCCGGGGGGAACTTGGTGAGGTCTGGAGTTCCTCAGGGGAGTATATTGGGGCCGCTCTTGTTCTCTCTCTATACGTCCCAATTATTTGTGTTATCCAGTACCCAGTGTTGTTATCATATGTATGCTGACGACACTCAGCTTTACTCATCATTTGATGAGGCCGATGTTCTTGAAGCTGTTGATAAGATTAACTCTGATCTGAGAAAGTTATGTGATGTGTCAACAAGGCACGCACTGCGAATTAATCCAGCAAAGTCAGGCTATATGGTATTTGGGAAGCGGAGGTTGAGGCAGACTTTGGATGGACGTATCGAGATTTGTGTGGATGGTGTACGGTTGGAGAGAAAGGAGTGTGTGAAGAACTTGGGCATATATTTGGACACTGAGATGCGATTTAAAACGCACATAAACAATTGTATAAAAAATGCTTATTGTAGTCTCAAGTCACTGTACCCACACAGGGGTGTCCTAACAGAAAATGTTAAGAGATACTTGTCGAACTCGTTTGTGTTGTGTCATTTTAATTATTGCGATACTATTATTGGCCCATGTTTGGATAGTGTTGATCGCCGAAGAGTGCAGGTTGTCCAAAATAGGTGTGTTAGGTTTATCCATTGTCTGTCTCGCAGGACTGGTGTCACACAGAGGCGGCGAGCGATAGTCTAAATAGATATTATTAGAATTTTGTTAATAACTGTTATCCTGTAGCGATGTAAAAAGAAGTCGAATTGCAGTTATCGTACAAGGAAAAATCAACATTTAGCATAACACATAGTTATCAAAATCAGTCAAACTTTTAGGTTATATTCTGACCGTTAGAACATTGGTAGAATAAAGCCGCGGTTCCACGGACCGTGATCCGGCGAGCCACGCACCGCGAACTACGAACCACGCACCGTCTGACATAGGTAGTTCGCTATTTTTTGCGATGGCTCGCGGTTCGTGGTCGGTGGCTCGTGGCTCGTATCCATTTGAAGTCGGTAAACTTGCGCGATTCAAAGGAGACGAGCCAAGACAAGCCAAGGTGGCTCGTGCAGGGTTCGTAGTGGTTCGTGCGAAAAGTTGGGTAGCCTAAACGCGAACCGTTTAAAAGTTCAGCTTTAATAAACGTACGATTATTAAATTTGTACCGAATTTCTGATTTTGTCCATCAAAGATGATATTACCGCTATTTTGTTCTTACATGAGCCATGTTAGTGATAAGAGACCAATTGAGATCTACATGAAATTTAGTGGAGACCATTGCTATATGTTTTTAACTTTTAATGTTGAGTTGTTAAATTTTCGTGAAAAGGAGAATAATTGAATATTGGGAAACATTGATAACTAAACCTTCCCGTCACCTAAGGTTTTCGAAAAAGTTGAAATAGAAATTTCACAAATTGGGAACTTTCTTGGAAACTTTCAACTTTTAAGTTAGTTTAGGGGATTGATTTTAGCAGTTAAGAATTTACTAGAACTTTTAGAACTTTTATTTAACATACAGGTTGGCTAAAAAATAGATCATGTTAGTAGTGTATTAAGGTGGTTACTGCCTCCACCACCGCCGCCACCTCCACCACCCCCCACCACCCCACCACCCAATAAATTAAAAATGGCGTCCCACCACTCAAATACCACTAATTGGCTACACCGCCGAATCAATTAAGAGTGGGGTTCTACTACCATCTCCACCACTCAATTAGCTAATTAGAGTGGTAATTAATCAATTAGATGGCAATTACACCACCCAATCAATTAATAATACAATTACATCAATTAAACCCCCACATCACTGAGTGCTCGGTGTGATTTGGCTTCTGAATACACTTTATTACAGGTAGGCGACCGCTCGCTCTAGACACATTGCAGGGGGTGAGGGTGATGCAGGTAGGCGACCGGTGGCTCTAGACACATTACAGGGGGTGAGGGGTGAGGGGGTGACATACTACTACGTAGGGTGTATTTATACAATACCTGTCTTATTTCATGTTGTTTGTCTTTCTCTATCTTATAGCTTTTAGTTTACCGACACACATTCCATCTCTCATTGGGGTTATTACACTTCACAAACACATTGCAATAGGACGGAATAAAACACGAATAATTTACATACAAAAATCATTTATTAAATTGTTATCATTACATAGTATCAGTACATAATACCATTACATAATTATAAACTAGTTCACATCTTTTCCCTTCTTTTTCCTCAGACTTTCATTATAATTTAGCTGATTTGATTATCTAACTTGCCGTACTACACTATTTATCGGTGTGTATTCAATAATACTATCATGAACGATAATACAATACGCTTTAGTATTATTGGGGAATACATTAGAACTTTGAAATTCCACACTAATGTCAGACGTCGATGACAGTCTATAATCATGACATACACCAAACAGAAAACTTAATGGAATCCGTAGATACTATGTTATTATAAACTAATTCACATCTTTCCTCAGACTCTCATTATAATTTAGCTGATTCGATAAACCATTTTATTCTAGATTGTTCTATCGTATTTTTTTTTGTTTATGTAATTAGGTAGTACATCTTTCGTCAGTATTTCATTATAATTTAGCTGACTCGATAATCCATTTTATTCTAGATTGTTCTATAGTATCTTTTCTGTATTTGTAATTGGGTAAGGGTGGTAATATATCAATAAAGGTGGGGGAATAGGACTGTATGTGGGATACATATATTCAGGTAAGCTTTAGAAATTGTTATCCTCACTATTGGTTGAGTGGATTAGAATGTTGGACAGATGTCTATGTATTTATGGGGTTACATCATGAGATTACCATCTACCATTCATTAGTTCAAATCATTCGTGAGTTAATTTTTTGTTTAATGTTTTTGTAAGTCATTCCGCGTGGTATGAGATGCTAAAGGTGCTCGGTAAGTACAATCACCACTAATTCTATCAACCACTATATAAAAGATTAATACATAGTCAATGTACATAACTGTATCAGCAATTATAATGGAAGACTCATCATCACATAATTATAGAGTATCTTACAGTTGTTCATGGCACACACAGCACTAACTGGTCTACATGTGTGAAACTTGCATGGCGTATTCATCTCAATTATAGGTTTGGTGGGATACCCTATTTCGATCATCTCCAAATTTATAATGTGCGGATGTGTCCTCCAATAAGCCGTCTCTCTCAATAGTACATCATATTTATCTCCACCCTTCACATAAATGCGATCCACTCCATCCAAATATAATTCCAATACATTCGATAGTTTATCCAAACCTATGAAGCCTGCCGTGTAGTCGATGCCATGGTGATGAGCCTCCAGATATCGAGTAGTTTTCTTATCGTCACTATTTAGATCGTCAAACTTGGTTGATGGTAGAAAGAGGTGATTTGACATATATCTTCCATCGTAGATGCACAACTCCTTCACCATGAAGACACCTGACCCCACTCGGAAACCCTGAATATCAACTACCGCAATTCTCATTTTAATCGTATTATTCTTTGGGTGATGTTAACTGTATACTAGACAATTCCACTATAATTATTTGAATATATAGGTAATATGTATCCCCACCTCAAAACCCCACCCAGTCAAACAAAGTCGTTGATGATAGGATCTTTATTATACCATACTTTGCATATACTACTATTACAACAGTGATCAGACATAAAAACCAACGATTGTGTCACTCATCCTGACAATTTGTGTCAGCCAACCTGACAATTTGCGTCAGTCAAGCCGTCAATCGTGTCAACCGACCGGACAAAGAATACGAGAAGTGGTATCTACTTATTATTGAAGTATGAATCTCATCTTCAATGGAAAACTACATTCTGGGGATTATCGTAAAAATGACAACCGACAACAATGTGGAGATATATCACAAAGTAATGAAATGCCAGTTTTAACCAACAATATTCGAGAGTGTAAAAGCAACTACAAGAACGAAATGAATTAGCTACCGGTAAAGATGCTGTATATGATACTGTGCTTGGAATTGTATGCATTCTTATGGGATTTTGTTTCATACAGGCCCAATACTGCAAAATAGCATTGTTTCTTATGTAAAACACACACAAATCCTTTCAATATATAAGATCTTTGTGCGCAGAGCATTATATTTTTATAGACAGTTCTCAAAGACTTTTTAGGGTTCTCTTTAAAGTTTTTAGCGCTTCTAACGTATCCATATTACTTCTGCCAGTAGGTATAAATATGTGGTACCAAACAATCGACTCTCATTTGACTTACAGCAGTGACCTAACATAAAAACCAACGATTGCATCAGTCGACCTGACAATTTGTGTCAGTCAATCCATTAATTGTGTCAGGCGACCTGACAATTTGTGTCAGTCAATCCGTCAATCGTGTCAACCGACCGGATAAAGAATACGATAAGTGGTATCTACTTATTATAGAAGTATGGGTTTAATCTTGCATGGGAGAGCTACATTCTGGAATCATCGTAAAAATTGCAATCGACAACAATTTGGAGATATATCAAAAAGAAATGATGTGGTAGTATTAACCAACAATATTCAACAGTGTAAAAGGCAATTACGAGAAAGAAATGAATTAGCTACCGATGAAGATGTTGTAGATGTGAGTGATAGTAAGAGGGAATCCAAGGTACATATTTTGGAGAAAATGGAAAGAAGAAGATACTGCGTTTCGTGTTATAATTTTCATTCTAATGAGTTGGGGAGAAAACGAGCGAGAAATGCAACAATAAAAATTAAAACCATATGCAATACGTGTAATAAACATTTTTGTAGCAAATGCTTCGAGAGAACACATGCATTTCTAAAGTATGTTGCATAATATGTATTATTAATAAAATAAATAAATAAATTTCATCACATCTTACTCCATCAACCTGTCATTGAATTATATACAGAAAATTATAAATAGCCGTATACAGCACACCATGTAAATGACACTTTTCTGTATCTCACGCTCATGTATGTGGCATCAATCAGGTTTTTAATCTGTTGGAATCAGTCAACCTATCATACACCTATCAGTCCCACCGTCCGTAACTCCAAATCAAATATAAATTGATTATTATTTATAAGTATTTTTAGTATCAATCAGTATTCGCTAGTATGAGGGTCGTCAGTCACCCATCCCTATCACTACCGCTAATTAACTTGGACGCAGTCTGCTCGAATGATGAAGTGTCTACACAGCAGCGCCATGGTGAACTTCTTCCAAACAGTATTAGGGCGATTATATGTGGTCCTTCAGGTTGTGGAAAAACGAACCTTCTACTTAGTTTACTATTTGAGAAAAATGGTTTACGCTTTGAGAATATCTACATTTTCTCCAAGACATTATTCCAACCAAAATATGAATTTTTAAATAATATAATCAAGGAGATACCAGAAGTTCAAATTTTTAATTACAGCAATAATGACGATATTGTGGATCCTCAAGATGCCAAAAACAACTCCGTATTCATTTTCGATGATATAGCCTGCGATAGACAGGATAAAATACGATCATATTTCTGTATGGGTCGTCATAAACTTGTCGATAGCTTCTATTTAACACAGACTTACACACGAATACCTAAACACCTATTGCGTGATAATTCAAACGTCATAGTTTTATTTGCTCAGGACTCACTTAATTTAAAGCATGTGTTTGAGGAGCACGTATCACCAGACATGAATTTTCATAGGTTCCGAGAAATGTGTCTACAATGTTGGAGATATGGAAAGCATAGTGCATTAGTAATAATGAAGGATTTTAAAATTGAAGATGGGCGATATAGAATGGGGTTTGATCAGTATATATTAGACATACAATAGAAAATAGTGACAGTGTGAATCGACTATCGAGTGAAATAGAGCTACAAACAGTGCGTCGCAGTGTTGAAGTGGATAATTGGTTTTAAATCTTAGTATCTTCAATTTTAATATACAATGGAGAGGAGAAAGCAGTTGTGGAGTAGTAAACATAGTGATACACCTCGGGGTGGAGATGATATTAAGAGACAGATCAGTGAGATCGCAAATGTTGTCAGAAAAAAATATTTAGCTTTAAAGTTGGGACGCAAACGTGATGATGAAACAATTGAACGTGTCGCAAAACCTATAACTGAGACATTAAAAGGTATTTCCACCGCAGCGATGGATTTACTACAGAAGAATATTACAGCCGGAGCAAATGCTGTAAAGCTTGAGAAGCGTGAGCCCATGGAAATATCATCACTACCCACACAAATTAGCGCATACTTCTCTACCGGTCTAGATAAGCACTTAGATAAAAGTTTTGGTGCTCAATACAATTATGAAAGTGGTAATTGGACATTAGGATCAAAAAGCATCGATTTTTCAAATGATAAAATAATTATAGATAATGGAACTACAATTGATGGAAGTAGGGGGTTATATGAATTAATATTTCTAAAATCACCAGTAGGTTATTCACGTAGGGATTTGCAGAAATATCATGAAATACTCAATTTAACGAATGTGCATAAACATCAATTTGATGTTAATGCGCGAACTAAGGCGAATAGATCGTATAAATATACACAAATCATAAAACCGTTATTGGAAAACTCACTTGATTTAGATACATCCATCACATGGGAGCCGAAGTTTGGGGGTGATCTCCAAATGAAAGTCGATGATCGAAAAATGCAGTATATATACTGGGATAATATTAATGAGTTGGTAGATCGTCTAAGACTGCTGACTGCTTCACAAGCTGCTGGAAACAATTCCCACAACAACGAAATTGTATCAATCGTGGAGGAGTTGCGAGAAGCAGAAATCATTTTTTAAGATGGGTGTAGACAAATTCGGTAGATCTCACGGTAGAGTCAAGAATCGTACACACATACAACGAGCGCAGGCATTCACCCTAACACAAGATGGAAATTATGATATCCGGAAGCGCAAATTGTGTAACATTGGAACACCAACCAATGATGGTGACGGTGCACACAAACAATATGTCGAAAGCAGAATTCAAGAATCTATTAATATTATGAAACGTGAGAAGATGCCGCTAATTCACGAAGCAATTTCGGATAAGATGAAAATTTGGACCACTGATATACGACATTATATTACTAGTGAAATCGCTTCCATTAATGATAATATTACCACAACAAAATCACACATTGATTCTTTTATGGGTATTACTACCAATGACATCAGATCGGGGGTTCTAAAGTGGATGTATTAGAAGTAAAACAGAATGAAATATTAGAAGAAATTCGAAAACAACATACGAGAATGACTGTTATGAGGAATAGTACTACAGACGGGGAGAGGAATTTACGATCGTTTGCACAACTCGCCAGAGAGGAAATCGCGAGTGTCGTAGAGCGTTTAATAGTTCTCGAGCATAAGTCAACCACCAGTACAACATTTGAGCCCACATCGGAAACATCATAAGATGAAAAAGTTTAGTAATGCAAAGGAGGCTATTGTGAATGAATTGCATAAACCGGCTCGCAAGAAGTTTCCGAGGCGGAGGACCATTCTACATGGTATAGATGATCTTTGGCAAGCCGATTTAATTGAGCTCATCACATATTCTCGCTTCAATAGAGGGTTTAAATATATTCTAATTGTAATTGATTGTTTTTCTAAATTCGTATGGATGGAGCCGATAAAGAATAAGTCATCGGGTGAAGTGTCACGAGCCATGGGTACAATATTGATGAATTCACATCCCCGTATTCCAAAGAACCTACAAACCGATAATGGGCGTGAATTCTACAATAGCCAGTTTAACTCATTAATGAGAAAGTATTCAATTAACCATTATTCAACATTCAGCGTAATGAAGGCTGCCATAGTTGAACGCTCAATTAGAACCATAAAGCAGAATTTATTCAAATTATTTAGTCTATATGGAAACTATAAATGGTATCACCTACTACAAACCATCACAGTGAAGTACAATAATACAAAGCATAGAACCATAGGGATGAAGCCGATAGATGTTGATTCAAAACAGATTGAGAATGAACTTCTTCGTACCGTTTACAGTCACATTAAGGTCGCTGGTAGGGGTAAATTGAAAGTTGGTGATGTGGTCCGCATAAGTAAATTTAAGCATGTTTTCACCAAGGGATATTTGCCGAGTTGGACGACAGAATTATTTAAGATTGTAAGAATTAAGATAACAGATCCGGTTACATATATGTTGGATGATATGTATGGTCAACCAATAAAGGGAGGGTTCTATGAGCATGAATTGATGAAATCGAACTCACCCGATACGTATCTTGTGGAGAAGGTTTTAAAAAGGAGGGGTGATAGAGTATTCGTAAAATGGTTGGGTTTCGATAGCACTCATAACAGTTGGATACCGAAAGCAAACATAATCTAATAGTGTGGTGTGATAGCCATTGGAGGAAAAAAGCACAGACACGTAGAAATCATGAACTCTAACGCATGTGACATCGTCATATCACATTTCACACATGAAAAGATGTTGAATGAGTTTAGTCGTGATGAGTTAGGATTATTCTCCATCAACTATCTACGTAAGCATGTAGCTCCACACCAACTACAAGCCGCCTGGTGTAAATTACCTAGACACTTCACTGACGATGATGAGTTGAAAGCTAGATTACCATGTCACAAACATCATAACACACCTCATCAGGATACCCACTACGATGGACCGCCACCATCACGCAAAAATTGTTTACAATGTGAAATTTAGAAATGTAATGTGGCTACTATATTATTAATTACATGAATTAAATGTATTATGTGAATTGTGTGTGTCTGTATATTATTTGATCCCTATCCCTATTATTAATATGATAATTGCGTGAAACAATATAACACTTTAAAGTGGTGAGAACTAGGATGTAACATGACGTCATCATTGACTAACAAAACAAGTTTGAACGTGTTCGAACATGTTCCGGATTATGTATAGCAGTATAATTAGTGATGAAAATGCAAGTTTAGACAGGTTTGAACATGTCTGAAAAGGATTCTTATACAGCCTGTGGTAATATTGAACTCTATGTTACCGAGATTTGTGTATAAAATATATGAGTACGCATGATGTGTAATCAGTATCAATGATAACGTATAAGGGTAAGGGGCTCTTAAACACGAGTATTAATAATCTACCATTTGAGTTACACCTGCCGGGGTATCAGTTTTGCGGACCTGGAACTAAACTACATAAAAGATTGCACGTGGTGATGAGGGGGTGAATAGACTGGACGCCGCCTGTAGGAATCACGATATCGCATATAAGAATCATAAAAGTCTAGAGGATCGTCATCGAGCTGATAGAGAACTCGAAAATAGGGCTTGGGATAGAGTAAAATCATCAGACTCTAAATTTGGCGAAAAAGCATCAGCCTGGTTGGTTACCAACGCGATGAAATTAAAACGAACACTTGGTATGGGAATCTCAACATCCTGTGGAGATAATAGAAGGGTGAAAAGACTCTCAAAGAAAAATGATAAAGCCAAAGTTGCATTCCGCAAAGCAATTGCAAGCAGAGTTAGTAAGACAATAGGTAGAGTTGATAATTTGAGAGATGCGTCACGTTTAGCTGTTCAGAGTGCACGCTTAGCTGTTAAGGATGTTGGTGGAAAGGCTAGAGTAAGGATTCCACGTATAATTCCAATCCCCAAGACTGGTGGAATCATCCCTCTACTACCAGCTATTTTTGCCGGCCTCTCAGCATTAGGAGGACTGAGTGGCGGAGCGGCAGGTGTATACAGAGCCATAAGAAGTGGACAAGAAGCTCGAGAAAAATTAGTAGAATCAGAACGTCATAATAAAACAATGGAGGCGATAGCTATTGGCAAGAAGGGATCTGGATTATTCTTGAAGAAGCATAAATCAGGCCTAGGATTATACATGAAAAAAAATTTTTAGCTGAGCTACCCAAGAGGCCCCTAACCAACATCGACTTAATTAGATATGCTAAATTATTGAAAATCCGCCATTTTCGAGGAGTCTTCATGCGCGATACTATACCGAAAACACCCATAACCGCAAACGAGTGTGCCATCGTTAATTTGGACGACAACAGTGGAGGGGGGGGGGGGACTCATTGGGTAGCATATCAGAATAGAGATCACCATGTAATCTACTTTGACAGTTTTGGTAACCTGAGACCGCCAAAGGAACTAATAAAATATTTCAAACATTGTGAGATTACATATAATCATACCAATGTACAAAAGAGTAATACTTACAATTGTGGGCATTTATGCCTAGAATTTCTAATAAAGCATAAATAGATGAACATTCAACAAAATCGTTTAATTATGTCTCAGACATTCACCCTTACAGGTGCTTCCAGTACACTATCCATTGATTTTTATCCTCCAATCGAATTAGAACTTGGTTCTCAATATTCATTAGCATTACTAGCCCTACATACGTACAACAGTATCCCCAATATTGAAGAAGGTGTGAATAATAAATTTCACTACGGTGTTCCCAAATTGGATAGTGGTATAAATATCCAAAAGGGTGTAATCGATATCTCAGCTGGAACGTATGAACTCGACGATATTGAGGCATACAATAAATTCCATTACACTCATCACGAGTCGGATAGTGGTATAGATATTCACGAAAGTGTGATAGAAATTCCTACAGGATCATATGAACTCAGTAATATTGAGGCATACTTATTGGATGAACTGGAAGTACGTGGCCATATAAAACCATTGGACAGAAGTAGTCTATCAATCAAGGGTAATAATAATACTTTGAGGTGTGAAGTTAGGAGTGAATTACGAATCAACTTTACTCGGCCTAATACTATTGGTACAGTGTTAGGATTCTCGCCACAATTTATCGTTCCGAATATTAGATACCAATCAGACTTACCAGTGAGGATAAGTAAGGTTGTTACTATACGTGTAGAGTGCAATATTATTTTCGGTTCATTTTATAACAACAAACCATCACATACGCTATACGAATTTGCGCCAGCAGTAGACCCTGGTTATAGCATTGATATTGAGCCGAGGAATTTAGTATACCTACCCGTCACAATAAATTCAAAAGTCACAATAAATTTACTTGATCAGTGTGGGGAATTAGTCAATTTTCGAGGTGAAGACATTGTAATCAGATTGGAGTTGAAGAAGCAAACGTGAAATGGGTTTAGTTTTTCGTGTTGGGCGGTCATCACGGCGTGATAGGTATATAAGCAGGGGTAATTTCCAGTCGACTTCAGTTAGTACTATTCACCCAGTAGGTGTAGCACCGGTAGCAATTAGCCAATCATCATCATCACTATCCAAAGAGAATATTCAATTTCTACGATCTCAAGGTTATCATGTCAGAAAAGTTATCGATATTCGGAAATCCTGATTTCGATCATTCGATAGTCGGTGAGGAGATACATACATACCACCCCCAAACCAACTCATTTCAACATAATGACGAAATCGAAATCACCATCAATCAGCAGGATGCTCTGGTTTCGATGTATGAAAGTGCCCTGTATATTGAAGGTTCCATCGAGCATTCGGCGACTGGGTCGGGTGATGCTAAGATTACAAACAATTTTGGAGCGTTTCTTTTCGAGTCTATTAGCTATGAACTCAACGGTATCGAGATTGATAGAATTAGAGATCCTGGAATTACAACACTCCTGAAAGCATATTTATGCCTAAATGAGAATCAGTGTAAAGCCCTTCAAATTGCTGGATTAGTATATCCACTAGATAATGGTATTTATACACTTCATAATAATGATACATTCTCTCTACGGATTCCATTAAGTTATCTGTTTGGCGTATTTCATGATTATAGACGAGTAATTCAAGGTCGTCACAAACTGCGATTAGTTCGAGCCAGATCAGACAATAACTGCTATCAGATAGTGCTCTCGGCTGCTGATAGTGGTGCAACGGATTTGAAAAAATTGAAAATAAATCTTACTAACATTGAATTAAGAGCTAAACACATTCTACCATCGGATGATGTGAAATTGGAGTTGCTACAGAATCTGAAGAGTGAGAAACCGATACTAATACCATTCAGGAAGTGGGATTTTCACGAACTTCCATCTCTTAGAAGAGCTAATAATGAGATTTGGTCTGTGAAGACGAGCGTTAACCTAGAGAGACCCCTTTATGTCATAATTGCATTCCAAACAAATCGCAAAGATAATGTTAAAAGTGATATATCTCGCTTTGATCATGTAAACATCACCGATTTGAGAGTATATCTAAATTCGGCTTGCTATCCATATGAATCTATGCGTTTGGACTTTGATAGAATGAGATATGCAGAGGTATTTCAAATGTATTTAGACTTTCAAACTGGTTTCCTTGAGCAGCAACATGCACAACCTATGCTAAATTATCGGGATTTTAACCAGCGGGCCCTATTCGTAATTGATACATCTAAACATGCTGCAAATGTTGTATTGTCATCGACGTGTGACATTACTGTGGAATTTCAAAGTTCTAATGTATTCCCCAATAATACTAAAGCGTATTGTATTATCGTTCATGATAGTATTATTGAATACACACCGATAAATAGTGTAGTACGGCAAGTTAGATAATCAAATCAGCTAAATTATAATGAAAGTCTGAGGAAAAAAAGGGAAAGATGTGAACTAGTTTATAATTATGTAATGGTATTATGTACTGATACTATGTAATGATAACAATTTAATAAATGATTTTTGTATGTAAATTATTCGTGTTTTATTCCGTCCTATTGCAATGTGTTTGTGAAGTGTAATAACCCCAATGAGAGATGGAATGTGTGTCGGTAAACTAAAAGCTATAAGATAGAGAAAGACAAACAACATGAAATAAGACAGGTATTGTATAAATACACTCTCCGTAGTAGTATGTCACCCCCTCACCCCGCACCCCCTGTAATGTGTCTAGAGCCACCGGTCGCCTACCTGCATCACCCTCACCCCCTGCAATGTGTCTAGAGCGAGCGGTCGCCTACCTGTAATAAAGTGTATTCAGAAGCCAAATCACACCGAGCACTCAGTGATGTGGGGGTTTAATTGATGTAATTGTATTATTAATTGATTGGGTGGTGTAATTGCCATCTAATTGATTAATTACCACTCTAATTAGCTAATTGAGTGGTGGAGATGGTAGTAGAACCCCACTCTTAATTGATTCGGCGGTGTAGCCAATTAGTGGTAATTGAGTGGTGGGACGCCATTTTTAATTTATTGGGTGGTGGGGTGGTGGGGGGTGGTGGCGGTGGCGGCGGTGGTGGAGGCAGTAACCACCTTAAACTACTACTCATGTTAAATTTCATCATTTCCTATGTAATTTTATAGGTACCAATCAAATTGGATTGTAGTATCGCAATCCATTTGATAATTACACATTTAATAATAATTAAATGTGTAATTGTCAATTATTTGCGTCTCGTGCCAACTAATTGCTGTATTTTAGTTTTATGGATGTTAATTGTTAACCTCACACACACCCAGCCTTCGTAGCTTGTCTTGGAGAGTCCAAGGTTGCCGCCTCATCTGCAAACAAAAACTCGACTTGTCTTAACTTTTTACACTAGCCCGGATGAAGCTGGAGATATTACCAGCGAAACGTAGGCACATGTGCAACTATTGAGATTAAAAACCCGTTAGACTGACAAACGTCTTTTATTCAACCTCAGAAACAATAAAATTGTGTAATTATGTGTAATTATTTGTATGTAGTTTTACATTGAAAATTATTAATTTGGTATGTATTTGGTTTGATATTATGATGTCTGCTCTGAGAAAATATATGAAGCAAAAGAAATTATGCATATACTAATATTGATACGCCAATACTATTGACAAGGCATTACCATCAAGCATGTACAAAATTGCATAAGTTGATCCGCAAACCTAAAATTGATACCTATAGTTAGGCTTACCATACATCCCGGTTTGACCGGGACAGCACCGGTTTGGCACATCTGTCCCGGCGTCCCGGCCGGTTTGGTATTATGTCCCGATTAAAATTCTTTGCTGGAATGTATATCAGTAACAAATCACGCAGATCAAAAGATTGATTGATTATTGTCAAACTACTGAAGCAGGTATTACTTTTGATCAGTAGAACACATCTAGCTTTGAAACTTGCAAATGGTAGAATTTTGGAAATTTAAAAATGCCTCAAGTCACATGTTCTTTGCAAAGAAAAATGCTTTCATTTTGCTACTTTTCGATACAAACAAAATAAGGATGGTTTAGGGGCAACAACTCCGTTGCTAACCGGCAACAGAGTGACTAGCCGATTATTATTGTAACAATATGCATCGACAACCAAAGAAACGCAAAGTTGACTGCTAAAATTTTTTTATAACGTTTTAAAAATTACTGACGGCGATATTCTATACGACAAAATGTAGACTACCTATCTCATTTAGTTAGTCACTATTTCCCGTTCTGTAGCAAACAACCTTTAAATCACAATAATTTGCATATAATTTCTATGCAAGCTTTCAGATATAGGTACTACGAAAAACGCTAGAGAAAAATTGTTATAACTTTTACAAAAATTAAATGTATAGGAAATGAAAAAAAATGTTACATATGTTTGCTTCATGTGACAAATTCGTAAGTAATTAATCCTTGTATTTACTCATTCACGCTGAGAAATTTTCTTTGTGGCATACAACCCCTAAAACACAGTAATTTTGTCTACTACTTATTTGAGTATTGCGGTACAAATAACATATCTTTACAACAGAAAAATGTTCATAACTTTTACAAAAACTGTTTAAAAGCTTTTCTCTTAGGCCAAATTGTCGGTACTTGATTGGGATTATACTTTAAATGAAAAACCCGCCACATTACCATATTATGTATGACACCAAGTGGAGGGAGTTGATATTTTGGTTGGCTGTGATAACAACATGTTTAAAACTTTTTCAAAAATTATTTTTTCCACCATATACTAAATGATAGGAAATTAGATGCGGTAGTCCTATTCATTAATGCAAAATGTTTTGCTCTGAGGTGAAGAACCCCTAAATAACGATATTGTACTTATGTTGTGTGGCTTCAACTGAACATTACTTTGTTCTGCTTTAGCAAAATGTTATAACTTTTCTAAATGTTGTTCTATAATTTTCTGTCATGCGTCAAATTAAAGATCATTAATGGGGGTTAAATCATTTGGTAGTAGATTTCGGAACATTTTGTTAATACATGCTATGATTGTTACCATACACCATTTATTAACAACAATCTAACAGATGTGAATATTTATAAAAAAATAAACGTCAATTTTTTAGGTGCAAAGGTTTCAGTGCTTTAAATTTGCAACGTTTTAAGAAAATAATTATTAAAATATGAGTATTTCCAACGGCTTCCGAGATGACGCACTATTTCTATCTTATTTAACACCAATACTAACAGCAATATTGTTCTTCACAATAAAATTTGTGGAATGCTCATTTGTTTTTTTTTTATTTGATTAAAGAAGATATTAATATTAAATGAACATTCAGCGAAAAATACGAGAGTTTCAATGAATAATTACACTTATCCCAGTTTACTTTAGTCACAAAATTTTATATGGACATTTCAAAGCGCTTTTTGTTTGTAGATGCCGAACCGTGAACGTCTCCATCACGTCTTAGATTTGCGTTACGCAGACTTCTTGGTTTGGAATCTATGAAAACAAAATTGAAACGATATCTCACATCTCTTGTGACAAAATCAGTGTCACCATCACGTTTTATCTGTGCATAGTAATTTTTGCTGTTTTGTGTTGAAATATATGCATTATTAGGTATTCAAATTTACTTTTATGGGAACGTCCCAATTGTTGATAATTTTGGTATATCTGATGTTCGGATTATATAAAAGACGAAATACACAAGAAAATACTTGAGAAGCAGAAAAAAAGGACACAAAAAATTAAAACGTCAAAAATTAAAGACTAAAAAGCCACCACAGGGCGCGGTGGGGTGTTGACTTGTTTTCAAAAGTAGGTAATTCTTGTCCCTGTTTGAAATTTCATAATTATGGTAAGCCTACCTATAGTGGCAAATTTTAACACTATCAGGCACATCAATACAACAGAAGTTATTTTCTACCCTCAATATCCACTTCTCTATATCCACCCTGTAGAGCACTTAAAGGTAAGAATGAAGGAGAACATAACACCCATACATCCAGTGTAATATTTATTTTGAGTATCAAGATACATGTGAATACAATGGAATAAGAAGAATCACAACGGGGGTGCACGGTACTATTAATTAAATCCTTTATATTATAAAACTTCAATTATAATGTAATTGCAATATAGATCTACACAATCCTAAATTGTGCTCTTACAGTTCAGGGAATATTAAACATAACATATTTAAAGACTTCTAAAGAAGGTGACTGCATATAAAGTGTATAGTTGTATATTTCAACAGGAAAGTTGACGAAAATACGAATATATCAGACTATCCCCATTTGAACTGTGCGATTACAATTACATATCCAACGGCAAACTTGGCCATCTGCAAGAAGAATTATGAGTACGAAAAAGAATAAGCTAAAATAGAAAACACTTTACCGTAGAGATTAATTTGAAAGATACCACAAACAATTCATCGTATCCCACTTTTAGCTGTTGGGCTGGTAGGTGACGTAGAAAACTCTCAAGCTAAAAAAATACCAGTCATATTAATAGGGTGATAGTTTGATGATATTGATTACTGATATTTATTTTTTACTGACAGTGTACACGTTTTTATGCTGTAATACATGTTTGTTCTTAAGTTAATGGATAATTAAAGACAAAATCTGTTGAAAATATGTGTCCACCAGTTCACTCTCATCCACTGATGATGATAGGTCGTACCCATGATTAAAAAAAATAATCTATGCGATCGATTCTGATATAGAATAAGGAACGTCTGGAACCTACAATACTAACACGAATTCTTATCGATTCTTTTGCTGAAAAAATTAGTTACGTATCTCAAACAAATTGTGAGAATAAAAAACTAAACATTTGAGAAACAGAATTTGAAAATACACTTTTATTATTGATGAGGAACCAGTGATGTGGACCGGGTAAATACCTGCCGAGTGGTTACTTATAAAATGGGTATTTACCCCTACACGTAGGGTAAATACCTAAATTTTGGCTATTTATCATTTTTGTCCTTAAAACACTATTGAACATTTCAGTGACATTTATACAGGGTGTAACACTTTTTCCCGAAAGAATTAGTTTTAGATAGTAAATGTCATTCTGAGCCGCGTGAAATAGTAACTAAATAAAGGAAAATAAACAATAACATATCAAACTAAGAATGAGCACAATGAAAACATAACAAAACAATAAATAAATTTAAAAAAATTTAAGTCAAAAATTCAAAATGCTAAGAGTAAAATAATAAACAAATGAACGAAAAAATACATATGAAGCTTTTTAGACATTTGTTTCTCTACAAGCAATTGTCATTCTAAGTATAAAGTTTATTTCATGCCGACTTATTGGTTTTATCAATTCCTAAAGAAGTTAAATTATTTAAAATACAGTTTTGCAATTATTTAACAATTATTTCATTTATTTTTTTGTTTATAAATCTGGACCTTCCGGTTTTTCTGGAATCGACGTCATCGTTGAAATTTTAAATGGCACCCTATATTTTTAGTGAAATATTTTCAATCAGGATGACTTTCTGAACAGAAAAACATATCGATCGTCAATTTTTATCACCAAGGCAACGCAAAAATAACTTTTTTTGTGTATAAATCTAGGTGGCTAGGAATTGATGAAAATAGTCGAAAATTGTCAAATAAACACTAAAAAATCTGATGTGGCAAGGCACATGACTTTATCATACAATATGTAAAATTAATAGTTTAGCTGCATGAGAATCTATTTGACTGAGATAAATCGTGTCTGCATTAAAATTAAACTAGTTAGCCAGCATTTGACAGATATTTTGATAGTCAATAGTATCAATCGAAGGTATTGTCAAAGCATCAGCATTTGACACTACCTACTGTCATCAGAATAATAGTTGTTTATCTCACAAGTGCCGAAAGTAAGGAATGGCACAACGAGCGGTGATGCGGCGCGTCACCGATGGCGGAGCGTCGTCGTCGCATGTGAGCGAGTCGCGCTATGTAGTTTTCGGCAGGAGTGACATCAACGTTTTTTGTATTGCTTTTTGAGAAATACGTATTTAAAAAAAAATCAAAAATGGTTATATTTCGGTATAGAAAATGTTAGGTTGATACCACTTCTACGAAATGTCAAGTTTAAAAAGCTAATTCAAATTCTGACAGATTTATAGTCGATGGTTCTCCGAGTGTGACAGCGTGGTGACAGCCATAGACATTTCTGTGGTGACAGCACAAAAAAATATTTGTCAAAATCCTGGCTACTATGTAGCATATCAATGCAGATGCGACCGATCTCGATCAAATAGAATTTGCTCTTGCAGCTAAACTATTAATTTTACCAAAAAATGTCATAGGCATAAATTATTCAAAATTTCCTCTGCTTCAATTTATTATTTAACTATTTTGACGAAATTACAGAAATGGCGGCTCATTTCTAAAATCCTTGAAAAAGGCTTAGAATAAACTACCAGTTCCTTTGGACCCTTCTGAACCAAAAGCTTTTCAGCTCTAAGTTTGGTCATAAAACTTCCAAATATGAACTTTCGTCCCGATACCTTTAGTAGTTTCTCCGGAATCGTCTCCACAAAAATCGAGTACACACATACGCACACACACACACACACACACATACACACACACACACACACACACACACAGACATTTTTTTGTACCTTGGTCAAAAATGTTCAGGGGACCCAAAAAGACCTATTTCCGCTAAAATCTCAATTTTTTTTTTCGGCATGATTACAATACTTTACCATACTGCGTATGATAAAGTAAAAAATCAAAAATGGATATATTTCTGTATAGGAAATGTTAGGTTGATACCACTTCTACGAAACGTCAAGTTTAAAAAGCTAATTCAAATTCTGACAGATTTATATTCGTTCATGACACAGTAGATGTCACATCCGTACCAACATACTAAAATATAATTACACTCATCGCTATACTTTATTTACAATTTTCTCAATTTATCGTTTTTACAATTAGATATAACAACGGGTTGATATTTCTTATCAACAAACAATCAAATTTGTGATCTTATTTTATTGAATTTTGTACTTTCCGCACTAGCGCGGCAACGTTCCATAGCGGCTCCCCAACCTCTGATGGAATCAGCTGTTTTCGAGTGTGACAGACATAGACATTTCTGTGGTGACAGCACAAAAAAATATTTGTCAAATCCAGGCTACTTTGAAGTTTCATATCAATGCAGATGCGACCGATCTCGATCAAATAGAATTTGCTCTTGCAGCTAAACTATTAATTTTACCAAAAAATGTCAAAGGTATAAATTATTCAAAATTTCCTCTGCTTTAATTTATTATATAACTATTTTGACGAAATTACAGAAATAGCGGCTCAATTGCAAAATCGTTGAAAAATGCTAGGAATAAATAGCCCGTTCCTTTGGACCCTTCTGAACCAAAAGCTTTTCAGCTCTAAGTTTAGTCATGAAACTTCTAAATATGAACTTTCGTCCCGATACCTTTAGTAGTTTCCCCGGAACCGTCTCCACAAAAAACGGGTTCACACACACATACACACACACATACACACACACACACACACACACAGACATTTTTTTGTACCTTGGTCAAAAATGTTCAGGGGACCCAAAAAGGCCTATTTCCGCTAAAATCTCAATTTTTTTTTTCGGCATGATTACAATACTTTATAATACTGCGTATGATAAAGTAAAAATAAACACTAAATCGATTTTGCTCGACATTGCATTACTGGTGCCCTCTAGCGTGGTTTAATTGGTTTTTGGCCAGTGTGTCATTTTTTTCAAGGGTACCCAATGGCCACACCCTGATTATTCGATAGAAAACATCTTTCCGATCACAATGATACCAAATACTTGATATTTTACTGAAATTCTTAGCGTAAAAGTTTTGTTAGAAGCAAGGAAATCGCAAAAAATATTCACCTAATGATCAAAGTCAGCGTACATGTCAAAGTTACTCGATGGACTACTCGAAAGAAGTACCCTTAAACGTCATTTTCACGCTACGATTATCAGCAAAATATCAAGAATTTGGTATCATTGTGTCGAAAAAGTGTTTTTCCTCGCATATTCAGGGTACTTCCTTCGAGTAGTCCATTGACTGACTTGTGCGCTGACTTAGATCATTAGGTCAATATTTTTTTCGATTCCTTGCTTATAACACCGTTTGTACGCTAAGAATTTAAAAAAAATCTGATGTGGCCAGGCACATGACTTTATCATACCATATATTAATAGTTTAGCTGCAGGAGATTCTATTTGATCGAGATTGGCCACGTCTGCATTAAAATAAAACAACTAGAACTAGACAGATATTTTGATTATATTTACAGTATGTGATGTCAAAACATCAGCATTTGACACTACCTACTATCATTAGAATCACAATATCTGACAAATCCTGGCTAACTAGTTTTAATACTAGTGTTTTAATACAGTACGAGCGATCCCGATGAAATAGAATTTTCTCATGCGGCTAAAATATTTATTTTACCAAAAAATTTCATAGTCATAAATTATTCGGAATTTCCTCTACATTAATTTATTATTTAACTATTTCGACGAAATTCCAGAAATAGCGACTTATTTGCAAAATATTTCAAAAATGCTAAGACTAAACCTCCTTGTCATACTACATATGATAAAGTAAAAAGGTTATTGGTTCTGATGATTAGTATATTATATTGGCTTCTAGCATACTATATTTTCGGGTTTTACCCCGTCTTCAGTGCTAACTACAAAAGTTCATAAAGAATTATGCTCAATATTCCAAATAAGTTTTAATGTCACCACTTACAATCTTACAATCTTTCTTCTATTTATTCGCGAAAACATAAGAACATGGCTATCCGCAATCGAAATACACATTGACACCAAGATGTTTTAATATTGTTGCACTGTACGTGCGCGCGTTCTCGCATTCTCCATGCATTTGCGTGTTGAATTGACGTTTCGCAACCGCTGACGTTCTGAATACTGTCAAAAGATTCAAAATAATCTGGTTACCTGCTATTAATGCAGACACGATTTCGATCAAATAGAATTTGCTCCTGCGGCTAAACTATTAATTTTACCAAAAAATGTTATAAACATAAATTATACAAAATTTCCTCTACTTTAATTTATTATTTATCTATTTTGACGAAATTGCAGAAATGGCGGCTCAATTGCAAAATCGTTGAAAAATGCTAAGAGTAAATAGCCAGTTCCTTTGGACCCTTTTGAACCAAAAGCTTTTCAGCACTAAGTTTAGTTATAAAACTTCTAAATATGAACTTTCGTCCCGATACCTTCAGTAGTTTCTCCGGAATCGTCTCCACAAAAAACGGGTACACACACACACACACACACACACACAGACATTTTTTTGTACCTTGGTCAAAAATGTTCAGGGGACCCAAAAAGACCTATTTCCGCTAAAATCTCAATTTTTTTTTTCGGCATGATTACAATACTTTATTATACTGCGTATGATAAAGTAAAAATATGAAGTATTTGGTATCATTGTAATCGGAAAGATGTTTTCTATCGAATAATCAGGGTGTGGCTATTGGGTACCCGTGAAAAAAAGACTCACTGGCCAAAAATCAATTAACATGCTAGACGGCGCCAGTAATGCTATGTCTGTCAAAATCGATTTACCTAGTTAGCGTTTATTTGACAATATTCCCCTATTTTCATCAATTCCTAGCCACCTAGATCAATACATAAAAAGTTATTTTTGCGTTGCCTTGGTCATAAATTCGGCGATCGATATGTTTTTGTGTTCAGAATGTCATCCTAATTAAAAATATCACACAAAGAATATAGGGTGCCATATTAACCTCAACAGTATCCCCAAGATAGGCATTTTTTATCTATTAACACATTCCCAAATTTCTTTCGACCAGCTTTATAAACAAATAAAATAAACGGGAGTTCCTATGCCGTGGGTCACCCGGTATGTATATTGAGTATACATTTTTCCTATTTTTTAAAAGTCGAATGTTGTTCTATCGATAGGGATGAAGAAATAACAGTACCTTTTATATATGAGCAGTGCTCAAATATTCTATTAAAATGAGATTCTATTAGAAGGCAAAAGTTTATTATCTGTTCAAATCATAGTTAACCTTTTTCTACATTTCTTTTACGTTTCGAACTGATAGCTCGAAGTGTTAGTCAATTAGATACTGCATATTGTGTTTATAATAAGTGAAGTATTTGGTATAAGTGTTATTTGGCCCCGCATTATTTTTGAACCCGGCCCCGCAAAAGTTTGGGCCGGCCCAGCCTGACAATTTAATTAGTGACAATATTGTGTAACTTCTGAATCTTTCAGATTTACCTCGGACAACTGGGGTTTCACAATGGCTACTTACCACGCCTAATTCTTCCTGATTCAAATTGCTTGTAGGGTGTTTGAGAAGAATGGGTACTACAATCTCGTCCTGACAAAAAAAAAACTTGGTTTAGTAAGTTGTACTTGTTGAAAATTGGATTTACACACCACATTCAACAGTCGATCTGATGCCAAACATACCATGGGTGTCAAGACAGTCGCACATATGGCCAGGGAAATCATGTTAAAATCATTTGGGGCCCATGCATCTCCCGAGCCAACTTTCAAAAGAATTGCTGCTAACACTATCGTTAAACAAGTGGCAGTAAGAAACGTGTGAAAAACAATTATTGGAGCTAATTGTTTGTTGTAGTAAACGGCGTTTGAATATATTTTATTCCTCAATGTCGCCAGCTGGCGTAAATCTTCTGAGATATCAATTGTAGTGAGTAATCTCTTCCGCAATGTTTTTACGAGGCTGTCATAAAGGTTTTCCAGAATCATTCTGTGGATATAAATAAGTCCAAACCAATATAAATTTGTTTGACCGTATACATAATAAAGGAATATATTTGTAAGAGCAGCAAATTTATCATCACAAAAATGTACGTAAAATAAATTTCCTGTGATGTAACTGATCGCAAAGCACACATTCATCACTGAAAATATACGAACACGCCGTCTGGCTCTATAAGACAATTGGCAGAACTTATATCTCTGCAGTTCCACAAATCTTTCATAACATAATCCAAAGTGTTGTGCCTTGCAAATAAAATTCAAAATAGTTACTGCAACATCAACAAACACCGTCAAATCAAAAAGTTCTGCAAAAGAAGTCCAAACTTGATCTGAGCCGATTTTAATCAATTTATTTAATATCCATGACATTTTTATAAGTAGCGCGATTATATAAATAATTCCCCAACTAATATGGTACTTCGAAACATTGATAACATAACTGAAACCGTTACTATGGTCACATGATATCCCGTGGGGCACTAGTCCAAACAGCTGACACAGGATCACAAACGGTTTAGCTAAGCACAAACAGCAATCTCGTAGAACTTTCATTGCTGCGTTCTAGTTGGAAATCTCTATATTACTGACTGTCCCACCTACAGAAAGTCGATATATATATCGATGGCCTAGCTGCAATACCACGTATCAGCTATGCTTTAACCATAATGATACGTAGTATTGCAGGTAGGCCATCGATATAATTTAGCGTATTACTTTATTTATAAATCAATACTTCATTTTAATATCTGTTTGTACAATCAAATAAAGCTATACACGTGGGCATCAGTTAGATGATAATCAATACAAAGAACAATAATATAATAAATATATTTTAAAAAAAACTCTTTGCAGGTACTCACCTAATTAACTATCACTATCTTGTAAAATCCCAGAAATGAGAAACAGTAAAATTGTGTAATTATGTGTAACTATTTGTATGTAATTTTACATTGAAAATTATTAATTTGGTATGTATTTGGTTTGATATTATGATGTCTGCTCCGAGAAAATATATGAAGCAAAAGAAATTATGCATATACCCATTGACATGCTAATACTATTGACAAGGCATTACCATTAATCATGTACAAGATTGCATAAGTTGATCCGCAAACCTAAAATTGATACCTATAGTAGCAAATTTTCGCCCTGTATCAGGCTCATCAATACGACAGAAGGAATTATTCTACCCTCAATATCCACTTCTCTATATCCACCCTGTAGAGAACTTAAGTCTTAAAGGTAAGAATAAAGGAGACAATAACACACATATATGCAGTGTAATTTTTATTTTTAGTATCAACAGACATGTGAATACAATGGAATACTAAGGATCACAACAGGGGTGCACGGTAGTATTAATTAAATCTTATATATAAAACTTTAATTATTCTGTAATTGCAATATAGATCTATACAATCCTAAATTGTGCTCTTACAGTTTAGGCAATATTAACCATAACATATTATATTTAAAGACTTCTTTTTTTATTATTATTATTAGTAAACCAGATCAACATTTACAATATGTTTTACAGGTTGTGTTGCTATATACAGGGTCCTGCAACTAAGCTCCCGTCTTCTGTAGCTCAGTTACTCATTAAGCTAAGAGTTTGACATTTTGCAAGCTTACCCGGTACTTCAAGGTACAATTCAAGAAATTATTTTTTATTATACAGGGTGTTCCAAAAATGTGCAACGCCATGGTAATATATTTTTTTAAATTGCATGCTATACATTTTTCTACACATTTGGAAGCCTTTTATGGTTGCCTACATATCACCGAAATTTTATTGAAATCGGTTGAGTGGCCGCAGCGGAAAAAAATAAAAACCAAAAAAAAATTGATTTTGCATCGTAGGCTTTAAAAATTAATAAAAACCACAAAATGCACCTCGTTAATAAAATTTTGCGACGTGCTTATTAAGTTAGATGTAATAGTCTCGTTAACCAAGTGACATTGATCCAAATTATACAGGGTGACCAAAATCGAGTGTCAAACTTGTCAAACTTCAAAGCGTGTTATTGTTCTTATTTTAAATTGGAACCCATAAATCTTTTTATGTGAAATGATGCAGAATTAAAAAATAAACATTGTTTCTAAATACAACCCCATCACAATTCCCAATATTTTAAAAGTTATTCGCCAAAAACTAATTTTTCAACGTTTCCAACGGCAATTTTAGATAATAAATATCGTACGTGACGTTGAAAAACAATTTATTTCATAAAAAATAATAGACCTATTTTAGATTTGAGTATACTTAATTAAGTAGTTATTCAAATGCCAAATTTACTGCATCATTTACCTATAGCGGTAAGGACGGAAATGTGGCTATAGGTAAATTTTGCAGTAAATTTAGCAATTGAATAACTACTTAATTAAATACAGTAAAATCTAAAATACCTCTCTGCGTTATATTTTATGTAATAAATTGTTTTTCAACGCCATGTACGATATTTATTACCTAAAATTGCCGTTGGAAACATTGAAAAATGAGTTTTTTGCGAATAACTTTTAAAATATTGGGAATTGTGATGGAGTTGTATTCAGAAACAATGTTTATACTTTAATTCCGCATCGTTTCACCTAAAAAAAATTATGGGTTCCAATTTAAAATAAGAACAATAGCGCGCTTTGAAGTTTGACAAGTTTGACACTCGAGTTTGGTCACGCTGCATGATTTGGATCAATTTCACTTGGTTAACGAGACTATTACATCTAACTTAATAAGCACGTCCCAAAATTTTATTAACGAGGTGCATTTTGTGGTTTTTATTGATTTTTAAAGCCTACGATGCAAAATCAATTTTTCTTGGTTTCTATTTTTTTCCGCTGCGGTCACTCAACCGATTTCAATAAAATTTTGGTGATATGTAGGCAATCATAAAAGGTTTCCAAATGTGTAGAAAAATGTATAGCATGCAATTTAAAAAAATATATTACCATGGCGTTGCACATTTTTGGAACACCCTGTATAATAAAAAATAATTTCTTGTATTGTACCTTGAAGTACAGGGTAAGTCTGCAAAATGTCAAACTCTTAGCTTAATGAGTAAGTGAGCTACAGAAGACGGGAGCTTAGTTGCAGGACCCTGTATAAATATTTACATTATATTATGAGAAGGAAAGTCTCTTCGAGTTCTAATCAGGAGTTCTAATCGTCATCGGTCATGTGGATGTCCTGAGGAAGCCGTCTCTTTAATCTTGTATGCAAGCCAACGTGTCCTAGATGGTGTTCAGATGCGCTACTGCATTGGTTTATATTTGAGTAGAATTTTTTCGTAAGACGATGTATGAAGGTGGAGAGTTCTTCTATATTTAATTCGTTGCGAATTTGTTGATTTCGAACGAACCAAGGCGCATCCACTGCAATTCTTAGCGTTTTGTTTTGTAGAGCCTCTAGCTTTTTCAGGTTAGTTCTGGAAGTATTGCTCCACACCGGACAGGCGTATGTTATTAATGAGCGTATTAGCGCTTTATATAAGATTAGTACGCAGTTGGTCTTTAGTACTGTCTTACGGTTGATTAGTGGGTAAAGCTCGCGGAGTCTATTGTATCCTTGGTGTAATTTATGATTGATGTGCTGTCGCCAAGATAGTCGTTGATCGATGAGCACACCAAAATACTTGACAGTACCATCAGATGGATTCCAACGTATCGGCTGGTTGCTTATTGTTAGATCTGCTGTATTTTTAATTCGCTTCAGGGTGAATATTTTTGCCTCGCACTTGGTTGCGTTTAGTTGAACAAGTCATTTTTGTAACCATCTTTCTATGACTTTTAGTGCTTGTTGTAGTTGATCAATTGCCTCTTCCAGATCTGAGCTCTGTGTTATTAACACCATATCATCAGCAAACATACCAATACCACCCGGGCCATGGATCGGAATGTCGTGCATGTAAATATTATACAAGGTCGGTGATATAATACTTCCCTGAGGTACACCTGCTCTAATGTTTCTTGTTGTGGGTGTGTGTTCATCAATTCGAACATAGAATGTGCGGTTTTCCAGATACGAGTAGATGATTTTGAGTAGATAGTTGGGAAATCCTATTTGATGGCATTTGTATTTCAAACCCTCTATCCATACGGTATCAAACGCCTTGGCTACATCAAGAAAGACCGCTGTAGTAAACCACTTATTTTCGTAACCGCGTTCGATAGTTTCTGTAAGCCGTACCAGTTGGTGTACGGTTGAGTGTCCGTGACGGAAGCCAAATTGGATGTTAGGGATGATGTTTGATTCGTTGACATTTTCGAGAATTCTTTGATGGATTACTTTTTCGAATACTTTTGATAGTGTAGACAGCAAGCTAATTGGTCGGTAATTTCTGTAGTCGTTCTTCGGTTTGCCAGGTTTTGCAAACATCAGTATTTCAGCCTTTTTCCAGGTGGTCGGGAAATATCCAATTTTCAAGCAGTCATTGCAGATGGCGCTTATTTGTTCGATGGCTTGGCTGGGGAGATGTTTTAGGACAATATTGGGAATTAGGTCATGTCCGGGAGCTTTTTTGTTTGGAAGGTTTTTGATAATTGCGACAATTTCATCGGACGATGTAGGATCTTCACATGGACTCTCGATAGGTAGATGGGTTTCGTTATGTTGATGGATGGAAGTAGCAAAACATGTATTCTTATTATCGACATTAGGGACAAAGGTGTTTTCTAAGTGGTTGGCAAACAAGTTGACTTTGTCGGCGTCTGAAGTGATGCTTTGATTATTGCTCAAGAGATCGGGTATATTTTCGTAGTTTCTTCGTAATTTTCTTGTCGTCTTCCACATACCGGGGTCATTGGTTTCAAAGGAGGATATAAGATCTTCGTATTTTTGTATGCGCTGACGTTCTAGTTCCCGTTGAATAAGATGGGTGAGCTGGTTCACTTTGTGTTTTAGTACAGGATCTCGGGTTTGTTGCCATTGTCTTCTAGTTGTGCGTTTCTCTTTAATGAGATCTAGAATATATTTTGGTGGAATGTAATAGTTTTCTGATGCGTTTGAACCTTTGTTTTGAGTTTTGCCTTTACCGCTTCGGATATGTTCTGCGTGAGTACTTTTACGCTGAGGTCTATGCTATCTGGGGTTGAAGTAGGGTGCTTATACTCTGCATTTGTCAAGATATTGTGAAATGATTTCCAGCACACATATCCATTTAATAGTTTTGGAACTTTTGGTCTTATGTTCAGTTCTTCTGTGAATGATACTAATATAGGCAGATGGTCAGAATCGAGTTCATTTATTACTGTCTGGCGGAGAGGTAAATTTAGGTGTTTGGTGATCACTATGTCTAAAACATCTGGCACATTTAATTGATATTGTATTGAGATATTATTGAGATGAATTCCATTTGGATTATCTGCTCTACATCCCCATAATTTGTTTTTGCTGTTTAAGTGTCCTATAAGCATTGTTGAGTTGTTTGCTCGAAATATTTTTCTAATGTCATCCTCTACTAGTTTCTTGTTTGGTTGCTTATATCCACATATTATATTTATTGGTTTTCGATTAATTAAAGACTTCTAAAGAAGGTGACTGGGTACTGAAAGTGTATAGTTGTATATTTCAACAGGAACGTTGATGATAGTTCGAATATATCAGACTATCCCCATTTGAACTGTGCGATTACAATTACGTATCCAACGGCAAACTTGACCATCTGCAAGAGGAATTATGAGTTCGGCAAAGAATAAATAAAAATAGAAGATACCTTACCGTAGAGATTATTTTGAAAGACACCACAAATATTTCCTCGTACCCCAATTTTAGCTGTTGGGCTGGTAGGTGACGTAGAAAACTCTCAAGCTAAAAAAATACCAGTCATATTAAGAAGGTGATATTTTGATGATATTGATTACTGATATTTATTTTTGTACTGACAGTGTACACTAGGGTGGTCCAAAAACGGACTTTTTGCTGGAGGGCAACGATCCCCACAATCTGTTCGTTTTCCGGAAAAAAAAATTCTCCCCAAATTTGAGAAAAATCGGTTAACGTTAACACGTGCCACCGAGCACCTCAAATTTCCCATTTAAGATACATTGCAAAAATGCATATTTTTTTCCTTTTCTTTTTCTTACTTCGGATTTACAAAAAGAGTTGCGGGAGATTACCAGAAATTGTTGAGAAGTCCCCAAGGAATAAATCCACAACCAGTATTTTTTTTCACCACCCCCACCCTCCCCTGCAATACCATAAATATGAGGCAAATTTTCTCAAAATTTACAATTTTACAATGTTACGTGTTTTTTTTATTTTTGTTTGCATAAATTATTATTAATGGATTACTGACATGTCTCTTTGTCAGTTATGAACTAATTTCAAATTTTGTAAACAATTACAAATTGTTTAAAAAAATATCTAATGTAACTGACTTAAATTATTGGCATTTTTTGTCATTTATTGACTCATTTATTTATTGCATTGTTTAAACAAAAATATACAATGTTACTGTCATATTTTTCTCTTTTCTTCCAGAAATTACTATTAGATTATTTGTATATTTTTATTATTTATTAACTAATTTGCACTTGTTTAAACATACTATTTGTTTAAACAATGATATACAAAGTTAGGTATATATTTTTCTATTCATTTTACGAACATTCCATATAAAACAAAGCTCTCGACTTTGATATCTAGACTCGAATAAATGCGAGATAACTCAAATAATCATGTTTGGTTCGGTTCCGAAAGAAACTAGCTGTACCCACTTGAAATTCGAGACTTGAATTTTTTGATAACTCAAACAGTCCTAGTCTTATATTGCTTAGCTTGTACTGCTTAAGATTTTGCTACGTATAAATTTGGACCACCCTAGTGTACACGTATTTATGCTGGCTGTAATACATGTTTATTTTTATTTGTTGTTAAGTTAATGGATGAAAAGAGGAAATATGTAGAAAATATGTTACAACATTTCACCCTCATCTACTGATGATGATAAGTCCTGACCATGATTCTAAAAACAATATAGTTATTTATGTACCAAGGGCATTAAAGGGGATTCAGGTTTTCTGATTTCTGAAAAAATCGATTAATTTTTCTATACGTTATTTTATTATTTAAGGTCTTAAGAATGACTGTACGAATTTTCAAGGCAATATTTGCAAAATTAGCCAAGTTATAAGCAATTAGCCGACAGCGTGCAGGTGCCAAAAATACGGAGCGCGCAGATCAGTTGGATCGCGCGCTCAACAATTTTTCGGCTAGAGTTAAAATTTTTTCATGCCACAAGATCTTGCAGTGTGAGGTTTATTATTCTGTGAAATTCTCTCGTGATCAGTCATGGATAAGAAACACTCAAGATAGAAACCAAAAAAGAAAATTTTCTGGGAATTCACACTCGTGAAAGAAAAGCAAATTATAGTGCATGGGTTTAGAGACGGGATATGGAAGAAGACAGATTACACTTCCGTTGTATGTGATCACAGTATCTACTTATGAAGAAATATACTAACAAAGTAACTAATTACTGGGGAAATCAGCCAAAGTACGAGGGAATATTAAATATACAGGGGGTTAGCTCAACATATAGTTACCTCCTACAAATAGACAAAAACCGAGCGAACGTTGGCAAATCAGATTCCACCTATGGGTCTATTACCTTTTGACCAGCCACGTATACTCGGTCGATCTGACTTATGGCTCTACGTGTATACCGATGTACCCGCTAGCAATACTGTTGGTTTTTGTGGCTTTTCTCTGCATGTGTTATTGACCTAACCTCGTCGTAAAAATAAAAATACTAAATAGTTGACAACCGTTCCAATTTCTTATCTGTTGAGTTTCTATTGTTTTTGAGTGGATCGTGCATTGTTTGGTGATTGTATAACATACAAGAATTTTATTGTAAACATTTTTATTAGTTGATACTTTTGTTTTTAGGTTCTCTGACTTGTGATATATTAGAGAGATGTATTGTTGGTGCCGTTTACCTTGTCTTATGTTCAATGTTAGGATTATGTACACCTTTCCAGTTGTGAGTTGCACTTGTTTTGTTTGTTAGTTGGCACAACTTGGTAATTTATTTAATTATTTTGTAGTGCACCCTCTGAAGAAGGCAATAAATTAGTTGCCGAAAGCTTAAGGCTTAAACAAAGGAAACTGTTTTAATTTTCCCTCGTACTTTGGCTGATTTCCCCAGTAATTAGTGACTCTTCATACCTTCACAGCCGAGAACTACTATCATCTTATACTAACAAAGTATACCGTGAAATTTTCCTATTGTCATGCCTGTGAGTTTTGGGAATCAGAATCTAGCAACATGACAATTGTATCGAAGTACATACAGACAATTGTACTGCGAACATGCTGAGTCAGCGGGAGAAATAGTGGATTCTGCCGAAGACATATTCCGCGGGACTGTGGGTCGGAGCACTGGGTCCGATGCGGCTTGTACATTGAAAGAATAGACAACTGTCTAAATTTTACCAATCAGAAGACATCCAGAGTGTTGATAATATGTAAAATGCGGTGTGCACCAAATTCTATCATAAGATCTGGACGAATGAAAATCCCCAGCAAATGTACTGCCCTGCGGGATCACAGTGTTGATACAAAACCCGAAGCCGAGAAAACTCTAGATGAATTCAATAACACTTGATAAAAATGGCGATAATGCCACCAAGCCGATTTACAACAACTTGTCGTCGAGAGAATTGCTAGGACGGTGTTTAGGGAGGAAAAACTCAAAACAACAACCTTAAGCTTCAATTCTACTGTCTGGCGCAGCGCACCCAAACATCTTCGCCGAGGCTCAAAACCTACCAAAATTGCGGCTTATGCAATAGCAGGAATTTATAAAAAAAAGGCTTTTCTGCCGTCCTTAAAACTATGATGACATTAGGATTCGTTATTGGCACGGAAACGAAAATATTTGCAAATTTGCGCGAAAAATAAAGCAAAATAAGCAAAATAAACAAGGCGTAGAAATGAGTAAATATATCAAAGTATAATCTACGAAGTGAAGGAAGGAATAAAGTATGGCCCTCGTATATCATATTAGCAGAAAAATGCTGTAAATACTGGATGTCACGTTATAAACTGTACTTGAAAGTTTAAACGTGTTTTTCTCGAAACCGTTTTTTCGCGGACGGTTGGCATGATAATTTAAAAACTATTTGACCGATTGACTTAAAATTTTAACTGGACGTTAAGTAAACATCCCTTTATAGTTTGATGACCCAGAAATGCAATATGTTATATACTTTTCTTTTCATAGAGAAAACATTGTCAATTTATATGAGAAAAATCGATATTTTGACTTTGACAAGTCACTATTTCCTCAAATATAAATATTTTTATTTTCTGGTTCATCAAACGATAACTAGTTATGTATAAAGGAGGCCGCTATTCGATATTTTTATTTCAGGCACCTGGAGTGGCCAAATCATGCCAACCAGTGACCGCGGATCTTCGCGAAGGTCATGGTCGCAAGTGGGAGCGTCATTCATAATATGTCTTTATTATTTTTTTTAGGACCTGAAAAGCTAACAAATATTTGTGCTAAATTTGAAATCGATTTAATGCATATTCTCGCCAATAAAAAATCTAAAAAAGCGGTAATTTTAGAGGAAAAACTGGAATCCCCCCTTCAACGGATGTTTATGCCCTGAGGGTGACCGCTATCGGGCATGTCAAGCTTCGAGCTTTTTAAGTCGCCCGAGGGTATAAACATCAAGTAATGCCCGTGGTACATACAAAATATTATGTCCTACAATGGTTTTGTTCCTCCGTTTGAATGCTATTAATAAATATTTTGACGTAATCAAGTGACATGCGTATCTTGGGAGTTGAATAACAATACAAACAATTCGGAGTTCAGTGATAATGCAGATAATTAGTTGTCAAACAGAATAATAATTGTATCGCCAATAATTGACATATAACTCGGGGTTGAGTGACAATACAGATAATTGATTGTCAAACAGATTAACATTAACCGTCAATAATTGACATTGACGATTTAAAATTTACAATTTGAATGACAAATAGTTGACCTATGTGAAGTTAGCCCCCAGCCCCCTCTTATGGAAATTTACGTGTAAAGAAAAACTCAAATTACTCGACTACCCTTAGAGATACCGCAACAAAACTAACACTGTTCGAACGAGCTTTCTTCTGCCAACCTAAAAGTGGAAAAGTCCGATCCGAAATATGTTAATTAGTGTCCGTAATTAATTAACAACTGATTAGGTGACACGGAATATTTGCAAAAATTGGGATATTCAATGGGCTGTATCTCGTTAACCCTTAGTTCAATCTTAATAAAACCAACACCATTCGATTCCCCTCTTGTTTGACTATAAGAGCATCAAAAGGTCCGATCGAAAATGGATAGGTTTGAGGTAGTATGCGTGGGCGGAGGTCCGCATGTTTCGCGACAGCTTCCGTTGTTAAACCGGCCGGCCGTCTTCCAGCCCCCTCTTATGGGAATTTACGTGTATAGAAAAACTCTAATTACTCGAGTACCCTTAGGGCCTAGGGACACGGGACACGGCGTCCGTGCGTTTTTATACCTGTACGGTTCGAAATGTATGAGATTAAATGATAGCTTTCACACGTACCGTGCCGTCGCCGTCCACCAGGAAGGCACGGATTCCGTGCCGACCTTTTCACACGGGGCACGGCGACCGTGCGTTTTTGTCCATGTACGGTTCGAAATGTATGAAATTAAATCATAGCTTTCACACGTACCGTGCCGTCGCCGTCGACCGTCTGGTCGCCGTGCCTCACCAACGAAGGCACGGATTTGGTACGGCAATCGTCCGCTCGAAAATGCATTGAGTTTTTTTTTTTTTTTTTTTTTTTTTGGGGGGGATGTTGCCATGTGCACAAAGCCAGTGGCTTGTCTGTGCGGCAGTCGGGGAGACGGAGTATTTGAAAAATCCCCTGCCTAACCTGGGCTTGAACCCTGGACTTCTGAGTGGAAGGCATACGCCTTATCCACTCGGCCACCTCCGCTCTAAGTCGTAGCATTCACACGCACCGTGCGTTTGTATTCTTGCACTGGTAATAGGTATATATTAATAACAAATACAACGCCAAAAGTATCTTCATAATATCAACGTACGTTGTAAAATCGCTAATTCTACTAGTTTTCGTCATACGTCGATAGCCATTGCATCAATTTTAAATAATGGAGTAGCCGTTGTTTTTTTTAAACCAAGTTCTTTTGTTTCTGTTCTAATTACATAAACTGGTGGTAACTTACATATTTATGATTATGATTATGTATCATTTTTGATTATGTTTGTGATAATAGGTTTGTTCGAGCAGCAGTAAAAACAATTGGGTATTCTTCTGCGCATGCGCAATGATGGTTTTAGACGGGCAAAACACCCATTCTGCATGCGCAGAAGTAAGAATAAGTGCTTTATGCACCTATTTTGGTGTTGCTCGAACAAACCTACTAATATACATAAATTAATTAACAAAATTCTTTTCGTTTCTTTTGATTCATTTACGTTATGGACCAATTGCTTCACATTACAAAAAATTTCTTAATCCCTTCAATACTACAGCATAATCACGCTAATATTATATAGGTGCTTGGACATAGGTCTAAAAATAAACCTAGGTTCAGATTGCAAGGGAGTGGAGTGTTCGAGGGCGTTTGGTTTCGTACGGATTAGCTAGAATACATTGTATTTCCAATCATGGGCGCCGTTACATATGGGCAGGGGGGGGGGGGGGCGCGTGCCCCCCCCCTGGATTTTGAACCCAACTATATCCAAACTATTCGGTGATATATGGGCGTTTGCCCCCCGTACTGAATTAAAAAAAAATCCTACTGACATTTTATATAGGTACTATAGTATATTGTGTAGTAAGACAAGAAACTGATTCCTAATCGAGGCTGGGCACATTTTGAGGCCCCGAAATCATTTTTTGCGCGGCGCACACATCATTTTTATGCTAATGATGACTCTGCCGATTATAATCATCACCAATGTCAGTTTCATTAGATTGTTTACCTCCAGTTTTCGTCGTGAAAGAGTCACGAGTCAGTGCCAAGTTTACGGTTTTGTGCTTTAGTCGAAACTAGAAACGGGGCAGACCTAATAGGTCTGCGCATCGCCTAGACGGGTAGATCGCCGATTTGTGTAGTTCGCCGATTCGTATAGATCGCCGATCCGGGTAAATCGCCGATCCGGGCAGATCGCCGACTCGGTAGATCTCCGATCCGGGTAGATCCGGCCGATCCGGGCAGATCGCCGACTCGGTAGATCTCCGATCCGGGTAGATCGACGATCCGGGTAGATCGACGATCCGGGTAGATCGACGATCCGGGTAGATCGCTGATTCGGGTAGACCGCCGATCTGGGCAGATCTCCGATCCGGGTAGATCGCCGATCCGGGCAGATCGCCGATCCGGATAGACCGCTGATCCGGGTAAATCGCCGATTCGGGCAGATCGCCAAACCGGGCAGATCGCCGATCCGGGCAGATCGCCGATCCGGGCAGATCGCTAATCCGGGCAAATCGCCGATCCGGGCAGATCGCCAATTCGCGTATATCTCTGATTCGGTAGAGCAAAGACGCGACGAAAGGCAAAGTCGCGACTTCGTCGCGACTTTGCAGATTGTGTATATCACCGAAATCTGTAGGTTCTCAACAGGTCTGACGTCCTAGGATGATTTTACGCTAAATAAGAAGAATCTTTTGTCTGAAACTTTTTTTCGTACGATGCATTTTTTTGCATAACAAACCCTATGCGCATGACGGCGCAACGCGCGATACACCAAAACGTGTCCCGGTTACGCACATACCTTCCTACGTTGTACTATGAGTGTCTACTCAGTCGACGCTTTGACTGCCAAACGGCGAGCGCATCCCATGCAGTGGCAGCGGTCATAAGTACCGCAGCCGCCACAAACTTCCATCGTCAATAACTTTTAATAGATGCATCGTACGAAAAAAATTTCAGACGAAAGATTGTTCTTATTTAGTGTAAAATCCTAATTTGATAACAAAATTGGGTATTCCCATTTAAAAAACTGAAGTTAGCCTATTTTCACCGATTGCAGCTCCATCTGCAATGTAAATGATATCGTCACCTCATTTCCCCCTTCGAGGCCCACAAGTTTATTAAAGACGCTTTTGTCGTATCATGCATATTTAACGAGATATTTAGGAGTCTCAAGTTAAAACGACCACCAGGTATAGTGCTCGCAATAATTGATTGTAAAAATGTTTGAAAAATAATAGAACACAACTCTAAAGCAACCAACCAATATAAATTATGATAAATTATTACTATACTTTCTGAAAAACAACAAAATCTGTTCAAATTTCTGTAGTTTTAAAAGCTTTTCCGTCGATCGTTTATTTATGATTTATATATACCGCCGTCTAGAACTGTCAGTGTCAAATTACATAAATTGTCATATAACCTAAAAAGCCATTGGCGAAGAAAAATCTATGTAGACGACGCTAGAAGAATACGATCGTCGAAAAATTTTTTTAACCAACTCGAATATTAAACGGCGATTAATGATTTCGAAAATTAACGGTCTCGCTACGCTCGAGCGTTAAAGAGTCTCGATCATTAATCGCTCTTTTTAAGATACTTGTTTGTTAAATAACTATTAAAACACAACACAACAAACTTTTGAAACATATTTAAGACATAATACTTAACACAAAGTATTTGTTTTAAAACATGTTAAAAACACCGTTTTAAACATAACAACCGTTGGTATAAACAATTAAGCAAAATTTGTTAGAAGTGCGTTTTATTTTTTAAGAAGTTATCAGCTAAATATATTTTTAATATATACGGTGTTAATTTTTATTGAAAATTTGGTAATTTTTTTTTCTAATACAAAACGCTGTTTATTTTTACATTTTTTAATTCAAAGATCAATTCTAAGAATTTTTTATAGAATTCGTTTTTTTATAAAAAAATACATATTTTTTAGTTATCAGCAATTAATCAAAACTCTTAAACTATATTTTAACAAAACGAATAAAAAGATTAAAAAGTAACAAAACAATTAAATAGAATTAAATTAAAATTGAAACTGGCAAATTAAAATAAATTTGTATGTACATATGTGGAAACACATTCTTAATTTGAAGTTCAGTTTTGCTTATAATTAAAAGATAACGAGTTTTATTAAAAAATAATACCTACAAAAAATTCTTAGAATTTATCTTAAAATTAAGAAAAGTAAAAATATACAGGGTGTTATTAGAAAAATTAAAGGTTACAATATTTTCATAATATAAAACATTAAAAGTATATGTATACGATAGCTTGTTTAAAACCAAAAAACTTTTATTAGAAAAGTTTTTGAAATTGTTTACGGTCGGAGAACTATTTAAACTTTCCCGTAATTTTGACTAACCGTGTATAATTGTATTTTCACCCAGGCCAAAAAAGCTAATATGTGTCACTTATTAATATGAACTCGGAAATTGTTCGGTGACAATGTTATTTCAACTGTTCAACATAAAGGTCAAGAAAAAATATACAACATATAACGGAGAGTTCATGTATTAATTTTCTAATGAATACTTTTTTTTACAGGATATAAAATTTCAACATTGTGATCCATTGGTGGTAAAATGCGAAAAACCGTTAACATGAACGTCAGTATGTATTAGGTTTTGTCCTAAATTTAAATTTATTAGTAAAAACAAATTGCCTTGTTAAATATTCAATTTATACGTTAATACTTTAAAGTGTAAAAAAGGCGCATAATTTTTGCCTTGAAGCTAAAAATTTTAGTGAATTTTTGATCTACTTTTGGCGTTATACCTTTGAACGGCAGTGTAGGCCACCCAATACGCTATTTCGCCGAACTTGTCCGAACATGACCCGAACATTGAAATGCCTCGACAATTGTAATTACCGGCTCTCGTAAATACAATTACATACAACATACAGTGACACCCCGATATTATTGAAAAATTGGTAGGTATTGAGTAATTCTTGTAAGATCCTAATATTGTTGGATTACGGCTACGGGCTACATACAGGTTTTCATCCAGATTTTGTAGCAAACGATTATAATAAAAATACGCTAAGGTTAATGGAGATCCATAAAACAATCATTACACGTCGCCAGTAATTTGTTATTCCAATGTATTCTGTCAATACAACAAATGAAAACAGTTGCAAGTCCAACAAGAGAACTATGTATTTATAGGTATAAGTGTAAAATACAACATACAGTGACACCCCGATATTATTGAAAAATTGGTAGGTATTGAGTAATTCTTGTAAGATCCTAATATTGTTGGATTACGGCTACGGGCTACATACAGGTTTTCATCCAGATTTTGTAGCAAACGATTATAATAAAAATACGCTAAGGTTAATGGAGATCCATAAAACAATCATTACACGTCGCCAGTAATTTGTTATTCCAATGTATTCTGTCAATACAACAAATGAAAACAGTTGCAAGTCCAACAAGAGAACTATGTATTTATAGGTATAAGTGTAAAATACGAAATTAACATATATAAACTATCTACTCAAATTTATGAATTATATTGCAAACTTTATTTGATACCCATAAAATAAATTTTCCAATGTATGTCGTTTAGTTGTACATTTCTAATTTAATAACCAATATCAACCCTATAAGCCAAACCTCAAGCCTAAACAACTAACAACGAAATAGCGATAAAGACAATCGTGTCTATTTGGTTGCATATGAAGCGGGCGGCTATTACTTTTTTCGCACTGTGGTTGGTGTTTCATCAAGATGTGTGAAATCATATTATGTTATGTCATGTTGACAATTACCTAATCTTACACCGGTGGGATATGAAGTTCGAAGAAGTGCCAACCAAATTGACAAATAATATCTCATGTTTTGTTCAAATAGGTACTAATTGCATAAACTGTTATACCAAATATAACCAATAGATATTGGTTGCCTATTGCAGTTATCTGTAATACGATATAATATCTGTGTTACCGACCGTACGCATGGACATGACACCTAGGTCAGAGATTAGTAAATAAAGATAGGAAGCAATGCGACCGTGTCGATATTAGCGCCATCTATCGTCTCAGATGTTAACTAACCGCTCTATGACGTGACTGAAATGTCATGTCTTGTGTTCAAAACGCACTTTTTGAAACGTCATTTGACTTAAGTTGCCTTTAGTGGTAACGCCGGAGTTTCATTCTTTACCAAAAGTTACAACATGAGTCGAGGCACTTATTGCATTTGTAATTCTAGTTACAAAAATAAATTCGACAATAGTAATGTGGCATTCTTTGCAATAATGCCAAAGGATCGTTCGCTGTAAGTAAAAATCAATCTTTGAAATTAGTCATCTGCATAGATTTTGGTTTTGCAGAGCCAAGCAATGGATGTTAAATATTGGCCGAATTTACCTTTGGCAAGATGACACAAAAAACTATCACATGTACACAAATTCAAATTTACCGCCACATGCCGCCGTTAATCGCCCAGAGCGCCACCGTGCCGCCACCTAACGTCTCAGATGTTAACCAGTTAAAATGTGGTCGAATTTTACCATAGGTGACTTATGGACGTATCCTATCTTTATACTAATCTCTGACCTTGGTATAAGATGTTCAAAGTAACCGAATGTTGTAACTAAGTAAAGTGAATACAATAAACATTATAGTAGTGTTAGTTTCATTTGATAAAGAAACACAAGATGACAACAATATTAAAATAAATAACATATTGCTTTACCAACCAACTGGATTTTGATGACAATAATTATTGTCCTTGAAGGAAAGTATAGTTTAAATCACTGTTTAGTATTATCCTTGATTATACCATAATATTGACCCATGCAACGAAGGCTATTGTAACTCAAGTGCAATCCCTATTTAATTACTATAGTCTTCGTTGCATGGGTTGATATATAACCAAGAGTATTACACATACATACTTGCCTTTTGTATTAAATTACTAATGTATGCATAAACTACTATTTATTTACTGCAAGTTTTGCAATGTTCATACAAAATCTGAATACATACTGTGTTAATTTCATGAGAACCATGATGAGAACATATCAAAGAATATAAAATACCAACTTATAAAAATTGATTAGAAGTTTATTTGAGAAAGTTACATTGTAAAGATTGTATACAATTATAAAAACATTAATTCAGATAAATATAATCAGAACTTAATAAACAAAGATCACAATGAAATAATACAAAGTACAATTGAACTATGAATATTATGAAAACAGATACATATAACAAAGAAACTATGTTTAACAAAGATAATAAAATTAAAATGAATAATTAATCCCTGTGAAACTTTGGGTAAAAAGTTTCTCTATCAACAAACAATGGGAAAATCAGCAATTTACACCAAATAGTATATATTATAATAGTAAAAATTAAATAAACTAAAGAACACATATGCAAAAATAAAATAGAATAAAAATAAAAAAACAAATAAGTCCATACGAAACGTTACTATTACTGTTTGTTTTTTAATACAATACACTCTACCTAATCCTACTACGGTCTAATGCAAACTATCCTGTAGTCCGAACGGCCTAAAACTCTGCACTGCCTAGTCATCTGAAAGCCCCACCTGTTTTTTAAAGCTCAAAATCATAGTATGCCCTTGCTATCAATGGGCAACCTCGTACTCCAAACAACTCATTAGTCCGAATGGGGGTGTGCAAAACCGAATTCGGATTGCATTTGCTTTCCGAGTAAAAGCCTTCGTTTGAAGGTAATTATTTTAGGATACCTTACAAGTAACAGAACTGTAAGATATTAACAAAACAAAAAAAGTATATATTCAAATTTATATCATGCAATGTAAGAACAAAGAAAACCCATGAAACTAAGTGAATATTTCCTTAGAATGTACTATGCGTAATGCAATGTAAAAACAATGTACTATTGTTTTTATTTGTCAACTTGCCAGTTGATGCATGTTTTGTACTTAAGTTTAATGTAAGAATGACAGTGTATAGGTTATAAAAAACCATTTACAAAGCTAACAAAAATAAGTTTAGTATATTTGGTTGCATATGTGGTGCACGACTTTTTTTTGCGCACATAGTACATGCCATTTTGGGTAAAGTATCATATACAAAACAAAAATAAATTAATATTCACAAGAAAATGCCAAAACGAAGAAACAATAATAAAGAAAGCCATAAAAATAATACAAACTAAATAAATGTAGGAATAAACAAACAAATCCATAAATAAACTTTCAACTAAAACTTAAAAAAAAAACCGTTGATTAATAAAACTTTGGTTACTTTTGAGTTTTCTGCCAATTAAATATCATTTTGAGTAAAAGTTTAAAACACATATCAAACAATGGGACAACCAGCAATGTATACCAAACAGTATATATTACAATAATAAAAAGTAAATAAACTAAAGAACAGAAATTAAATGCAAAAATAAACGAATAAATTTTAAAAAATCAAATTAGTCCATATGAAACATTACCATTCCTATTTACTGTTTCTTTTTTTAGTAAAGTAAATGTTATTCCAGATAAAAAGTTTCCTTTGAAGTTCTTGGTTTTTCAATTCTTTATAGAGTTACGGGAACGTAAACTACTAATAAAACAAAGAAAGTAACAAATTAAAATTTATAACAAACAATGAAAGTACAAAGAAATCCCATGGAACTTTAAGTGTTTTTTTAGATAGTACATGTCATTCTGTGTGAAGTACCATTATTCGTAAAATTACAGAAGTGTGATATATTAGCAAAACAAAGAAAAATGAAAATTCATATCAAACTACAAAAACAAAGATAAAATAACACATGAGAGCCATAAAAATAACAAAAAATAAATAAATTTAAGAATAAACAAAGAAATCCATAAATTAATTTTCAACTAAAACTTTTTACTGAGAAAAAATTTTAATACAATTTTCAAAAGGTGAATATTAACAAATACTGCAATAAAAGCTTAATATGTAAGTTTGTTTTAATTTATAAAATCAGATTACTATAAAGACAAAAATGCTAGCTGCAATAAAGAGCAGCTTGGTTTCTCAATTCCTTAAAAAGTTATCATTAAAAATATTACCGAAATAATAGAAATCTTCAAAATGCTCAAATCAAGATACTCAACCATACCACACCGTTCCTGAATACAAAATAATTACACCCCATTTAAAAATATTCCAAGCAATGTCTTCTCTTCACCTTTTCTATATACCTTAATATTTTTAAGAATTTATTCATATTAAACAAAAAAAAAATGTTAGAGGAAACGTTCTTTATCAAACTTAATTTATAATATATTTTTTAGTTTTTAGTAGGCCAAACCTGATGTGAACATGATGTGGTAAAGAGGATACGCAATTAATTATTTACCACCCTATGTCACTGAGCTTTCTTACTAAATTTATATCCTTTTCTTACTAAAGTTCAACCAAATTTGTATAATTTAATAAATGAAAGACTACTTTAAATGAATTGATATATAACACTTTTACGCTTTTAATCTTCGTAAGACTATAATGGAATAAGTTTAATATAATTGATAAAAACAATATCTGAACTAAACTTTAACTGGCAGTGATTAATTCATTTAATCTATTGATACTCATTGATTGACATTTGCTGCACAAATTTATTTTAATTTCGGACAATTAATTTCCTGCCCATTTTATAATTTACTTTTATAATCTACATATTTCTGTCACCATTCTAATATCCCATAATAATTACTTTATATAGGTTCTCTCGTACACGGATTGCCTATATTTTGCATCGAGCCGATCCATTTTTGCATTCCGGTTGTTAGTTTTTCTTCACAGAGATCATATTGCTTCATGAAGATCGGTTGCTTCTTTCTTCATATTCCTCCAATGCTGCGGATTTCGTGTTCCTCAAACATGGTTATTCCTCAAATAAGAAGATGATTCTATTCTGATAATTTTCTTTGACCCCTGCGTATAATAAAAACCTATAAGCAAAGACAATATTTAATAATTCTATTTATTAGAATGCAATTATCTACTAAAATTTCTTATAAGAGTTGTGTAACTTTTACTGGCTGCAACATATTTACCCAACTGTTTGACCAAATGACTTAAATGGATAATTTGAACATGTTATTTTAATTCCCAACATTTCGGAAATTGTTTAGCCTATAGTTTTATAGGGTATATCCTAACATGTGGAAACAACAAAAATTTAAACAATGAAATACGTATATTTAATTTACAATCTCTCATATTTAAACCTTGGTATTTTTAGCAGCTGAAGCTTAAATATCTATTACATAAGAAGATTTGTAGGAAAAGGGTCAATGAAGATAATTACATCTGATATATATATATATATATTACCATTCGCATTGATGTTGACAAAATTGTATAAATTTATAACCAATTACAATTTTTGTGATCTTTGTTCTTTAGAAAAAGAATCCGCTTTCATTATTAAAATTTATTCATATTTTATGGTAACTTCAACATAACCACACTTTGTATAAATTTAAAGACACAAAGAAGAAAAATACCATTTTACGATTGTTTCGTAGAAAATATAAAATAGCACATAACGAAATTATTAATAAATATGTAGTCGGGACTTACTGTCAGTCTTTTGTGTCCATATCAATTATCAGAAGCGTGAAGTTCTAAAGGGCCAGGTGAAATGTTCCCTCCAACCGCAGTACGGTATAATTCTCCTTCGGACAATTCTAAAATTTGTGACAAAAAGCACATGTAGCATATGTATATAGATTAATTTTTCAATGAATTACAAATATGTAAAAAAAACACAGAAAAATTAATCAGATAAAAACAAATTAGGTACTATTTACTTACTTTGAAAGTTCTTGAAACAACGTGCGTGTATGCAACCAACATGACAGCAAACGGATAAACTCTCATCACATGTTTATCGATTAGTTCTATTTGCTTGAATGTGCAGTACACTTTCTCATATTTCGATTTCGAATCATTCTGTTTTGTGAATCTGGAAACATCTCTCAATTTCTAGCCTAGAAGCACACAACAAACCATTAACTAAAGAATACTAAGTAGAATGTTAAATTATGTACTTACCTACCATAATGAAATTGCACTTTAATAACAGCCAGGCACTTGTTACGTTGATTGTAAACATAATTGCAGAGAATTTATGCCTTGTTCCCTTGTTCGCGGCTTTCCACTTTCCATATTTCATGGTTATGTTTGACAGATCGTAGCGCATATCTATTCTGTGTTTCTGTGCACAGGGGCCCCCCGCCCCACCATGACGGGTTTGTAGGTTGGGATTGTTGGGAACAGCTGTTCTCTAGACTCACGCATGCGCAAATCGAAATATCTAGATCGCGCGAATTTGGGCGGTTTATCTACATACCGTTTCAAATTTTAAAGCTTGGAGTTGACGCGCGTTTTATATAGAGTCGATATTAGCGTACTTTTTGAGTAAAATGTCGTCGCCCGAGAAGGAAATGAAACCCCGGGCGCGATTTGGCCCGTCCGGGGCGCGGTCGAAAGGGTGATTTGGGGCAATTCTGACCTGACAGAAGTCGAGTGGAATACGTACATTTTTAGGCTACGAAAGCACGCTTGTCCCTGGCGCATATCTATTATTTTCCGTTGGTAATTCTTCAAACTAAACCTAATTATGATCGCGTAGTTGCCAGGGAACGCCTGCGACACCATTTTATCGCTATTCTGGCCGCTATTTCAGCCACTTCGAGCAAAACGATAGCAGTAAGACGAAAATAGCGTTGTCATATTCAGAATGTCAAAAAACACGTAACTGTCATGTTATTATGCCGTCGTCATGGCGCCTGGAGTAGAAGTACAGTCAGAAATCGATATGCATAAATTTACTCAAATTGAAGGAAATAAATTCGAAAACTTGGCAAAATATCGACAAATAGATTGGCCTACGCGATAGAGCTTTCTCTTTTGAGCAATAAATGTCGCGGTTGACCGCCCATCGTTGCTTCTCCTAGGATCCTTTGAAAACACAAAGGGTAAAATTTTCGGGCAAGTGCCGAACGGAGTGTACCCACTCCAAAACATTTTTGCAATGTAATTCAAACGGCGAAATTGCCGTACGTCGATTTTTCGCTAAAAATTAAGAGAAATGGGCGCTAAATCCGCAATTCGCGAGTCTACACAGCAGCGAAACGGCATTTTGAAGGCAAAACCGCGGCCGTGGCCGCGGTTTTGCGGTTTTCGCGAAGATAGACGCGAAAATCCAGCGTTTAGACGTCGATCATTTGTGTTTTAGTTATTATGACTAGAAACGGGGCAGACCTAATAGGTCTGCGCATCGCCTAGACGGGTAGATCGCCGATTTGTTTAGTTCGCCGATTCGTATAGCTCGCCGATCCGGGTAAATCGCCGATGCGGGCAGATCGCCGACTCGGTAGATCGACGATCCGGGTAGATCGCCGATCCGGGCAGATCGCCGACTCGGTAGATCGACGATCCGGGTAGATCGCCGATCCGGATAGACCGCTCATCCGGGTAAATCACCGATCTGGGCAGATCGCCGATCCGGGCAGATCGCCGATCCGGGCAGATCGCCGATCCGGGCAGATCGCCGATCCGGGCAGATCGCCGATCCGGGCAGATCGCCGATCCGGGCAGATCGCCGATCCGGGCAGATCGCCGATCCGGGCAGATCGCCGATCCGGGCAGATCGCCGATCCGGGCAGAGAAAGTCGCGACTTCGTCGCGACTTTGCAGATTGTGTATGTCACCGAAATCCGAAATCTGTAGGTTCTCAACCGGTCTGACGTCCCGGGCAAAGTCGCGCAACATTGGTGTATATAGTGCTCGCAATAATTGATTGTAAAAATGTTTGAAAAATAATAGAACACAAATCTAAAACAACCAACCAATATAAATTATGAGTAAAAAGTTTCATGTTTTTTTTTGCTTTCATTCTAAGTGTAAAACAAATGTGTTACTATTTTTGTCAGGGGATAACCTTCAAAACGCCCCGGCTACGGTTAAATATATGATACTATAAGCTACTATCTTCTTAGCACTTGGTTTGATAATTTAGTCCTGAAGATGCCTCTTGCAAAGATCGCGAAACTTCGACTGCTTCAATGTCTTCAACGCGGTTTCCACCCGGCAATCAATATATCATTGACTCAGACCGCGGAAGTCTACAATCTAGCTATAAGTTACCGTTTAAATATATTTGTAATATACAGGTGTTCATTTTCTTTTGGATATTTGTTTTCTTTTTTCAAATATAACTATGTATATGGAATATTTTTACATTTCTCTTTACATTTCTTCTCTTTTTTTTCAAATATAAATATTTGAAATATTTTTATATTTCTTAATTCTAAGATTAATTTCAAAAATTAAGAATTATTTCTTTTATAAAATGAATTTTTGAATTATAAACAGGGATGGTATAAAAACATTTTTTTGTTATTTTGAACGAAACACATGTTTTTTATAAAATGATTTTTTTAACGAAACAATGTTTTTAAACACTACGCGAAAAAAACATGTTCTAAACATGCAAGAAAACATGTTTTAAATCACATACAAAAAAAAAACAGAGAAAAAAAAACATTTTAAATCACGCAAATATGTTATTTGTCAGCATTTTAATCGGCATCTTTTCACTCCTTATTTTACTTGGTACAACTGATATTGTATTACTATACTTTCTGAAAAACAACAAAATCTGTTCAAATTTCTGTAGTTTTAAAAGCTTTTCCGTCGATCGTTTATTTATGATTTATATATACCGCCCTCTAGAACTGTCAGTGTCAAATTACATAAATTGTCATATAACCTAAAACGGCATTGGCGAAGAAAAGTCTATGTAGACGACGGCGACGCTAGAAGAATACGATCGTCGAAAAAATGTTGTAACCAACTCGAATATTAAACGACGATTAATGATTTCGACAATTAACGGTCTCGCTACGCTCGAGCGTTAAAGAGTCTCGATCATTAATCGCTCTTTTTAAGATACTTGGTTGTTAAATAACTATTAAAACACAACACAACAAACTTTTGAAACATGTTTAAGACATAATACTTAACACAAAGTATTTGTTTTAAAACATGTTAAAAACACCGTTTGAAACATTACAACCGTTGGTATAAACAATTAAGCAAAATTTGTTAGATGTGTCGAAACAATTAAACGTAAGGAATTGTCAAAAAAATTTCTAACGTTTTGTTTTTTTTTTTTAAAGAAGCTATCAGCTTAATATATTTTTAATATATACGGTGTTCATTTTTATTAAAAACTTGGTAACATTTTATTCCAAGATCAATTCTAAGATTTTTTTATAGAAATCATTTAATAAAAATACATATTTTTTAGTTATAAGCAATTAACAAAAACTCATGTAATTCCATTATAACCAAACGAATAAAAAATAAAAAAAAAATAAAAAAGTAATATAACAATTAAACAGAATTAAATTAAAAGTCGAAACTACCAAATAAAATAAATTTGTATGTATCAATGTATGTGGAAACACATCCTTAATTTGAAGTTCAGGGGTTTTGCTTAAAATTAAAAAAATGACGAATTTTATTAAAAAATAATACCTACAAAAAATTCTTAGAATTAATCTTAAAATTAAGAAAAGTAAAAATATACAGGGTGTTCTTAGAAAAGTAAAAGGTTACAACATTTTCATTATAAAAAAAACTTTTAATTTAATGTATATTTATACGATAAATTGTTTAAAATCAAAAAACTTTTATTTGAAAAGTTTTTGAAATTGTTTACTGTCGGAGAATTTAAGCATTCCCGTAATTTTGACTAACCTTCTAAATTTGTATTTTCAGCCAGACCAAAGAAGCCAATATGTGACTTATTAAACCACTTTTTAAAATGAAATCGGACATTCGGTGACAATGTTACTTTTAAAAAACAAACAACAATAGATTACTCAATTGCCACTGTTAACATAAAGATAAAACATTTATTCTTAGTTTTATGTTATACCGCAAAACGATAATGATTTACTGTATTTAGGAAAAGAAGCGGAGTATACTCATATTTGTGCAAAGTTTTGTAATGAATACTGTTTTACAGGATATAAACCTTCAAAATTGTGATCATTTGGTGGTAGTTAGTTTTTTAAAATTTGGTGGTTAGTAAAAACAAATTGCCGTGTTAAATATTCAGGTAATATGATAAGGTGTGGTAAATACTGTGTAAAAATAGGTGCATATTTTTTGCCTTGAAGCTGAAAAATTTTAGTGATATTGTATGTATCTCAATATGTTTTGTATGTATCTACTCGATCTACATACGGTGTTTTACATTTGAACTGCAGTGTAGGCCACTCAATACGCTATTTCGCCGAAGTTGCTCGAACCTGGACCAGATCATTGAAATGCGTGCCTCGACAATTGTATGTAATTACCGGATCTAAAAATTACAATTACATACGACATACACTGACACCCCGATAATATTAAAAGATTGGTAGGTATTGAGTAATTCTTGTAAGATCCTAATATTGTTGGATTATGTAATATACATATTATGAAAATTCTGGTCTAATTAAATATAACGAAACAAAATCGTTGCTCGCGCTTGGGCTAACAAAAACTGCAGCCTGTATACCCGTAGGTATATAAGTTCATATACATAATAAAAGCTCACCAATTCAGAGCGATGTTAAGTTCTTTTCACGTTTTGAACAACGATTATAATAAAATTACACTTTGAGGTTAATGGAGATCCATAAAACAATCATTACAAGTCGCCGGAATTTGTATTCCAATGTATTCTGTCAATACAACAAATGCAGTTGCAAGTCCAACAAAATCAAAACAACTATGTATTTATAGGTATAAGTGTAAAATACGAAATTAACATAAAAACTATATACTCAAATGTTTCAATTATATTGCAAACTTTATTTGGTGACTACAAAATAAAATTTCACTATTACTACAGTGAACTGTATTCAAATTATTACTACTAATAAAATAACCAAACAATAAAATATTATATACCAAATATAACCAATATATATTAGTTGTATATTGCAGTTATCTGTAATACCTGTGTTAGCGACTGTTATGTATTGTAGTTACCTGTAATATGTGTTACCGACCGTACGCATACAATACGCATGTATTGTAGTTACCTGTAATATCTGTGTTAGCGACCGTGCGCATGGACACGACACCTTGGTATATGATGCTCAAAGTAACCGAATGTTGTAAAGTGAATAGAATAAACATTATAGTAAAGTGTTAGTTTCATTTGATAAAGAAACACAAGATCACAACAATATTAAAATAAATAACATATTGCTTTACCAACCAACTGGATTTTGATGACAATAATTATTGTCCTTGAAGGAAAGTATAGTTTAAATCACTGTTTAGTTTATCGTTGATTATACCATAATATTGACCCATGCAACGAAGACTATTGTAACTCAAGTGCAATCCCTATTTAGTTACTATAGTCTTCGTTGCATGGGTTGATATATAACCAAGAGTATTACACATACTTGCCTTTTGTATTAATTTACTAATGTATGCATAAACTACTATTTATTGACTGCAAGTTTTGCAATGTTCATACAAAATCTGAATACATACTGTGTTAATTTCATGAGAACCATGATGAGAACATATCAAAGAATATAAAATACCAACTTATAACAATTGATTAGAAGTTTATTTGAGAAAGTTACATTGTAAAGATTGTATACAATTATAAAAACATTAATTCAGATAAATATAATCAGAACTTAATAAACAAAGTTCACAATAAAATAATACAAAGTACAATTGAACTATGAATATTATGAAAACAGATACATATAACAAAGAAACAATGTTTAACAAAGATAATAAAATTAAAATGAATAAATTAATCCCTGTGAAACTTTGGGTAAAAAGTTTTTCTATCAACAAACAATGGCAAAATCAGAAATTTACACCAAATAGTATATATTATAATAGTAAAAATTAAATAAACTAAAGAACACATATGCAAAAATAAAATAGAATAAAAATAAAAAAAACAAATAAGTCCATACGAAACGTTACTATTACTGTTTGTTTCTTTAATACAATACACTCTACCTAATCCTACTACGGTCTAATACAAACTATCCTGTAGTCCGAACGGCCTAAAACTCTGCACTACCTAGTCATCTGAAAGCCCCACCTGTTTTTTAAAGCTCAAAAATCATAGTATGCCCTTGCTATCAATGGGCAACCTCGTACTCCGAACAACTCATTAGTCGGAATGGGGGTGTGCAAAACCGAATTCGGATTAGCGAGAGTGTACTGCATTTGCTTTCCGAGTAAAAGCCTTCGTTTGAAGGTAATTATTTTAGAATACCTTATAAAGTTACAGAAATGTACGATATTAACAAAACAAAAAAAGTATAAATTCAAATTTATATCATGCAATGTAAGAACAAAGAAAACCCATGAAACTAAGTGAATATTTCCTTAGAATGTACTATGCGTAATGCAATGTAAAAACAATGTACTATTGTTTTTATTTGTCAACTTGCCAGTTGATGCATGTTTTGTACTTAAGTTTAATGTAAGAATGACAGTGTATAGGTTATAAAAAACCATTTACAAAGCTAACAAAAATAAGTTTAGTATATTTGGTTGCATATGTGGTGCACGACTTTTTTTTGCGCACATAGTACATGCCATTTTGGGTAAAGTATCATATACAAAACAAAAATAAATTAATATTCACAAAAAAATGCCAAAACGAAGAAACAATAATAAAGAAAGCCATAAAAATAATACAAAATAAATAAATGTAGGAATAAACAAACAAATCCATAAATAAACTTTATTTACTGTTTCTTTTTTTTAGTAAAGTAAATGTTATTCCAAATAAAAAGTTTCCTTTGAAGTTATTTGTTTTTCAATTCTTTATAGAAATACAGGAATGTAAACTACTAATAAAACAAAGAAAGTAACAAATTAAAATTTATAACAAACAATGAAAGTACAAAGAAATCCCATGGAACATTAAGTGTTTTTTTAGAGAGTACATGTCATTCTGTGTGAAGTATCATTATTCGTAAAATTACAGAAGTGTGATATATTAGCAAAACAAAGAAAAATGAAAATTCATATCAAACTACAAAAACAAAGATAAAATAACACATGAGAGCCATAAAAATAACAAAAAATAAATAAATTTAAGAATAAACAAAGAAATCCATAAACAAATTATCAACTAAAACTTTTTACTGAGAAAAAATTTTAATACAATTTTCAAAAAGTGAATATTAACAAATACTGCAATAAAAGCTTAATATGTAAGTTTGTTTTAATTTATAAAATCAGATTACTATAAAGACAAAAATGCTAGCTGCAATAAAAAACAGCTTGGTTTCTCAATTCCTTAAAAAGTTATCATTAAAAATATTACCAAAATAATAGAAATCTAAAAAATGCTCAAATCAAGATACTCAACCATACCAAACCGATAGAGAAGAGGATAGGCAATTAATTATTTACCACCCTATGTCACTGAGCTTTCTTACTAAATTTATATCCTTTTCTTACTAAAGTTCAACCAAATTTGTATAATTTAATAAATGAAAGACTACTTTGAATGAATTGATATATAACACTTTTACGTATGACTATAATGGATAAGTTTAATATAATTGATAAAAAACAATATCTGAACTAAACTTTAACTGGCAGTAATCAATTCAATTAATCTCTTGGTACTGTGTGACATTTGCCGCACAAATTTATTTTAATTTCGGAAAATTAATTTCCTGCCCATTTTATAATTTACTTTTATAATCTACATATTTCTGTCACCATTCTAATGTCTCATAATAATTACTTTATATAGATTTCTCTCGTACACGCCTTCCACGAATTGCCTATATTTTGCATCGAACCGATTCATTTCTGTATTCCGGTTGTTATTTTTGCTTTACAGAGATTGTATTTCTTGATGAAGATCGGTTGGTCGGTTGCTTCTTTCTTCATATTCCTCCAATGCTGTTGATTTCGTGTTCCTCAAACATAGTTATTCCTCAAATAAGAAGATGATTATATTCTGATAATTTTCTTTGACCCCTGCGTATAATAAAAACCTATAAGCAAAGACAATATTTTAAAATTCTATTTATTAGAATGCTTTATCTTTTCAATTCCTAAAAGTTACTGCCGTTTGAAATATTAACAAAATAATAAAGAGTAAAGAAAATTGTGCAGTGAGGAATACATTCATTAAAACAAATGGGTCTAACATCTTAAAGAATTCAAAATTTCCATAAGTCCTGAGGAAACTTTTTACTCACCATGACATTTACTTTCTAAAAACTGAGTAAATAGTTTTAGTTCTGTATATAGTTTCAGTTCTGCATATAGTGAATCATACCGCCATTTCAATTTATTGATCTTAATCGACTTATTGAATGAATCGTTAGGAAATTGCTGCAATTATAACTTGTTGTTTGATCTTTGTTCTTTAGAAAAAGAATCCGCTTTCATTATTAAAATTTATTCATATTTTATGGTAACTTCAACATAACCTCACTTTGTATAAATTTAAAGACACAAAGAAGAAAAATACCATTTTACGATTGTTTCGTAGAAAATATAAAATAGCACATAACGAAATTATTAATAAATATGTAGTCGGTACTTACTGTCAGTCTTTTGTGTCCATATCAATTATCAGAAGCGTAAAGTTCTAAAGGGCCAGGTGAAATGTTCCCTCCAACCGCAGTACGGTATAATTCTCCTTCGGGCAATTCTAAAATTTGTGACAAAAAGCACATGTACTATGTATATAGATTAATTTTTCAATGAATTACAAATATGTAAAAAAAACACAGAAAAAGTAATCAGATAAAAACAGATTAGGTACTATTTTATTTACTTACTTTGAAAGTTCTTGAAACAACGTGCGTGTATGCAACCAACATGACAGCAAACGGATAAACTCTCACATCCATCAAAATACATACGAACGTTGTTTCCACACTCTTCTCAAGGTTTTTTAAGGTTAGACTCTTCGACGTAATATATTATCACCATTTGTTGATCTTTTGCTTTTGACAATTCAAGCATTAATTCTATCGGACAATTCCGGGATGCAGTTTGAACTTTGCCTTCGTGCGACTCCCTTGGTGCTCTCCGGAGAGGTCTTCCGAGTGGCCTTCCGTGAACGTAGCGCCTAAAGAAGCTCTTTGAAGTGTCATCTTTATATTTTCATCGACCTTGATCCTCTTCGATTAAGCCTATCCACCAGAATACATTCACTGTCACTTCCGCATCTCTAACCAACCAACGGCCCACTCGATATAGTCTACGATGGCACCTTCGATGAAAGAACTTGCTTTCGTGATCATCGATTTCACTCACAAAGTCGATTACCGTGTAAATGGAATCTGGTCCAAGTTTTACCTAGTCGACAATATCCTTCCGAGAGCTGTTTCTGCACAAGCTTAGCTAAAGTCAAACGACTCTGAAAAAAGGAAACATTTTAAATCAACAAACAAAATTCTACAGGTCATCTAACCTCAAAGATACGGAACGCTTCTTCTTTCGTGCAGGAAAATGATGTTTAAACCAAATCAGGCTCCTTTCTAAAACCAGTCACACTGTCTGTTTGAACTTATATCACTCGAATTAATATGCCCTAAGGTTATAATAGATTCCAGGGAACCATAACCACAAAGGTACACCCAGAAAGGTACATGACTAAAATGAATATGTATTCCTTATACCGGTCTTGACGGGTTTTTTGTTAATATTTGCGTGGTGTTATGTTTCTGTCCACAGGGGCCCCAGCATGACGGGTTTGTACGTTGGGAAAACAGCTGTTCTCTAGACTCACGCATGCGCAAATCGAAATATCTAGATCGCGCGAATTTGGGCGGTTTTTCCACATACCGTTTCAAATTTTAAAGCCCGGAGTTAACGCGCGTTTTATATAGAGTCGATATTAGCGTACTTTTTGAGTAAAATGTCGTCGCCCGAGAAGGAAATGAAACTCCGGGCGTGATTTTGTGCGTCCTGGTGGCGGAAATACTCACGGTTTGTGCGTCCTTTGACGGCGCGGGCGAAGATACGCTAATCTTCATCGCGAATCGGCCATTTATAGCGGAAAATTCTTCGTAGAGTTACCTGGGGATGCCGGCGATCGTTTTATTTTGATTTTGGCGTCCGATTTACGACTATATGCGGTAAAATTGACGTGCGGTCGCTTAACTGGGCTTAGCTTCAGCCATTTCTGGCCATTTTGTCGCCGTCAAAGAGAGTACTGTCAATTTGTTGATGGTTGGCATGGCGACGCGAATCGATAGTACATTCTCAAAATAAAAAGCAAAAATTTAGACAAATTCCAAAATTTTTTTTCGAAAATGCGGCCAAAAATCGACGAAGTAAGGAGCCTAAGCACTGTAGTTTCGCGTCCTGTTGCCATTTCGGGCGTTTCGAGCGCACATTTTCGCTTCTTCGAGGAGTAGACTCTTCCCCCAATCGGCCTCATTTTGAAAACTTGCTCTCTTGAGTGTGAGTCACGTTTAGTATATTAAGATTTTAGTATATAGTAGGGATAGAAACGGGGCAGACCTAATAGGTCTGCGCATCGCCTAGACGGGTAGATCGCCGATTGGTATAGATCGCCGATCCGGGTAAATCGCCGATCCGGGCAGATCGCCGACTCGGTAGATCTCCGATCTCCAAAGTCGCGACGACGTCGCCTTTCGACTTGCAGATTGTGTATATCACCGAAATCTGTAGGTTCTCAGCTGGTCTGACGTCCTGGGCAAAGTCGGGCAAGCGCGACTAATTGATTGTAAAAATGTTTGAAAAATAATAGAACACAAATCTAAAACAACCAACCAATATAAATTATGAGTAAAAAGTTTAATATGTTTTTTTTGCTTTCATTCAAAGAGTAAAACAAATGTGTTACTATTTTTGTCACCTTCAAAACGCCCGGCTACGGTTAAATATATGATACTATAAGCTACTATCTTCTTAGCACTTGATTTGATAATTTAGTCCTGAAGATGCCTCTTGCAAAGATCGCGAAACGTCGACTGCTTCAATGTCTTCAACGCGGTTTCCACCCAGCAATCAATACATCATTGACTCAGACCGCGGAAGTCTACAATCTAGCTATAAGTTACCGTTTAAATATATTTATAATATGCAGGTGTTCATTTTCTTTTGGATATTTGATTTCTTTTTTCAAATATAACTATATGGAATATTTTTACATTTCTTAATTCTAAGATTAATTTCAAAAATTAAGAATCATTTCTTTTATAAAATGAATTTTTGAAATCACATAAAAAAAAACAGAGAATAAAAACATTTTAAATCACGCAAATATGTTATCTATCAGCATTTTAATCGGCGTCTTTTCACTCCCTATTTTACTTGGTACAACTGATATTGTATTACTATACTTTCTGAAAAACAACAAAATCTGTTCAAATTTCTGTAGTTTTAAATGCTTTTCCGTCGATCGTTTATTTATGATTTATATATACCGCCCTCTAGAACTGTCAGTGTCAAATTACATATAACCTAAAAAGCCATTGGCGAAGAAAAATCTATGTAGACGACGCTAGAAGAATACGATCGTCGAAAAAATGTTGTAACCAACTCGAACTTTAAACGGCGATTAATGATTTCGACAATTAACGGTCTCGCTACGCTCGAGCGTTAAAGAGTCTCTCTATCATTAATCGCGCTTTTTAAGATACTTGTTTGTTAAATAACTATTAAAACACAACACAACAAACTTTTGAAACATGTTTAAGACATAATACTTAACACAAAGTATTTGTCTTAAAACATGTTAAAGATACCGTTTTAAACATAACAACTAACAACCGTTGGTATAAACAATTAAGCAAAATTTGTTATAATTGCCAAAACAATTAAACGTCAGCTAAATATATTTTTAATATATACGGTGTTCATTTTTATTGAAAATTTGGTATTTTTTTTCTAATACAACACACTGTTTATTTTTACATTTTTTAATTCAAAGATCAATTCTAAGAATTTTTATAGAATTCATTTTTTTATAAAAATACATAATTTTTAGTTCAGCAATTAATCAAAACTCATAAAATTGTATTTTAACAAAACGAATAAAAAATAAAAAGTAACAAAACAATTAAATAGAATTAAATTAAAATAAATTTGTATGTACATATGTGGAATCACATTCTTAATTTGAAGTTCAGTTTTGCTTATAATTAAAAGATAACGAGTTTTATTAAAAAATAATACCTACAAAACATTCTTAGAATTTATCTTAAAATTAAGAAAAGTAAAAATATACAGGGTGTTATTAGAAAAATTAAAGGTTACAATATTTTCATAAAAAAAAATAAAAGTATATGTATTAGCTTGTTTAAAACCAAAAAACTTTTATTAGAAAAGTTTTTGAAATTGTTTACGGTCGGAGAACTATTTAAACTTTCCCGTAATTTTGACTAACCGTGTATAATTGTATTTTCAGCCAGTATGTATTAATTTTCTAATACTTTTTTTACAGGATATAAAATTTCAACATTGTGATCCATTGGTGGTAAAATGCGAAAAACCGTTAACATGAACGTCAGTATGTATGTATTAGGTTCTGTCCTAAATTTAAATTTATTAGTAAAAACAAATTGCCGTGTTAAATATTCAGTTAATACGTTAATACTTTAAAGTGTAAAAAAGGCGCATAATTTTTGCCTTGAAACTAAAAATTTTAGTGAATTTTTGATCTACATATGGCGTTATACCTTTGAACGGCAGTGTAGGCCACCGAATACGCTATTCCGAACTTGCCCGAAACTGACCCGAACATTGAAATGCCTCGACAATTGTAATTACCGGCTCTCGTAACTCGTAAATACAATTACATACAACATACAGTGACACCCCGATATTATTGAAAAATTGGTAGGTATTGAGTAATTCTTGTAAGATCCTAATATTGTTGGATTACGGCTACGGGCTACATACAGGTTTTCATCCAGGTTTTGTAGCAAACGATTATAACAAAAATACGCTGAGGTTAATGGAGATCCATAAAACAATCATTACACGTCGCCAGTAATTTGTTATTCCAATGTATTCTGTCAATACAACAAATGAAAACAGTTGCAAGTCCAACAAGAGAACTATGTATTTATAGGTATAAGTGTAAAATACGAAATTAACATATATAACCTATCTACTCAAATTTATGAATTATATTGCAAACTTTATTTGGTACTCACAAAATAAATTTTCGAATGTATGTCGTTTAGTTGTACATTTCTAATTTAATAACCAATATGAACCCTATAAGCCAAACCTCAAGCCTAAACAACTAACAACGAAACAGCGATAAAGAGAATCGTGTCTATTTGGTTGCATATGAAGCGGCTATTACTTTTTTCGCACTGTGGTTGGTGTTTCATCAAGATGTGTGAAATCATATTATGTTATGTCATGTTGACAATTACCTAACCTTACACCGGTGGGATATGAAGTTCGAAGAAGTGCCAACCAAATTCTCCTGTTTTGTTCAAATAGGTACTAAGTGCATAAATTGTTATATAGTCGATCTCACCAGTGCTGCAAATTACTCATCGATTTCTGCTGTTATTTTCCGCATGCGTTACACTTCATTCCTATACATTGCCGTGTGTTAGAACGGAATAGAATGATTTTGATACATCTGCTGTACAAATTAAATGCGCCCAGCGAAAAAGTATGTCTTTTCTTAGAATGACGTTTCTTTCTACCCTAACCTCTAATACTGAACGTAAATATTGAACGTGACCGTGTTTTTGCAAAAATGTTTTCGTTGAAAGGTAAGCCGCTTAATAAAAAATCTATGGTGATGGTTGCCCTAAAGGTTATTTAATTAGTAAAGATAATAGCAATATTAATTTAATTTCTATAATATCCGCCTCGGTAGGCAACGTGTACACAGTGATGTATGGTCGGTTGCCTATGCATAACAATCAAGCTGAGCGTTACGCAAATATCTTGGTTCATACACTTATAAGCGATGAGTAATTTGCAGCACTGGTGAGATCGACTAAAATATAACCAATAAATATTTGTTGCGTATTGCAGTTATCTGTAATACGTGTGTTACCGACTGTTATGTATGGTAGTTACCTGTAATATCTGTGTTACCGACCGTACGCATGGACATGACACCTTGGTATAAGATGTTCAAAGTAACCGAATGTTGTAACTAAGTAAAGGGAATACAATAAACATTATAGTAGTGTTAGTTTCATTTGATAAAGAAACTCAAGATGACAACAATATTAAAATAAATAACATATTGCTTTACCAACCACCTGGATTTTGATGACAATAATTATTGTCCTTGAAGGAAAGTATAGTTTAAATCACTGTTTAGTATTATCCTTGATTATACGATAATATTGACCCATGCAACAAAGTCTATCGTAACTCAAGTGCAATCCCTATTTAGTTACTATAGTCTTCGTTGCATGGGTTGATATATAACCAAGAGTATTACACATACTTGCCTTTTGTATTAATTTACTAATGTGTGCATAAACTACTATTTATTTACTGCAAGTTTTGCAATGTTCATACAAAATCTGAATACATACTGTGTTAATTTCATGAGTACCATGGTGAGAACATATCAAAGAATATAAAATACCAACTTATAAAAATTGATTAGAAGTTTATTTGAGAAAGTTACATTGTAAAGATTGTATACAATTATAAAAACATTAATTCAGATAAATATAATCAGAACTTAATAAACAAAGATCACAATAAAATAATACAAAGTACAATTGAACTATGAATATTATGAAAACAGATACATATAACAAAGAAACAATGTTTAACAAAGATAATAAAATTAAAATGAATAAATTAATCCCTGTGAAACTTTGGGTAAAAAGTTTCTCTATCAACAAACAATGGGAAAGTCAGCAATTTACACCAAATAGTATATATTATAATAGTAAAAATTAAATAAACTAAAGAACACATATGCAAAAATAAAATAGAATAAAAATAAAAAAACAAATAAGTCCATACGAAACGTTACTATTACTGTTTGTTTTTTAATACAATACACTCTACCTAATCCTACTACGGTCTAATGCAAACTATCCTGTAGTCCGAACGGCCTAAAACTCTGCACTGCCTAGTCATCTGAAAGCCCCACCTGTTTTTTAAAGCTCAAAAATCATAGTATGCCCTTGCTATCAATGGGCAACCTCGTACTCCAAACAACTCATTAGTCCGAATGGGGGTGTGCAAAACCGAATTCGGATTAGCGAGAGTGTACTGCATTTGCTTTCCGAGTAAAAGCCTTCGTTTGAAGGTAATTATTTTAGAATACCTTATAAAGTTACAGAAATGTAAGATATTAACAAAACATAAAAAGTATAAATTCAAATTCATATCATGCAATGTAAGAACAAAGAAAACCCATGAAACTAAGTGAATATTTCCTTAGAATGTACTATGCGTAATGCAATGTAAAAACAATGTACTATTGTTTTTATTTGTCAACTTGCCAGTTGATGCATGTTTTGTACTAAGTTTAATGTAAGAATGACAGTGTATAGGTTATAAAAAACCATTTACAAAGCCAACAAAAATAAGTTTAGTATATTTGGTTGCATATGTGGTGCACGACTTTTTTTTGCGCACATAGTACATGCCATTTTGGGTATCAAGTATCATATACAAAACAAAAATAAATTAATATTCACAAAAAAATGCCAAAATGAAGAAACAATAATTAAGAAAGCTATAAAAATAATACAAAATAAATAAATGTAGGAATAAACAAACAAATCCATAAATAAACTTTCAACTAAAACTTAAAAAAAAAACGTTGATTAATAAAACTTTGGTTACTTTTGAGTTTTCTGCCAATTAAATATCATTTTGAGCAAAAGTTAAAACACATATCAAACAATGGGACAACCAGCAATGTATACCAAACAGTATATATTACAATAATAAAAAGTAAATAAACTAAAGAACAGAAATTAAATGCAAAAATAAACGAATAAATTTAAAAAAATCAAATTAGTCCATATGAAACATTACCATTCCTATTTACTGTTCCTTTTTTTAGTAAAGTAAATGTTATTCCAGATAAAAAGTTTCCTTTGAAGTTATTTGTTTTTCAATTCTTTATAGAGCTACGGGAAGGTAAACTACTAATAAAACAAAGAAAGTAACAAATTAAAATTTATAACAAACAATGAAAGTACAAAGATATCCCATGGAACTTTAAGTGTTTTTTTAGAGAGTACATGTCATTCTGTGTGAAGTACCATTATTCGTAAAATTACAGAAGTGTGATATATTACCAAAACAAAGAAAAATGAAAATTCATATCAAACTACAAAAACAAAGATAAAATAACACATGAGAGCCATAAAAATAACAAAAAATAAATAAATTTAAGAATAAACAAAGAAATCCATAAATAAATTTTCAACTAAAACTTTTTATTGAGAAAAAATTTTAATACAATTTTCAAAAAGTTAATATTAACAAATACTGCAATAAAAGCTTAATATGTAAGTTTGTTTTAATTTATAAAATCAGATTACTATAAAGACAAAAATGCTAGCTGCAATAAAGAGCAGCTTGGTTTCTCAATTCCTTAAAAAGTTATCATTAAAAATATTACCGAAATAATAGAAATCTTCAAAATGCTCAAATCAAGATACTCAACCATACCACACCGTTCCTGAATACAAAATAATTACACCCCATTTAAAAATATTCCAAGCAATGTCTTCTCTTCACCTTTTCTATATACCTTAATATTTTTAAGAATTTATTCATATTAAACAAAAAAAAAATGTTAGAGGAAACGTTCTTTATCAAACTTAATTTATAATATATTTTTTAGTTTTTAGTAGGCCAAACCTGATGTGAACATGATGTGGTAAAGAGGATACGCAATTAATTATTTACCACCCTATGTCACTGAGCTTTCTTACTAAATTTATATCCTTTTCTTACTAAAGTTCAACCAAATTTGTATAATTTAATAAATGAAAGACTACTTTAAATGAATTGATATATAACACTTTTACGCTTTTAATCTTCGTAAGACTATAATGGAATAAGTTTAATATAATTGATAAAAACAATATCTGAACTAAACTTTAACTGGCAGTGATTAATTCATTTAATCTATTGATACTCATTGATTGACATTTGCTGCACAAATTTATTTTAATTTCGGACAATTAATTTCCTGCCCATTTTATAATTTACTTTTATAATCTACATATTTCTGTCACCATTCTAATATCCCATAATAATTACTTTATATAGGTTCTCTCGTACACGGATTGCCTATATTTTGCATCGAGCCGATCCATTTTTGCATTCCGGTTGTTAGTTTTTCTTCACAGAGATCATATTGCTTCATGAAGATCGGTTGCTTCTTTCTTCATATTCCTCCAATGCTGCGGATTTCGTGTTCCTCAAACATGGTTATTCCTCAAATAAGAAGATGATTCTATTCTGATAATTTTCTTTGACCCCTGCGTATAATAAAAACCTATAAGCAAAGACAATATTTAATAATTCTATTTATTAGAATGCAATTATCTACTAAAATTTCTTATAAGAGTTGTGTAACTTTTACTGGCTGCAACATATTTACCCAACTGTTTGACCAAATGACTTAAATGGATAATTTGAACATGTTATTTTAATTCCCAACATTTCGGAAATTGTTTAGCCTATAGTTTTATAGGGTATATCCTAACATGTGGAAACAACAAAAATTTAAACAATGAAATACGTATATTTAATTTACAATCTCTCATATTTAAACCTTGGTATTTTTAGCAGCTGAAGCTTAAATATCTATTACATAAGAAGATTTGTAGGAAAAGGGTCAATGAAGATAATTACATCTGATATATATATATATATTACCATTCGCATTGATGTTGACAAAATTGTATAAATTTATAACCAATTACAATTTTTGTGATCTTTGTTCTTTAGAAAAAGAATCCGCTTTCATTATTAAAATTTATTCATATTTTATGGTAACTTCAACATAACCACACTTTGTATAAATTTAAAGACACAAAGAAGAAAAATACCATTTTACGATTGTTTCGTAGAAAATATAAAATAGCACATAACGAAATTATTAATAAATATGTAGTCGGTACTTACTGTCAGTCTTTTGTGTCCATATCAATTATCAGAAGCGTGAAGTTCTAAAGGGCCAGGTGAAATGTTCCCTCCAACCGCAGTACGGTATAATTCTCCTTCGGACAATTCTAAAATTTGTGACAAAAAGCACATGTAGCATATGTATATAGATTAATTTTTCAATGAATTACAAATATGTAAAAAAAACACAGAAAAATTAATCAGATAAAAACAAATTAGGTACTATTTACTTACTTTGAAAGTTCTTGAAACAACGTGCGTGTATGCAACCAACATGACAGCAAACGGATAAACTCTCATCACATGTTTATCGATTAGTTCTATTTGCTTGAATGTGCAGTACACTTTCTCATATTTCGATTTCGAATCATTCTGTTTTGTGAATCTGGAAACATCTCTCAATTTCTAGCCTAGAAGCACACAACAAACCATTAACTAAAGAATACTAAGTAGAATGTTAAATTATGTACTTACCTACCATAATGAAATTGCACTTTAATAACAGCCAGGCACTTGTTACGTTGATTGTAAACATAATTGCAGAGAATTTATGCCTTGTTCCCTTGTTCGCGGCTTTCCACTTTCCATATTTCATGGTTATGTTTGACAGATCGTAGCGCATATCTATTCTGTGTTTCTGTGCACAGGGGCCCCCCGCCCCACCATGACGGGTTTGTAGGTTGGGATTGTTGGGAACAGCTGTTCTCTAGACTCACGCATGCGCAAATCGAAATATCTAGATCGCGCGAATTTGGGCGGTTTATCTACATACCGTTTCAAATTTTAAAGCTTGGAGTTGACGCGCGTTTTATATAGAGTCGATATTAGCGTACTTTTTGAGTAAAATGTCGTCGCCCGAGAAGGAAATGAAACCCCGGGCGCGATTTGGCCCGTCCGGGGCGCGGTCGAAAGGGTGATTTGGGGCAATTCTGACCTGACAGAAGTCGAGTGGAATACGTACATTTTTAGGCTACGAAAGCACGCTTGTCCCTGGCGCATATCTATTATTTTCCGTTGGTAATTCTTCAAACTAAACCTAATTATGATCGCGTAGTTGCCAGGGAACGCCTGCGACACCATTTTATCGCTATTCTGGCCGCTATTTCAGCCACTTCGAGCAAAACGATAGCAGTAAGACGAAAATAGCGTTGTCATATTCAGAATGTAAAAAAACACGTAACTGTCATGTTATTATGCCGTCGTCATGGCGCCTGGAGTAGAAGTACAGTCAGAAATCGATATGCATAAATTTACTCAAATTGAAGGAAATAAATTCGAAAACTTGGCAAAATATCGACAAATAGATTGGCCTACGCGATAGAGCTTTCTCTTTTGAGCAATAAATGTCGCGGTTGACCGCCCATCGTTGCTTCTCCTAGGATCCTTTGAAAACACAAAGGGTAAAATTTTCGGGCAAGTGCCGAACGGAGTGTACCCACTCCAAAACATTTTTGCAATGTAATTCAAACGGCGAAATTGCCGTACGTCGATTTTTCGCTAAAAATTAAGAGAAATGGGCGCTAAATCCGCAATTCGCGAGTCTACACAGCAGCGAAACGGCATTTTGAAGGCAAAACCGCGGCCGTGGCCGCGGTTTTGCGGTTTTCGCGAAGATAGACGCGAAAATCCAGCGTTTAGACGTCGATCATTTGTGTTTTAGTTATTATGACAACGCTTTTATTTAATCATACTTATTAGGTTTAATTACAGTAGAACGGCGATAATCTGAACCTCGATAATCCGAACGTTCGCTAATCCACCCAAAAAATCAACACCCAAAAAGAAACAATAATAAAATAAACCACTGAGTAACCTAGAGAACTTTGTTTTCGGTTCCTGTTTACAGAAAAACGTTGTTTTTGTTTTATATCTTCTATTCACTACTCGTGTTTTCTACTATTTAGCTGCAATATTTAAGAATCCGAATCACCTTCGGTCCCAAGTAGTTCGGATTATCGCCGCTCTACTGTAATAAATAAATAAGAAATAAATCATAATTAATAATAAAAAAGTTATAAATAGATCCCTTCGATATCGGTAAATTGCTTCAATATCCCTTCGATATGCTTCGATATCCCTTCATATCGCTTTGATATCCTTTCGTTATCCCTTCGATTTTGACTTTTTTACATTCTAATAGATTATGAAGAGCGGAATCGAAATGTGTTGGTTTTTTAAGATTGAACTTCTATCCAATCTTATTTTCTGCTATTTAGTTGCAATATTTGGTAATCCGAACAATTTGATAATCCGAATGACTTTCGGTCCCAATTAGTTCTGATAATTGACGCTCTACTGTACTTCGCATCTTTTTGCACTGTTCAGCTGTTTATCTAAAATATAGTGGGTGTTAAAAATAAGTGTAAAATATAGGTAAAATATACTGAACTTATGATATCGAACTCATGTTCACACGCCTGACACCGTTTAGGTACTGCATAGAGCTTTAATATATTATGGAATATATAAATAATGTGTATATAAAACTTTATATGTTTAACGTCTCTATAAAGAATTCAAGATAACCCAAATTTGTCAAAATTGGTATCAAAATTACAAAACGGTTGTCATTAACTCCTTTCACAGACGATAAATAATAAAAAAAGTCACACAAATGTTATTTGACTTTAAAAGTGCCGTCCTATGATACATGGCACTATTTTTCCTATGCTGTTTGTAAAATTGGTTCAATCTTCCGACTCTCTCCAACGTTCAAACAATACATTTCCGGACATGAGTTCATTCAAAAATTTGTCTACTGTGGTCATACGGTCATTCATAGCTTATATATAACAACAAATATTATTAACTAGTTAACTTAGTATTGTCACCGTTTAAGTGTTTACGTATAATAGTAATGATAGTAAGGTTGAATTTCGTTATCGATAATAATCGTTATCACAGAATTATCAAATTTGTCAACTTTTCTTTATATTTAGTCATTGTTTTTCGTCCATTTTAAAATAATATTTTCACCTTTTATTGTTTACCAATTTCTTATTACTTACTTTTTGTTGGATGCTCGATTGATACGATTATAGAGTTAATATATCAATTGTGTTCATTTGGTGCCTGTATTTTTGGCTTTGAAAGGTGCCAGTTGCTCATTATACATTAGCCCTTGCTCGATGAACACGAGCTGAAAATGCTTATAAAAAATGAGCAATGTTTCCTCCAAAATATTCCAAAGTAATAAAAAAAAAATCAATATTGGTTGGCAATCAGACCAAATCGAAAATTTTAGGATAAAAGTTCAATGATTCTGAAACAAAAATATAAATACAAATAATATTCTTAATAAAAATTATTAATTACACATTAATAAACGATAAAAAGGCAGCAAATTTTCTTGCAATTCACTTAATATCAATATGCCATACATAAGTTGCCGAGCATACAGGGGTATCAACCGCGGCTAATGACATAAAATAATGTGTAAAAAATGACACAACCATAAAAGCAACAGAGATTTTCAGGGTGCATGCAATTTAAATTTGACGAATAATATGGGCTATTGGATATTCTTTTATATTTTTTATATTTTTATGTTTGTTGTGTGTCAATTTTAGAATCCTAACTAATAAATGCGAATATGTCTCTATCAGTGCCATTTATAACAAATAAAACAACGAAAACGCTACAAAATAATTAATAGTATAGTCACCTTTTATTACTAAAAAAAAATCTTGCCCCCCCCCCTGGAACATTTTGTAACGGCGCCCATGTTTCCAATTGACATTAATACTCACTGTTATTCGTATATCATCGTCCACAAAATACTTATCAGAGAAACTTACAATAATTATCATTCTACACTTTTTAAAAAATAAGACTAGGAGAACATGTTTATTTATTTATTTATTGTATATGGAAAAATAATCGAGTATTAACTGTTACCATAGAAACAATTATTTTGATTAGGTACTAATATCATACCATTTGTCTTGATCTGGTATTACTTATTTCGGTTGCAGACAATATTGTGCAGTACCAGTGTTAAAACAATTACTGCCTTAGAAGTTACTAGTTTCATGCGTAAGATCCAATATTGTCTTGTGACACAAACTCTTGTTTACGTAATAAATGTATTATATATATACAGGATGATTATAGTTGATTGTAGTCGAAGTAGGCCGTGTCAATGTTAATAATTTTTGTGCCGCTATACCCAAACAACTGTCAAAAGTGAAATAGGTTATGTCGTGGTATTACTATTTAGAGGTATGTCCATACGCATGTGGAGTGGGGATGAAAATCTGCGAACATCTTCGTTACATTAATATCCGTTTCGCGGCGCTGCATGGTTGAAAAATAATAATGTAAACAACGAACATAACCAACTTCTGCTCTGACGTTTGTATTTGCATTCGTTGCTTATTGTGGTATTGTGTTTGTTACCTGGTTTGTTATTGCCTTTTATTGATTATCATTTCTTGTTTATAGGTAAGTTTCCATTTCTAAGTTTGGAATTACCTAATATACTGTTTAAACTTTGTATTTTAGCATTTATTCATCGTGCATTGCAGATACATAGTTGAGTTGTTCCTAGTTTAGAGGTGAGTTAATTTTAGGAAGGTATATGCTATTATTTAATTCTAAAATATTTATCTTTTATATTTTAGGTTTGCCGTTCATAGTATGTAATTGCTGTTTTGTTAGTTGAAGGAGTTTTATAGGTATGCTATTATGTTATATCTATGATGCGTGGGCAAACGAGTATAAGTCACTATTAGAAAGGTATGCTTTTATACTCGGGTTTCCTTATACTCTTTTGGCCCACCCGTCATAGAAATATGACTAGCTCCGAAGAGGAGAGCACGTAAGGAAATATTGAATTGACGACCGTGGAAGGTCCGTTTGTCGGAGCGAGTCACATTATACACCTTATTCAATGCAGCTTTGAATGTTGTCAAAAGTAACGGTTGTCTGGTTCAGTTAACGCTAGTCAATCTGTTAGTTTCATAGTCAAACACATTTTGCGGAAGCCTTGGGGAAACCAAGGTTTACGACGTACTATTGTTAAGTCTTTGTTTTGTACACTGTTAGTATCTGTGATCGTGTGTCTTAGCCGGAGATAACATACGTACATCTGATGTTAATGTCAATAATTTCACATGTCGGTCAAAGAGTAACCGCATTATAATCGTAACGCAACTAGCTCATATCACTTTTGATAGCTCACAAAGATCCGTTGATTAAATACATATCTTAGTTTTTGTATTTTAGTTTTTGTTGTTCATACATAGTATTTAAGTTGCCTTGTCGTTATGTTTTATTATTTAATTCTTAAAAATATATAAACGGAAAATATATGTTTCTATGTTTTTGTATTTTAGTTTTTGCTGTCTGTAGTGTTCAGGTTGCTGTTTTGTTTGTTATCATTTTTTTATTGGTATGTTAACTTTAAGAAGATTTATTTTATTATTTAATCCAAAAATATATATTTTTAGTTTTATTTTATTATGTTAGTTTTTGCCGTCTCGTTAGTTAGAGGATTTTATTTATAGATACGTTATTTTAGGAAGGTAAAAATACCAGCCCTTAGAATATTTCTTTGTTGTTATTGTCTATGAGTGACATATGAGTTTCACCATTTTGATTTTCATGGTGTATTTGTATTTGTTCATAGTTAAATTAATTTGATTTTTGTAGTATAAACTGCCTGCTGTTAATAAATTGTGATTTGATTTCGTTAGTGATTTTTTTGTGATTTAATTTACTTTTGTTGGATATTAAAATGTTATTTTGTTAGTTATTCTTATAGTTAAATTTTTGCCATATCGTATTCTTGGCAATTTATGATATCAGTGTAATACTGTTTATTGGATGCAATAAATGATACGATATGAATACACCTAGGTATATTTTTAAATTATCATTTCATTTATTTGGTTTTGAATTATGTCAAGATTGAAATCCCACGTAAGTATAGTGAAAGTGTAGTGTGTCAAACATAAGCTAAGTACAGGTAAGTGTGCACACTAATTAGAGTATAACAGCGGCAACGTAAGCTAATTAATGTTGGTCTTGTTCATGTTTTCGAGGTGTCCATGTTAGTACCACTATTACATGATACAAATACAGTAATATTTAATATTGTTATACAATTATATTTCAATTAAATATAATAAAACACGTTCTATTGTAGACAGGTTTATTTAGTTAGCAATTAAACGCTATTGATTTCGGTTATTAAATGACCATCTTCAAGCGTATAAACATCAATGTATAATATTAATAAGTACGTATTCAAATAAAAAGCTACAAAATACTAAACTCAAATAAGTTTATCCGTATCATTTGTTGGTTCACTTCTGTCTGTAACTTTGTCAAAGAGAATGTGTTGTTGCCTATTCTCATACTTTTTGGTGTTTAATATGCACGAAATACAAATAAAGATCACTCTCGATGCTTGTCTGGACGTAAGTCATAGTTTAACAGTTACGTATTTGGTAAGTTATACACTTGTTCATGTTTTAAATGTTGTGTCCAAACCACACCAAGATCGAATCGTATACTGTTAACCATCTCAATTGATGCTTTTGCCTGATAGGAAAATAAACCAATAAATCATTAATCCCAATATTCAAATTCTTATAAATCTTCATCCAAAGGACTGATGGGATTGAGGGAAAAATCTTGAATAAACTAAATAGCTAGTCATTTGTAAATGGCTAAAAATACCTAGAATAAAATGTTGTTCTTCCAACTTTTATTTGTATAATAATTGTACATACCTAACGCAAATTTTTGAAAGTATTCTGTTTATGCAAGTACATTTGCCGAATAAGTATGTAGGTATAATATAAGTAATTTTTTAAATTGAAAATGACATTACTATCATGACATAACCCCAAACATTGAAATATGCAATGTTGGGTGCCTATATGTCACCTGCGCAGTAGCGGTCGTAAACTCGTCCAAAAATAGATCATACCTTTAATTCTTCATACCACGGGTTATGTAACCAAATTAGCTTTTGTGTATAGAACAGTGGTGTTCCATTCAAATAGACCAGCAACCAGCAATATTTACATTTGATTTCATGGCATACTTCGACTACAATCATTCTATCTCTATTAATAACAAAATTTGAGAATAATTGTCAAGTTTTCACGTTTAAGATTTATTGGGTGCACCCAATAAATTCTTTGTCTGCGTTTCTGCCGTTGCCGACGTCGGTAAAAAAAACCATAACGCAATTATGCGTGCACGCTCCATAGCGAATGAGATAGTACTGAACCGTGCGTCGCAAACACTGCGCAACTGTCAGCCAACTGCCAGCAGCAACTGCGCCGCCGCGCCGCGCCGTGCCGTTTGAAATCCGTGCCTGTGTGTAAGCACACAACGACCGTGGACGGTCGAATCCGCATGGACGCCGTGTACGGTTCGAAGTGTATGAGTTTAAATGGTAGCTTTCACACGTACCGTGCCGTGCCGTTTTAAATCAGTGCACGGACGCCGTGCCCCGTGTGAAAAGGCCCTTAGAGATACCGCAACGAAACTAACACTGTTCGAACGAGCTTTCTTCTGCCAATCTAAAAGTGGAAAAGTCCGATCCGAAATATGTTAATTAGTGTCCGTAATTAATTAATAACTGATTAGGTAACACGGAATATTTCCAAAAATTGGGATATTCAATGGGCTGTATCTCGTTAACCCTTAGCTCAATCTTAATAAAACCAACACCATTCGTTTCCCCGCTTCTTTGACTATAGGAGTGTCAAAAAGTCCGATCCCAATTAGATAGGTTTGGGGTAGTATGCGTGGGCGAAAGTCGGCATTTTTTGCGACAGCTTGCGTTGTTAAACCGGACCGGACGGCTGTTGGATATTGATTGTTGCAAATCTATATACCCATACATTCATGGTGCTGGATCCACTAACAAATAATCCTTCCACAGCCACATATTTAGATAGAACGCAAAATTTCTTAAAATCAGGACCCTTCCGCACCCATTTGTGACATTCAAATGCAAAAATATTTCATACCGATCCAACACGATTCATATAACTGTGGTGTTTACATAATTCATTACGCCGAATGTTTTTTTAAAGAAAATTTGAGTGCAACAATCTTTAATCCAACCTCGTATAGAGCATATATAAAGGACACCATACTAACTTATTCTATCGAATCTTATAGTGGAAAAGACCTATCTGAAAGTACATTTTTATGAATATGTATACGAATATGTATATAAAAATCGACGGTTCTGCTTAAAAATAAAAGCTGATGTGGACTACAGCAATAACAACGTCATATTGGACAAAACAGGTATTGTCATCGTATGCCCAGAAGAAATTTCGTCAGAAGATTTTAAGATTTTTTTGTAGAGCGTAGATATTCGGCTTGGTCACTTGAACTTAGTGAATCTGGAACAGTTCGGTCACAAATAAAACCACAATTGGAGATTTTATGAGATTTATGTAAACACCACAGATATAAATCGCGTTGAATTGGGTATGAAATATTTTTGCATTTGAATGTCATAAATGGGTGCTGATTTTAAGAAATGTTGCATTATATCTAAATATGTGGCTGTGGAAGGATTATTTGTTAGTGGATCCAGCACCATGAATGTATGGGTATATAGATTTGCAACAATCAATACCCAACGGACGTCTGGTTTAACAACGCAAGCTGTCAATCTTAGCCCACGCATACTACCTCAAATCTATATAATTGCGATCGGACTTTTTGACACTCCTATAGTCTAAGAAGAGGGCAATCCAGTGGTGGTGGTTTTAATAAGATTGAACAAAGGGTTAACGAGATACAGCCCATTGAATATCCCGATTTTCGCAAATATTCCGTGTCACCTAATCAGTTATTAATTAATTACAGACACTAATTTACATATTTCGGATCGGATTTTTCCACTTTTAGATTGGCCGAAGAACGTTCGTTTGAACAGTGTTAGTTTCATTGCAATATCTCAAAGGGCACTCGAGTAATTAGACTTTTTCTATACACGTAAATTCCCATAAGTGGGGGCTGGAAGACGGCCGCCCGGGTTAACAACGCAAGCTGTCGAAAAACACGCCGACCTTCACCCACGCATACTTCCTCAAACCTATGTAATTGCGATCGGACTTTTTGACATTCCTATAGTCTAATAAAAGGGGAATCGAATGGTGTTGGTTTTATTAAGATTGAACAAAGGGTCAACGAGATACAGCCTATTGAATACCCCGATTTTCGCAAATATTCCATGCCACCTAATCAGTAATTAATCAATTACAGATACTAATTTACATATTTCGGATCGGACTTTTCCACTTTTAGATTGGCCGAAGAACGCTCGTTTGAACAGTGTTAGTTTTATTGCAATATCTCAAAGGGCATTCGAGTAATTAGACTTTTTGTATACACGTAAATTCCCATAAGCTGAACAAGGGTTAACGAGATACAGCCCATTGAATATCCCGATTTTTACAAATATTCCGTGTCACCTAATCAGTTATTAATTAATTACGGATACTAATTTACATATTTGGGATCGGACTTTTCAATTTTTAGATTGGCCGAAGAATGCTCGTTAGAACAGTGATAGTTTCGTTGCGGTATCTCTAAGCGTACTCGAGTAATTAGAGTTTTTCTATACACATAAATTTCCGTAAGAGGGGGCTGGGGGCTAACTTCACATACGTAAATAGTTGATATATTTGACATATAACCATGGCAACCCTTAATGCCCGCCCGGGCGTTAAGAAACATTTTTTGCCCCGGTATCTAAGATGTTAAATGTCACTTTATGATAATAATAAAATAAAAAAGTAAACACATATATCCCTAGAAACATTAACGGAATTTGAAAATACATTTTTTATATTGATTTCCAATGTAAAACATTGAACAACCGTTATTTAACCAACAAGTATATAAGGAAAATATTTTGATTGCTATGCGGCGTTTAATACACCAGATGGTTCCAACTTTTATTTTATTTATCGAATTCTTCTGGCGGCGTCAGCATGTATTTTTTGCGTGAAAGTGATTTGACGTTTTATGGCAATTTATGTAAACTGACAGTGACGGATTACGAACTAAAAATTAGTGAAAGATGAACGCTATTGAAACATACAGTGACACCGTAAAGTATGGAAACATGACAAAATCTCAAGAACTGTTTGCTATTTTTTAAAATCCTCGGACACCCAATGATACCTAATTAATTTTTTTACCTTCAATCTTTTTTATCAGATGACGACATCGACAATTTTTTTAATGACAACCTTTTATTTTTCTAATGAATTTGACAGATGTTTTAATTGTCTTACCGGTAGTATAAAAATTTTATGGCCTTACATAAGAAAATTTTCGAAAAAAACACAATTGAAGGTTATGAAATAAAAGTGGTAAAATCTACCGTACAGCTCAACCGAATTTATGGAAAAACAGGAAAAACCTGTTTTTCCATCTATACCTCCATGGGCTATGGTGGGCCTGGGGTGTCCGTCACCTCCGGCGCGACGTCACATCTTGTCTTCGAATCCTGAAGATGTGACTGAAGCACCAATTGGCGACATTGGGCACCCCCTTCTGGTCTCCATTTGAGTGTTTTTTCCATTGAGTGTCCATCTTACTCCTTGGCTATACCGTACTGATGACGACTAATAGTCCGAATCACGTGTCTACGGTTGCTTCTTCGTATGACGGAATTGCCCGACATATATATATATATATAGGAAACTGGTTTAATCGGTTTAAATATACTATATAGGGAATATGACGTAAATAGAATCCAAGAGAGAAGTAATTTTTAAAATTAATTAAAAGGATACGGTCTCAGCCCGGATTCGAACCGGGGCCTTCTTCCTTGCCGGGGAATTGCTCTACCGCTGAACTACTGAGCCCTGTACAGGATATAGATTTAATTCGTCATTTCAAACGATAGTAACAGTACGGGTTGCTGTCTAACTACTATTATCATGACATCTATTGGACACTGGTGGAAATTGGTTCATGGTATGTCAAGTTTATCGCAAATCTTGCTAGTGGAAAGTAGGAAACTGGTTTAATCAGTTTAAATATACTATATAGGGAATATGACGTAAATAGAATCCAAGAGAGAAGTAATTTTTAAAATTAATTAAATTAAATTAATTAAAATTAATTAATTTTAAAAATTACTTCTCTCTTGGATTCTATTTACGTCATATTCCCTATATAGTATATTTAAACCGATTAAACCAGTTTCCTACTTTCCACTAGCAAGATTTGCGATAAACTTGACATACCATGAACCAATTTCCACCAGTGTCCAATAGATGTCATGATAATAGTAGTTAGACAGCAACCCGTACTGTTACTATCGTTTGAAATGACGAATTAAATCTATATCCTGTACAGGGCTCAGTAGTTCAGCGGTAGAGCAATTCCCCGGCAAGGAAGAAGGCCCCGGTTCGAATCCGGGCAGAGACCGTATCCTTTTAATTAATTTTAAAAATTACTTTTCTCTTGGATTCTATTTACGTCATATTCCCTATATAGTATATTTAAACCGATTAAACCAGTTTCCTACTTTCCACTAGCAAGATTTGCGATAAACTTGACATACCATGAACCAATTTCCACCAGTGTCCAATAGATGTCATGATAATAGTAGTTAGACAGCAACCCGTACTGTTACTATCGTTTGAAATGACGAATTAAATCTATATCCTGTACAGGGCTCAGTAGTTCAGCGGTAGAGCAATTCCCCGGCAAGGAAGAAGGCCCCGGTTCGAATCCGGGCTGAGACCGTATCCTTTTAATTAATTTTAAAAATTACTTCTCTCTTGGATTCTATTTACGCCATATTCCCTATATAGTATATATATATATATATAATTTCAATTTCAAAATTTAATGACTGTTAGTTATTAAACGAGGAAACTTATAGTGGGAATTCAGTCAAAGATTTTTGGTTTTTAAGTTTTTATTCGAAGAAGCAACCGTAGACACGTGTTTCGGACTATTATTCCTCATCAGTACGGTATAGCCAAGGAGTAAGATGGACACTCAATGGAAAAAACACTCAAATGGAGACCATAAGGGGGGTGCCCAATGTCGCCAATTGGTGCTTCAGTCACAACATCTTCAGGATTCGAAGACAAGATGTGACGTCGCGCCGGAGGTGACGGACACCCCAGGCCCACCATAGCCCATGGAGGTATAGATGGAAAACAGGTTTATCGACGGTAAGATATTAAAGGAGAAAGGTAATTTGTCGGGCAATTCCGTCATACGAAGAAGCAACCGTAGACACGTGTTTCGGACTATTAGTCCTCATCAGTACGGTATAGCCAAGGAGTAAGATGGACACTCAATGGAAAAAACACTCAAATGGAGACTCAAATGGAGACTCCATGGGCTATGGTGGGCCTGGGGCGTCCGTCACCTCCGGCGCGACGTCACATCTTGTCTTCGAATCCTGAAGATGTTGTGACTGAAGCACCAATTGGCGACATTGGGCACCCCCCTTATGGTCTCCATTTGAGTGTTTTTTCCATTGAGTGTCCATCTTACTCCTTGGCTATACCGTACTGATGAGGACTAATAGTCCGAAACACGTGTCTACGGTTGCTTCTTCGTATGTATATATATATATATATATATATATATATATATATATAACATTTGAAATAGAATTCACTTCCTTTATATATATATATATATATATATATATATATATATATATATATATATATATATATATATATATATATATACAGGGTCCTGCAACTAAGCTCCCGTCTTCTGTAGCTCACTTACCCATTAAGCTAAGAGTTTGACATTTTGCAGGCTTACCCTGTACTTCAAGGTACAATTCAAGAAATTATTTTTTATTATACAGGGTGTTCCGAAAATGTGCAACGCCATGATAATATATTTTTTTAAATTGCATGCTATACATTTTTCTACACATTTGGAAGCCTTTTATGGTTGCCTACATATCACCAAAATTTTATTGAAATCGGTTGAGTGACCGCTGCGGAAAAAAATAAAAACCAAAAAAAATTGATTTTGCATCGTAAGATTTAAAAATCAATAAAAACCACAAAATGCACCTCGTTAATAAAAGTTTGCGACGTGCTTATTAAGTTAGATGTAATAGTCTCGTTAACCAAGTGACATTGATCCAAATTATACAGGGTGACCAAAATCGAGTGTCAAACTTGTCAAACTTCAAAGCGTGTTATTGTTCTTATTTTAAATTGGAACCCATAAATCTTTTTATGTGAAATGATACAGAATTAAAAAATAAACATTGTTTCTAAATACAACCCCATCACAATTCCCAATATTTTAAAAGTTATTCGCCAAAAACTCATTTTTCAACGTTTTCAACGGCAATTCTAGATAATAAATATCGTACGTGACGTTGAAAAACAATTTATTTCATAAAAAATAATAGACCTATTTTAGATTTGAGTGTACTTAATTAAGTAGTTATTCAAATGCCAAATTTACTGCATCATTTACCTATAGCGGTAAGGACGGAAATGTGGCTATAGGTAAATTTTGCAGTAAATTTAGCAATTGAATAACTACTTAATTAAATACAGTAAAATCTAAAATACCTCTCTGCGTTATATTTTATGTAATAAATTGTTTTTCAACGCCACGTACGATATTTATTACCTAAAATTGCCGTTGGAAACATTGAAAAATGAGTTTTTGGCGAATAACTTTTGAAATATTGGGAATTGTGATGGAGTTGTATTCAGAAACAATGTTTATACTTTAATTCCGCATCGTTTCACCCAAAAAAAAATATGGGTTCCAATTTAAAATAAGAACAATAGCGCGCTTTGAAGTTTGACAAGTTTGACACTCGAGTTTGGTCACCCTGTATGATTTGGATCAATTTCACTTGGTTAACGAGACTATTACATCTAACTTAATAAGCACGTCGCAAAATTTTATTAACGAGGTGCATTTTGTGGTTTTTATTGAGTTTTAAAGCCTACGATGCAAAATCAATTTTTCTTGGTTTTTATTTTTTTCCGCTGCGGTCACTCAACCGATTTCAATAAAACTTTGGTGATATGTAGGCAATCATAAAAGGTTTCCAAATGTGTAGAAAAATGTATAGCATTCAATTTAAAAAAATATATTACCATGGCGTTGCACATTTTTGGAACACCCTGTATAATAAAAAATAATTTCTTGAATTGTACCTTGAAGTACAGGGTAAGCCTGCAAAATGTCAAACTCTTAGCTTAACGAGTAAGTGAGCTACAGAAGACGGGAGCTTAGTTGCAGGACCCTGTATAACGAGGAAACTTATAGTGGGAATTCAGTCAAAGATTTTTGGTTTTTAAGTTTTTATTCCTTAACCAATATTTCGGACAATATTTTGTCCTTCTTCAGGGTTCTAAAAAGTTAACAATACATTAAAATTATAAATAACTACTTATATCTAATACATACCGGAAAAGTTAATATATAAATACAAAATACATGAAACGTGTCAAAAGTTTAGAAAAGTTTATAAACAATTAAAGCCTACCTCAAAAAATATATAAATAGGACAATTGACAATAAAAGCTAACCTCAATAAATGAAAAATGTCATAAACTATGCCAAAAATGTCAGAACTGATTTAAAGTTGTCGGATGGATGTCTTTAAATTTCAAAATGTAACTATAAATTCTGCTTAGATTATTGATATCAGTTCTGGCATTCATCGCGCTACGGCAATCATTAATATGACACATCTCAATAAACGATCTTTTGAAAAAATTACTGTCAGAGTCTAGCACTTGTATATTTTGATAATCCATATGGTGTCCGAAAGAGTTCACATGTGTTGCCAAAGCACAAGCGTTAGGTCTTAGTCTAGAATCACTTTTATGGTGAGAAATTCTACTTTTCAAGTGTTGTGACGTCTGTCCAATATATTCCTTATGGCACTCTCTACAAGGAATTTTATAAATAATGTCCGAACGTAACTCAAGCGGTAATCGATCCTTGACTTTAGAAAATAATGTTCCTCCTAATTTCTTCATAATTCTGCGACCAAAAAATAAATTTTGATCTCTGAATATTTTAACTAGTTTTGGGGTGAGTCCAGCTATGTATGGTATAACTTTAAATTTGTTTGAACCATTATTAACATTTCTTGTATCGCCATCGTTTGTTGTAGGTGCCCGACAACTAAAAAGTAGTTTTCTTGTTAGAGGTCGTGGATAAGAATTTTCTTATAATATTTTTCCAAATTTATCTAGATTTTTCTTTAAGAGAGATGGATGAACAATTTTTGCAATTCTTTGTCTTTGGGCTAAAATGAAGTTCCTTTTGACATTCATAGGGTGATAAGAATGGAAGTTAAAATATCGACCAGAACTTGTGGGTTTTTGATTCCAATCAAGTATTGTTTTATTATCTGGCTGTCTGATTACTCTGGTGTCAAGGAAAGGGACAGAAAATGCTGATTCTCTTTCTACGGTGAATTTAAGTCTTGAATGATAGGAATTGAAGATGTCCAAAATCTCATCTTCTTTATTTTTTGGTATTGCACAAATTAAATCATCTACAAATTTCTTAATGAAAGGGAGCTTGAAGCTTAATTTTGGTATCTGCGTATCTAGCAGAGCATCCATTACTATATGCGCGATTATTGGACTCAAATTAGATCCCATTGGACATCCGAAAATTTGACTGTAAATTTGGTTATCATATTGAAAATAGCTTGAAGAAAAAATGAAATCCAATAATTCCAGAAACATCCTGAGAGAAATTGAGCAATTTAGAGCAATATCATTCCATCTGTCAGTTATGTTAGTCTTCACCAAATCTAAAGGTATATTACTATATAGAGAAACTACATCCAAACTAATTAAGACAAACCCATCTGGCAATACCATATCTTGCATAAACTCTGCAAAATGAAAGCTATCTCTAACATAATATTCATTTTCATGCAGACACGCAGCTGTTAAGAGTCCTGCAACATATTTAGAGAGGCCTTCCGTTGGCGAGTTGTTGGAAGCAACAATTGGACGCAAAGGTATTTCTGTTTTATGTACTTTTGGGAGTCCATAAAATCTAGGAGCCACAGCTTTATATGTTGTCAGTGTTTTTGCTGTAGCTTCATCAAGCTCATGACATCCTTTCAACTTTTTCACCCAAGAATTGCTTTTATTTTATATTGTTATAGTAGGATCCTTTTTTAGTTTCTTATAGTTTACATTATCGTTTACTATATCCAGAACTTTATTTTGGTAATCAAGCTTGTCCATTGCCACTGTCACACTGCCTTTGTCTGCTCTCATTATTAATAGATTTGGGTTATTTTATAGAAATAATTTTGTGTCCTTAATCATCTTCTCTAGAGGTGGTATGCAATTTTTGTTCGTATGTAAGAAATTAGTTATTATGTTAGTTCCCATTGATCTGTATAAATTTTGTGTAGGTGGATCAAAATCTTTGATTATAAGTTCAAAGTCTGCCAAAAGCTTTTCAATCTTAATATCATTGTATCCTACTGGTAAACTAAATTTGGGTCCCAATGCCAAGAAATTTTGTATGTCAGATGGAATGACAATATCACTTATATTTTTAAAACAAGCCCCATTTGACTTCCAATTAACGTTGTTACTAGTAGACAGCAATTTGTTGAACTTTATAATGTTGCCTGTTTTAATATCTTTGAAAAGTTTGCCATAGGTAATAGATAATCTATGCAGATATTCGTTGACCATTTCAGGTGGTATGACATTAAATAAGGAGTCAGTCACTTGCGAGAGTTCACGTTCAAGTTTGCTAATAGTTTTGATAGTTATGCTGATCTCAATATTGATAATCTTGTTTCGTACACTTTTATTGAAGTTTTCGACATGTTGACAGATTGGTCCTATATCAGTCTCTATTAGATTTAATAAGCTCTTGATATTACGTACTATGTGATTAGGCGATACATGATTGCGGCGGCATTGTAGAAGGAAAATTCGTCTGTTTCTAAATTTTGCCAGCTTCTTGTTGATGGATGCCAATCTTTTCATACTAGTTACTACTTCCTTACCATATATAGTTTTTATGTCTTGGTAAAATCCCATACCGTTTTTAATTTCAAAATTTAATGACTGTTAGTTATTAAACGTTACTGACCGTTTTTAATTTCAAAATTTAATGACTGTTAGTTATTAAACGTTAATAACTAAACGTCATAACTAACAGTCAAAATTTAATGACTGTTAGTTATTAACGTTTAATAACTAACAGTCATTAAATTTTGAAATTAAAAACGGTATAGGATTTTACCAAGACATAAAAACTATATATGGTAAGGAAGTAGTAACTAGTATGAAAAGATTGGCATCCATCAACAAGAAGCTGGCAAAATTTAGAAACAGACGAATTTTCCTTCTACATTGCCGCCGCAATCATGTATCGCCTAATCACATAGTACGTAATATAATATCAAGAGCTTATTAAATCTAATAGAGACTGATATAGGACCAATCTGTCAACATGTCCAAAAACTTCAATAAAAGTGTACGAAACAAGATTATCAATATTGACATCAGCATAACTATCAAAACTATTAGCAAACTTGAACGTGAACTCTCGCAAGTGACTGACTCCTTATTTAATGTCATACCACCTGAAATGGTCAACGAATATCTGCATAGATTATCTATTACCTATGGCAAACTTTTCAAAGATATTAAAACAGGCAACATTATAAAGTTCAACAAATTGCTGTCTACTAGTAACAACGTTAATTGGAAGTCCAATGGGGCTTGGTTTAAAAATATAAGTGATATTGTCATTCCATCTGACATACAAAATTTCTTGGCATTGGGACGCAAATTTAGTTTACCAGTAGGATACAATGATATTAAGATTGAAAAGCTTTTGGCAGACTTTGAACTTATAATCAAAGATTTTGATGCACCTACACAAAATTTATACAGATCAATGGGAACTAACATAATAACTAATTTCTTACATACGAACAAAAATTGCATACCACCTCTAGAGAAGATGATTAAGGACACAAAATTATTTCTAAAAAATAACCCAAATCTATTAATAATGAGAGCAGACAAAGGCAGTGTGACAGTGGCAATGGACAAGCTTGATTACCATAATAAAGTTCTGGATATAGTAAACGATAATGTAAACTATAAGAAACTAAAAAAGGATCCTACTATAACAATACAAAATAAAAGCAATACTTGGGTGAAAAAGTTGAAAGGATGTCATGAGCTTGATGAAGCTACAGCAAAAACACTGACAACATATAAAGCTGTGGCTCCTAGATTTTATGGACTCCCAAAAGTACATAAAACAGAAATACCTTTGCGTCCAATTGTTGCTTCCAACAACTCGCCAACGAAAGGCCTCTCTAAATATGTTGCAGGACTCTTAACAGCTGCGTGTCTGCATGAAAATGAATATTATGTTAGAGATAGCTTTCATTTTGCAGAGTTTATGCAACATATGGTATTGCCAGATGGGTTTGTCTTAATTACTAGTAGGATGTAGTTTCTCTATATAGTAATATACCTTTAGATTTGGTGAAGACTAACATAACTGACAGATGGAATGATATTGCTCTAAATTGTTCAATTTCTCTCAGGATGTTTCTGGAATTATTGGATTTCATTTTTTCTTCAAGCTATTTTCAATATGATAACCAAATTTACAGTCAAATTTTCGGATGTCCAATGGGATCTAATTTGAGTCCAATAATCGCGCATATAGTAATGGATGCTCTGCTAGATACGCAGATACCAAAATTAAGCTTCAAGCTCCCTTTCATTAAGAAATTTGTAGATGATTTAATTTGTGCAATACCAAAAAATAAAGAAGATGAGATTTTGGACATCTTCAATTCCTATCATTCAAGACTTAAATTCACCGTAGAAAGAGAATCAGCATTTTCTGTCCCTTTCCTTGACACCAGAGTAATCAGACAGCCAGATAATAAAACAATACTTGATTGGTATCAAAAACCCACAAGTTCTGGTCGATATATTAACTTCCATTCTTATCACCCTATGAATGTCAAAAGGAACTTCATTTTAGCCCAAAGACAAAGAATTGCAAAAATTGTTCATCCATCTCTCTTAAAGAAAAATCTAGATAAATTTGGAAAAATATTAGAAGAAAATTCTTATCCACGACTTCTAACAAGAAAACTACATTTTAGTTGTCGGGCACCTACAACAAACGATGGCGATACAAGAAATGTTAATAATGGTTCAAACAAATTTAAAGTTATACCATACATAGCTGGACTCACCCCAAAACTAGTTAAAATATTCAGAGATCAAAATTTATTTTTTGGTACAGAATTATGAAGAAATTAGGAGGAATATTATTTTCTAAAGTCAAGGATCGATTACCGCTTGAGTTACGTTCGGACATTATTTATAAAATTCCTTGTAGAGAGTGCCATAAGGAATATATTGGACAGACGTCACAACACTTGAAAAGTAGAATTTCTCAACATAAAAGTGATTCTAGACTAAGACCTAACGCTTGTGCTTTGGCAACACATGTGAACTCTTTCGGACACCATATGGATTATCAAAATATACAAGTGCTAGGCTCTGACAGTAATTTTTTCAAAAGATCGTTTATTGAGATGTGTCATATTAATGATTGCCGTAGCGCGATGAATGCCAGAACTGATATCAATAATCTAAGCACAATTTATAGTTACATTTTGAAATTTAAAGACATCCATCCGACAACTTTAAATCAGTTCTGACATTTTTGGCATAGTTTATGACATTTTTCATTTATTGAGGTTAGCTTTTATTGTCAATTGTCCTATTTATATATTTTTTGAGGTAGGCTTTAATTGTTTATAAACTTTTCTAAACTTTTGACACGTTTCATGTATTTTAGATTTATATATTAACTTTTCCGGTATGTATTAGATATAAGTAGTTATTTATAATTTTAATGTATTGTTAACTTTTTAGAACCCTGAAGAAGGACAAAATATTGTCCGAAATATTGGTTAAGGAATAAAAACTTAAAAACCAAAAATCTTTGACTGAATTCCCACTATAAGTTTCCTCGTTATATATATATATATATATATATATATATTTATTTTTTTATTTTTTTTGGTTTATATATATATATATTATTATTGCCCGACAAACTTCCTTTCTCCTTATATATATATATATATATATATATATATATATATATATATATATATATATATATATATATAGAGAGAGAGAGAGTGGATTGGTTGGGTGTTCGATCAATTAAATATTAGGAAAACTCACTTTCTTTGTTAAATGCTATATTTCGAACCTTTATAGGTTCTTCTTCAGGCATTAAAAAATCTACAATAAGAGAACAAGCATAGAATGAGCAGTCAGAACAATCGTAATAAAAAACAAAATACTACACTCACGTGGAGTTATATGAGGCGGCAAGAACTGCGTGATGAAACATTAACATTCCTGGACACTACGACATAATACTTTTAAGAAGTCTGTGACTTCGAACAAAACACATTTATACACATCAAAACAAACGGGACGACAGATGTTAGCGACGTTATGTGGAGTGAATGACCGGTCACGTCAACCCTCAGAAAAGAAAATTTCCCAGAAAACCGTGAAGTTAAAAAACCAAGCTTGAGTTGTTCATTGAATTTATGTTAGTTTTGTGATGATTTTTGTCAAACTGTAAAATGTTGGAATAAATGATACTAAGAGAATAAGTATCCTTTTTAAAATTTACGGTGTTATCAGTGAGATTTATATTATACATCTCCAAAAATGCTCTATTGTGATAATTGCTCTCTGTGTCTAATATTTTAACGTTATTAAAATCAAAAGTATGGTCACTATGTAAAGCATGACAAGCCAATGCACATCTGGTCTTCCCCGTGTTACAATCACTTTTGTGTAGGTTGATTCGGCTCCGAATATATATACATACGAAGAAGCAACCGTAGACACGTGTTTCGGACTATTAGTCCTCATCAGTACGGTATAGCCAAGGAGTAAGATGGACACTCAATGGAAAAAACACTCAAATGGAGACCATAAGGGGGGTGCCCAATGTCGCCAATTGGTGCTTCAGTCACAACATCTTCAGGATTCGAAGACAAGATGTGACGTCGCGCCGGAGGTGACGGACGCCCCAGGCCCACCATAGCCCATGGAGTCTCCATTTGAGTCTCCATTTGAGTGTTTTTTCCATTGAGTGTCCATCTTACTCCTTGGCTATACCGTACTGATGAGGACTAATAGTCCGAAACACGTGTCTACGGTTGCTTCTTCGTATGACGGAATTGCCCGACAAATTACCTTTCTCCTTTAATATCTTACCGTCGATAAACCTGTTTTCCATCTATACCTCCATGGGCTATGGTGGGCCTGGGGTGTCCGTCACCTCCGGCGCGACGTCACATCTTGTCTTCGAATCCTGAAGATGTTGTGACTGAAGCACCAATTGGCGACATTGGGCACCCCCCTTATGGTCTCCATTTGAGTGTTTTTTCCATTGAGTGTCCATCTTACTCCTTGGCTATACCGTACTGATGAGGAATAATAGTCCGAAACACGTTTCTACGGTTGCTTCTTCGTATGACGGAATTGCCCGACAAATTACCTTTCTCCTTTAATATCTTACCGTCGATAAACCTGTTTTCCATCTATACCTGCATGGGCTATGGAGGTATATGGTCAACAACAGCAATATATTTGATCCAATGTTTTTGCTTGTTGCTGTCGCCATCTGTTGCTCTGGTCTAAAATAACTACAGGCAAGTGTCTGCGCAAATAAATACATTTGAGGTTAACCAACAGAGCCAACACGAACCAGTATATCCTAGATTTTACCATTATGTATTCGTCAATTCTAAGATTGAGCGCTATGTCTTAGTAAAAGCCCGAAATTATATTGATAAATACTATTTTTCGAACATTTACCAATTCATATTGGTCAAACCTACGATTAACGCGTTAATCCTAGGTTTGGACATATTTCGGGCTTTTACAGTAACATATATAATTACTAGTTTAGCTGCATGAGATTCTATTTCATCGAGATCGGTCGTGTCTGCATTGAAATAAAACTGTTACCCAGAATTTGACAGATATTTTGAGTGTATTGACAGTAGGTACTGTCAAAACATCAGCGTTTGACGCTACGTAAATTTTTTTTAAAGTTTCTTGTCTGGTTTTCGGGAACAAACCCTTTTTTCAAAAAGTTGTTCATGTTCAAAGACGAAATTTCAATTAAAGGGCTCATTTAAAAACCTCTAAATTCTTTGTATGGAGGTATAGATGGAGAACAAAATTTTCTGAGTAATTCATAATATAAATGTTAATTGTTAATAAAAAAGCACCCTATATGCGATGGAGAAGGTCATTTAGACCAGCCAATAGAGATTTTTGCGTGACAAAAATACTAGCAGAAAGCCGACGATCCCAGGTCACGTGGAACAGTCCGTAGATGTATTTCGTACTCGCAAATATCATTTCCTTATATTGTAGCGTTTTTCGTTCGTTAAGGTGTGAATTAAAACACTCGGTATATTAAAATAGTCAACTAATTTATTTTACACTATTACAGTCTTATTACCTAATTATTAAACACGAACACTAAACACAAAGGTTAACTAACTTACTTAAGGTCACTATAAACATTTATCTTCACTGTATTTATTTCGAACTATTTATGTCGATCAATAATCGCGCCAACGCTCCGACTGCACTCCGAATAACACTGTCCTCTAGCGACGACCGCACCCGTTATATATGCCTATCGATCATTGTGCGGGACCGTTCCCGAGTCTTCCACGCTCGCCCAGAACGGTCGCTACTCGCGCTCGCTGCCTCAATGGAACTCTCCGGAATGAGTTGCCTCGAGAACAACCCAAAACTTCTGGCGCCTTCGCGGCTGTTAAGATCGTCACACTGCCCCCCTCCTAAGCTCGTTTCGTCCCGAAATGATTCCAAAGATGGTGGATGTCGATATCGGCAGAAAGCACCCTTCTTGCAGCAGGACCTCTTGTGGAAGTAACAGTCCACGGTTCTCTCCAGGGGACGACGTTGAGGGTTATAACAGCTCACCAGAATTTGTACGCCCATCAACTTGAAGAGTGCTTCCAACATGCTGCGAATCATCCTCCAGTCCAAGCCATCGAGTCCGCATGCCAGCTTGGGAATTGCCAGGCTTCTCAGGTCCTCGGCTAGCAATTGTTCCTTTAGAGAACACAAAGTGTCCCAAACATCTCTATAGGTTGGCTTCTGACCGGACGTCTCTTTGGTAACCAAGTGGAAGATCTTTCTGCCGGTCTTTTCGTCGGTTGCCTTGAGTGCTTGTCCGACTCTGGGATTAGACCGAAGCAGATCTGGAATATTTCCAAACTTCCCGCGGAAAACCTTGGCTATCCCTCTAGACATTTTCAAGTCCTTAGCCACACAATGTGCCAGTGCGTACCCAGCTGGAGCAGTAAACAGGTCCCGCTGCATTTCACAGGTCACACCGAACCGACTCTTTTGACCATTAGAATGACGGGCCATGAATTCGTCGAATGTCAAATCCGGCTCTGGTTGGATTTGCCGCAGCTCCGCGTCTTCGTGGTCTCCGTAGTAAGGAGCCAGTCGGTTGAAGTGAATGACTCGAGCTTTACCCCGCGGTGGCTTTTGTATGCGGTAAAGGACGTCGTTGATAGCTTCCAGAACTTTGTATGGGCCATCCCAGGATGTTTGAAGTTTTGTTGACAGTCCCTTTCGTCTCTTAGGATCGTAGAGCCAAACCATATCACCGGCATTGTACCTGTGGTCCTTGGCATTGACATCGTATGTGTCCTTCATCCGAGTACTGGCATCTTGAATAGAAATGCGAACTTGACTATGAATGGCATCCATTCTTCTTCGCAGTTCACTGATGTAGTCCTCCCCGGCGACATCAGTTCCTGGCGGGCAACCAAACTTCAGATCGCATGGGAGACGGAGTTCTCTTACCATAATTATCCGAGCCGGAGACTCTCCCGTGCTTTCGTGGACGGCCGATCGATAAGCCAGGAGGAACAAATGAAGAAAGCCATCCCAGTTTCTTTGATGGTCGGAGACCACTTTGGCCAAATACCGATTAATGGTTCTATTCATGCGCTCCACCATTCCATCTGACTGCGGGTGTAACGCAGTAGTTCTTGTTTTCTTGGCTTCTAGGCTTCCTGGTTTGGTAGAGCGTATGCCTCAACCTATTTGCTGAAGTAGTCCATCACGACCACGATGTACTTATTTCCTGCTTCGGATTCGGGAAACGGGCCGGCTACGTCAATAGCAATCCTTTCAAAGGGACTTCCCACGTTGTACTGGCACATCAAAGCCTTCTGCTTTCTCTGCGGCCCATTACTTACCGCACATACAACGCATTTTCTGCACCAGTCCCTTACGCCTTCCTTGCTATTGACCCAGTAAAATCTTTCCCTCACCTTTCCCAGCGTGTTTGTCACTCCGAGATGTCCTCCTGACACACCGGCATGGAGTTCTTCTAGCAATTCCGCAATCCGACATTTGGGCACAACAACTTGCCTTCTTTCCTCTTTGCCGTCGTGGTCAATTATTTTCCGCCGCAGGAGTCCATCTTCCAGAATTAGGGAGTCCCATTGTGCCCAATACGACTTGATGTTAGGGGCATACTTGGCAACTTCTCCCCAGGTTGGCTTCTTCCCTTCTTTCATCCAGTTTAGGACTATCAGGATATCGGGATCTTCCTCTTGGTCTTTTATAAGATCTCTATTTTGCCAAGTATCGCCGACTATGGTAGTTCGTAACAAATCAGCATCTGTTTTCTCTGCCCGCTGGCAATGCTTGCAGTCCTGTGGACAGGGTCTTCTTGATAGGGCATCTGCATTTCCATGGATTCTCCCTGCTCGGTGCTCGGTGTCGAAGTCAAACTCCTGTAGCCTCTCTATCCATCTTGCCACTTGTCCCTCTGGATTTTTAAACTGAAGGAGCCATTTTAAAGCTGCATGGTCTGTTCGTAGCAGGAACTTCCTTCCGTAGAGGTACTTGTAAAAGTGCTCCATCGCTTTCACAACAGCTAGCAACTCTCGGCGGGTGACGCAGTAGTTACGCTCTGGCTTGGACAACGTTTTACTAAATAGCCAATGACTTTTTCTTCTTGCCCATCCTGAATTTGGGACAGCACGGCTCCTATGCCCACGTTGCTAGCGTCGGTGTCTAGTATAAATTTTCCTTCAGGTAGGGGATAGCTCAAGATAGGTGCGCTTGTCAGAGCCTCTTTTAGGTGATCGAAAGCTTCTTGACATTCCTGGGACCACTAGAATTTTCGTTCTGCTTCGGTGAGCCTGGTTAATGGTTTTGCGATGTTGGCAAATCCCTTCACATAGCGTCGGTAGTATGTGGATAATCCCAAGAAGCTGCGCAGCTCATGCTTGTCATTGGGAACTGGCCAATCTTTGACAGTCTGAATCTTTGCCTTGTCAACCGCCACTCCTTGACTGGAAAAAACGTGACCCAGGTACTGCACAGCTCTCTGAAATAGATGACATTTCTTTGGGCTCAACTTCAGTGCTGAACCTCGTAGCCTCAGGCACACTTCTTCTAGGTTTCGCAGGTGGTCTTCAAACGATTTTCCTACTACAATAATGTCGTCAAGATAGACCAGACATGTCTTCCAGGACAGTCCTCTTAAAATCGTTTCCATCAGTCGTTCGAAAGTAGCAGGAGCATTGCACAGTCCAAATGGCATCACGTTAAACTGCCATAATCCAGCACCCACCGTGAAAGCTGTCTTTTCCCGATCTTCGGGGGCCAACTCAACTTGCCAGTACCCGCTCTTCAAATCCAGCGTGGAAAAGATCTTCGATCCGGCCAGGGTGTCCAAAGTGTCATCGATGCGAGGAAGTGGATAGCTGTCCTTTTTGGTCACATTATTAAGCAGCCGGTAGTCAACGCAGGATCTGGTCGAGCCGTCTTTCTTCTTTACCAGTACCACCGGTGAAGACCATGGACTGCTGAATGGTTCTATGATTCCTTCCTCGACCATACTATCAACAATTTTGTCAGCCTCCTCTCTCTTAGCCAGCGGTAGTCTTCTAGCTGTCTACCGAATGGGACGAGCATTTTCCGTATTAATTTTATGCTGGATTATATTGGTCCTTCCCTTCTTCCCAGTATCAAAAACATCTCGATACTTATGGACCAAATGTCTCAGCCTTCTTCTTTGGTCTGGTCTTAGACCGGCGCCTGACGACGATACCAGCACTTCTAATTCTTCTGGAATGGCTTCCCAGCTGGTTTCCACGGCCGCAACCTGTCGCAGTATCGCTGAAACTCCAGAGCAGTGTCCTAACTCCGTGCCCTCCTTTAATAACACAGGATAATGATTGACGTTCATTATCCTCACAGGAATACTCCTGCCAGCCAGCACAAGGGCCTTTCCGACCGCTATTTCTCGGCCAACAGCCTCGTCATGCATTACGGGTTCGAACATGACTATCTCACCATCTGTGGTCTTGCCATCAATGCAGCCGTCCAAAACTATCTCGCTCCGTTCTGGTATCAGTGTCTCCTCCGGGAGTAGGACCTGAACGCTTAAATTCTTTTCTCGATGTAAAGCAACTTCGTCGTCATCTACCCGCAGAACTCCCTGCCTAAAGCTTAACTCGAAGCCCTTGGTGTCCATTATGTCCGTCCCGATGATCACCTCATCCTCAATCTCAGCCACTATTACAGGATGGTCAAACGTGGCTTTCCCGATGGTAAGCATGACGTTTGTTTCACCATGCACTTTTGCTTGATCTCCCGTTGCTGTTCGTAGACACCATTTTGATTGCCGAACCTTAGCTGCAGGTTTTATTATGTCGGGCCTTATGATTGTCTTCGTTGCACCTGTATCCAGCAGCACAGTGCGGAGGGTTCCATCCACACACGCGTCGACGAAAACACTGTTCGCATGGTGTTGCAGTGACGAGACCTGGGCGGTATTTGCTGGGGCTTGCTGAATACAGGTCGACGTTCGCCCTCTCGCATCGACCTTTTTTAGTTTTCCGGATTGGCGGAAGTGGGACTGACGCCTTCTGGACAGCGTCTTCTTATGTGGCCTGCCTTGCCACATTTCCAGCACTCCAACTTCCGGTCCTGGCGGCAACGTTCTCTATTGATCTCCCTGACGATCCGTTTGACTGACTCTTCGAAGTCGTCCTCTCCTGGAACCACTTGTCGGACACGAGCTTGACCTTTGTTTGTGTTCTTGGCAGCTTCGAATTCAAGGGCCCGTGTTAGTGCATCAACTAGCTTAGGTGGATGTGCTAGTAGTAAGGATTGCTTCATTTCACCATCACGGAGTCCGTCCAGGAATGCTTGAACCGCCAAACGTTCCATGATCTTTTCCTGGGCATCTGGATATGCCAGTCGAACCAGACGTGCAATATCTGCCTCAAATTCCTGCAAGGGCTCCCCTGACTTCTGGCGCCGATTTTTCAACTGAGTGTGGTAGACATGTTCCAGGTGTGACTGGCCATAACGCGTCTCCAAGTGTCTCACCAGGTGGTCGTAGACTTCTTGCTCTTCCAGGGATATTCTTTGCAAGATAGCAGCAGCATCTCCTCTCAAGGCCAACGTAAGGGCGGTCGCCTTCTCCCTGGATGACCAATCGTTCGCTTTTGCAGCCGCTTCAAACTGACGCTGATACACATTCCACGACGTTGAACCATCAAATTGTGGTGGTTTGAGGCGCATCAGCCCAACGGATTCCTGATTGCCACTAACTTTGCTCTTGTTGTCCATTGCTGAAGGTTGATAGGGCAACTCCTTGAAGGTATTGACGTCCAACGTTGTGATTTTGTTCTGAACTTCCTGGATCTTGCCTTCCAAAATCAAAAGAATTCGCTCTTCCAGTGTGGAAGATTTCGTTAAAATTTCTTCGTGTAATTCCCTTTTTAGGTTGGCATTGTTTTCTAACATCTTTTTTTCCAACTTGGCCGAATTCTCTTCTAGCTTTTCACCAAGCTCGCTTTTTAAACTGGTAATAAGTTCGGCGGAATTTTCTAGCAATTTAGCCTCCAGGTCGGCAGAATTTTCTAGCAATTTAGCCTCCAGGTCGGCGGAATTTTCTAGCACTTTAGCTAGGTCGGCGGAAATTCTAGCAACTTAGCCTCCAGGTCGGCAGAATTTTCTAGCAATTTAGCCTCCAGGTCGGCGGAATTTTCTAGCACTTTAGCTAGGTCGGCGGAATTTTCTAGCAACTTAGCCTCCAGGTCGGCGGAATTTTCTAGCAACTTAGCCTCCAAACATTGCAGCATTTGGCCGATATCACTTGCACTACCAAAAAGGAAGTTGTCCGGGTCATTGCCTTCTTCAATTAATGCTTTACGAAGCCGCTCCTACAAGTCCCCTTTCTTCCCCGTCGTATCGCAGTCCCTTTCCTCCAGCTCCTTCTTCAGCTCCCTAACCTTTCAGTCCGCTAGTTTCGCCATTTTCACGCACGCTAATTAGTCCGATTTATTTCACTTCTATTTTATATTCACTAATGTCCAGTTGACTAACGTCCAATTCACACCCGACACCTGACACCAATGTAGCGTTTTTCGTTCGTTAAGGTGTGAATTAAAACACTCGGTATATTAAAATAGTCAACTAATTTATTTTACACTATTACAGTCTAATTACCTAATTATTAAACACGAACACTAAACACAAAGGTTAACTAACTTACTTAAGGCAGCGGGCTTGGAGGGAAAATTAGAGGAATTGGTAAAGACAGTCAAAGAGCTGAAACGATCAGTAGAATTTATGTCATCTGTTCTGGAAGAAATTAAAAAGGAAAACAAAGACCTAAAGAAAACTTTAAAGGAAGAAAGAAAGGAGAGAGAACTTATGAAGGAGAGAATGGAACAACTGGAAGAGGCGGTAGATGTCTCCGAATGGAAACACATAAAAAATAATATAATGATCAACGGAATTGACAAGCAAGAATCGAGAGGGGGTCAGGAGATGCTGTGCGATGCTGTAGAGAAAGTATTCAAAGGCATGAGCCTGAAAATTGAAAAGAGCGACATCATTTCTTGCAAGAGAAACAATGGAAAGCAAGACCACAGTCCGATTGTCGTAGAGCTAAAAAACGTAGAAGTCAAAGGAAAAATATTGCAAGCAAGAAAGACAATCGGTTCGATCAAGACAGATGAGTGTGATCTGAAGGGAAGTAGCAAAGAAATCTACATAAATGAACAACTAACACGACAAAAGGCTACCTTGTTCTATAAAGCAAGACAAGCTAAAAAAGAAAAAAAATACAGATTTGTTTGGACAAGAGATGGAAACATATACATGAAAAAGAACAAAGATGACACACAAAAAATAATTATAAAAAGCATAGAAGACCTAGAACGCTTAACCTAATCATAAGGAAATTACAAGAAAAAAATAAAAATAAATTGAGGAAATAAAAATGTATTCAATATATCTACATAACGTACGAAGTATAAAAAGCAAATTTCATGAGATCGAGACGATACCCCGTATGCATAACAACCCGGAAATAATAGCTATTACAGAAACATGGTTACGAGAGCAGGAAGAAAGTCAGTATAAGCTAGACAACTATGAAGCGGAATTCCTGTCGAGAGAAACTAGAGGCGGAGGAATTGTAATATATATTAGAAAAGACATTAAATACACTACAAAGCTAAAAATAACAAATAACAAAGTAGAAATTATAACAATATTCCTGAACAACTTAGCATCGTATGTTACCCTAGTATACAAACCCCCCCAGATTAATATTTCACAGCTGAAACAGGCGCTGAAGACATCAATTATAAATAGGAGGAAACAGCATATTGTGATTGGAGACTTCAATATCAATATTGCAGAAAACAATCAGACAACCAAGGACTACAAATTAACCCTACGAGAAGAGGGATACGAAATAATGAACAAAAAAGACAAACAATACTATACAAGAACAAACCCGACCGGAGACAACACAATTTTAGACCACGTGATTACCAACAATAGACACATAATAGAACACCTAAAAATTCTACCAACAAACATCTCGGACCACTCTCCAATTGCTACAAAAATAAAGACAGACGAAAGACCCAAACTACACTACTCCCACTAAGAACGTACAACAATAGACCACGATAAGAACCGACTAGAGATACAAAAAATGCTTGAAGAAGAAATAGAAAACCTTGATCAACTATCCGATAAATTGCACAACATAATAAAAAACTCCCGAACAACAAGAACAATTAAAAGAAGGACAGAATGTCCCTGGATAAGCGAAGATATTGTAACATTAATAAAAGAAAGAAATAATACCCACAAAAAGCATAGAAGAAACCCAGACAACATCTACCTACAACAGAAATATAAAAGACAAAGGAAAGAAATAACACAAAAAATAGAACATGAAAAAAGAATGTATATCCAACGACATTTTTCTAAATGCCAACACAATCCCGAAAAGACCTGGCGCCTAATAAACAACATTTTAAACAGAAGAAACAAGACAGAAGACAATATTATCCAAATACAGAAAACTAATGGAACTATAACAACGGACAATAAAGAAATGGCAAACGAAATAAATAGTTACTTTGCGAAAATAGGAGAAAAACTTGCCAAAAAGCATAGACCTAACACTGTTCCTATACAACCATTACCGGTCCCACCAACTGAATTCAGCAACACAACAGAAGAAGAGATACGGAACATAATACAAGGACTCAAAAATAACAAAGCACCAGGACTAGACGAGATTACCACCACCTTTATTAAGAAAAACAGTGACATACTGACACCAATATTAACAAAACTGATCAACAACACCATTACCGAAGGCCATTACCCAACATCTATGAAGAAAGCAATAATAAAACCAATATTTAAAAAAGGACAGGCTTATAAACCAGAAAACTATCGTCCCATCTCGCTCACATCCACACTAAACAAGATCCTGGAAACGGTAATAAAAATACGCTTAGAGAAACATATTAAAACAAACAAAATAATAAACAAACGGCAATACGCATTTCAAAAAAACTCTGGAACAACGTCAGCAGTGATAGATTTAATAACATATATTGCACAAAAAATGGACAATAGAGAAACTGTTGTAACTGTTTTTATAGACATGCGGAAAGCTTTTGACACAGTTAGCAGACACACATTAGTTAAAAAAATTAGAAGCTATTGGGATAAGAGACAAGAATCTAGAACTACTAAGAACATACCTACAAGACCGACAACAGATGACAAAGATAAATAACACTTACAGCGACCCGGACTATGCCACATACGGCATACCACAAGGAGGAAATATTCCTCCCCTATTATATATCTTGTATACAAACGACATCGTTGAACAAGACCTGGAAGGAAAATTATATATGTATGCAGACGATATATGCATAGCATATTCAAATAAAAATGAGAGAAAGCTCCAAGATTCCATCAATGCAGATATGACCAAACTGCAAATATGGTGTGAGAATAATATCTTAACAATAAACGAAACAAAAACAAATTACCTAATATTTAACCCGACCAAGACACAAACAAAAATAAATGTGAAGATAAACGATACGATAATTTCCGAACTTACCGAGACGAACTATCTTGGACTCCACATTCAGAACACTCTAAAATGGGACAAACACATATCAAAAATAATACAGAAGAACTCTATAACCATAGCACAAATATATAAAATCAGTAAATATGTACCCAACCACCTGAAGAAAACTATATACAATGCCTTATTTGTCTCAAACATAACATACCTACTAACTGTATGGGGAAACACAACACAAACAAACATAAACAAAATACAAAGACAACAGAATAAAATACTAAAAATATTATACAGAATACCAAGGCTGACACCAACAAAGGACGTGATGGAAATGACACACGAATTAACAATACCACAACGAATAACATTTAATAGTCTAAATCTGCTATTTAAGATAGATAACAACATTACAAAAACCGATATTGTATTTAAAAAATCGAACGACTTCCACAACTATCATATCAGAACAAGAACAAACCTCAGAACACACAAATATAAGAGAAGCAAATACTCCCAAAACATAACCACCCGAACGATAGACACATACAATAAGATAGACCAGCATATAAAAAAACAAACATACCAAACCTTCAAACTTAAAATAAAATATATGCTTATACAACACCAATTGAGACAATGATTGGGACGTGACCAACACACAACAGACAAACAACGTAGACCTTCAATGCCGCCCACTGGGAAGAGGATCACTCAATACCCAGATGGACGTTGAAGGAGCAGAAGAGTAGCAACCATTTTATATGTGTACTGTATACTCACTTATAATGTACTATATTTATTACATTATCAATAAAACATTAATTCTTAAAAAAAAAAAAAAAAAAAAGGTCACTATAAACATTTATCTTCACTGTATTTATTTCGAACTATTTATGTCGAACAATAATCGCGCCAACGCTCCCACTGCACTCCGAATAACACTGTCCTCTAGCGACGAGCGCACCCGTTATATATGCCTATCGATCGTTGTGCGGGAACGTTCCCGAGTCTTCCACGCTCGCCCAGAATGGTCGCTACTCGCGCTCGCTGCCTCAATGGAACTCTCCGGAATGAGTTGCCTCGAGAACAACCCAGAACTTCTGGCGCCTTCGCGGCTGTTAAGATCGTCACAATATGTTATAAACAAAAAACCTAAAAATATCGTGATTTTTTCTTTTTTCGCTTGTAAAAACTGAACCGATGAAGCAATCTTGATGCTTTCAACAGACGAATTGTAGAGAATGAATCCGCTATATATACGAAAAAGGCGGGGAAAATTCGGAAAACCCGAAAAAATCTGCGTTTTTCAAAAAATTCATAACTCCTCCATTTTCGAAGCTGTAGCGGGTCTTCTTTGACTTACATCAGCTGTATCCTCTTTGACTTACATCATAACATGAACGTTAAAATTTTATGATTATGTAATGTCGCATAGATGTTGTGAGTGTGGAAAGAATTGTTCATTTTGGTCTCATTAATGTTATAAATGCAACTTTTCAGTATCATTCATGTAATGTTCCATGGATGTTATGTGACATCCTTGCGATTGTTATCGGATCTATTTGAGGATGTTCAGTTTGTGTCTTCAACATCTCAGGAACCTCTCTGAGCTGTTTTTGTGCTGGCTGGGGTGCAACTGTTTGCCGGGACCCACGGTTTTTCGTCTTTCGAAATACGACTGAGGAAATTTTTGCCGGTCCTGGGTGTGAACCCCAGACCTCATAGTCAGTAGACCAACGTTCTACCACTAGAGCCATTAGCCCCTATAACCATAATATTACAGATAATACTGTGATAACGTCATCATATGTGTCGGAAATCGGTCATATAAATAAAGACGTTATAGATCTATTACAAGAGCCGCAATTAAATACGGATGTGCAGAAGGTACAAATCATGAGTGATTAGTGTTAATTATGTAATTGAGTCATGATTCGTAAATAAAGAAAATATTATTATTGAGATATTATAATTTATTATTATTATTAAGTTTATTTTTATTATCTTTTAGGTACTTTAGGTACATATTAATAATAATATATTTTAATATATTAATATATATATATATATTAATATATTTTAGTAAAAATAAAAATCTGATGTGGCCAGGCACATGACTTTATCATACAAAATATAAAATTAGTAGTTTAGCTGCATGAGACTCTATTTGATTTAGATAAATCGTGTCTGCATTAAAATTATACTAGTTAGCCAGTATTTCACAGATATTTTGATAGTCAATAGTATCAATAGTAGCTATTGTCAAAGCATCAGCATTTGACACTACCTACTGTCATCAGAATAATAGTTATATATCTCACAAGTGCCGAAAGTACGGAGTAGCGCGGCGAGCGGTGATCCGGCGTGTCACCGAAGGCGGAGCGTTGCATGTGAGCGAGGCGCACTATGTAGTTTTCGGCAAGACTGACATCAACGTTTTTCGTGTTGCTTTTTTAGAAATACGTATCTAAAAAAAATTCAAAAATGGTTATACTTCTGTATAGGAAATATACCGTAGATGTCACATCCGTACCAACATACTAAACTATAACTACACTCATCACTATATGTACTTTATTTACAATTTTTTCAATTTCTCGTGTTTACAATTAGGTATAACAACGGGTTGATATTTCCTATCAACAAACAATCAAATTGGTGATCTTATTTTATTTGAATTTTGTATTATCTACTTTGCCGCACTAGAGCGGCTACGTTCCATAGCGGTTCCCCAACCTCTGTTGAAATCAGCTGTTTTCGAGTGTGACAGCCATAGACATTTCTGTGGTGACAGCACAAAAAATATTTGTCAAATCCAGGCTACTATGTACTTTCATATCAATGCAGATGCGGCCGATCTCGATCAAATAGAATTTGCTCTTGAAGCTAAACTATTAATTTTACCAAAAAATATCATAGGCATAAATTATTCAAAATTTCCTGTAGTTTAATTTATTATTTAACTATTTTGACGAAATTTCAGAAATGGCGGATCATTTGCAAAATTCTTGAAAAATTCTTAGAGGAAACTGCCAGTTCGTTTGGACCCTTTTGAACCAAAAGCTTTTCAGCTCTAAGTTTGGTCATAAAACTTCTAAATACGCACGGTCGCCCCGATACCTTTAGTAATTTCCCCGGAATCGTCGTCACAAAAATCGGGTACACACATACACACACACATACACACACACACATACACACACACACACACACACACACACACACACACACACACAGACATTTTTTTGTACCTTGGTCAAAAATGTTCAGGGGACCCATAAATACCTATTTCAGCTAAAATCTCATTTTTTTTTTGTCGGCACGATTACAATACTTCATCATACTGTGTATGATAAAGTAAAAAACATACAAATTTGTTTTATTACAACGAAAACTAATAAAATTTAATTTTTTTTCATATCCTAACTGAATTATAATATACAGGCTGAGATTTTATCTATTCCAGTGGCGTCAAGATTAAAATATTTGAACTTTTGGAATCAGGTATTAGAATCAAAATACTTGAAGCTTATGCAAACAAATATTTTGAATTCACATATTACGTCACAAGCTGTCAATTCGACTGTTAAAAATAAAAAAATCTGATGTGGCCAGGCACATGACTTTATCATACAATATATAAAATTAATAGTTTAGCTGCATGAGAATCTATTTGACTGAAATAAATCGTGTCTGCATTAAAATTAAACTAGTTAGCCAGGATTTGACAGATATTTTGATAGTCAATAGTAGGGATGTTACGGAGGTGACATTTCGGTGACGGAGGCGAAGGCGGAGGCCATGTGTCGACTTTCCCGGAGGCGGAGGCGAAGGCGGAGGCGGAGGCAAAGGCGGAAGTTATGAAAATTATATACAAATAAAAAATTTAAAAAAATATATGAGAATAAAATACAAACTCATAATAAAAAAATATATAATATAAAAACACAAATACATATAAAATACAAACTCTGTGAAATAAATATAATTTAGGAACAAATTAAAATAAACTCTAAACCAAAAATTTCAATTCTAATATTCAAAGTTCAATACAGGCAAATTGTACTTTAAAAACAATTATTTTGCAGCCTTCTCTGTGTCCAATCTGCTTCTCGTTGGTTGATAGATTAATCCTGCCGAACTGAAAAGTTGCTCACTTGGCATACTATACTTCAGAATGCAATGATTTTAAATGACCCTTTAATGGCGTCGTAGTGCCGCCTCGTCTGGGATATATTTTGTTGCATATCTTGCACTTAGCTGTTTGCATCTATAATGTCAAAACAATTCCACAATGGGTTTTTTGGTTTCATATTGATTTTTCACAAAGGAGCACACAGTTATAATACTACCACTGTGACTTTTAGGATTAACATGGTTATATTTTTCTTTGCAGCGTTCCTTAAATAGCGCCCTAAGCCTACATTTAGGTCAGCGGAAACCGCGCGATCTATCCGCGCGGTTCCTTGTCGGCATCGACCACGGTGCCGACAAAGGACCAGCCGACAAACAGTGCGTTTTGCTGCCCGGTTTCCTCCGGCCTAGACATAGGCTAAATGGTCTCGAAACTAAACCTGCAACTACAAAAAGCATCCGAAAATAACAAAAATCTTTACCGACAGCCAATTAGATGTCAAACGAAAGCGGCATGTCGGCAATGCTTTAACTTTTTGTCGGCGTATGGCTGGCGGCGCCGGCGGCACCGTAGCAGTTGGTGTACGGGCACATGTCGCGCCGTAGTGAGCGGCGTGTATTCATGCCTTCGCCTCCGCTATACCTCCGTCAAAGAAAATGCGAAGGCGGAGGCGAAGCCGGAGGTTGAAAAACACACGAAAGTTCCGTCTTTACGGAGGCGGAGGCGGACCTCCGTTACATCCCTAGTCAATAGTATCAATCGAAGGTATTGTCAAAGCATCAGCATTTGACACTACCTACTGTCATCAGAATTATAGTTGTTTATCTCACAAGTGCCGAAAGTACGGAATAGCACAACGAGCGGTGATGCGGCGCGTCACCAATGGCGTAGCGTCGTCGTCGCATGTGAGCGAGTCGCGCTATGTAGTTTTCGGCAGGAGTGACATCAACGTTTTTGTGTTGCTTTTTGAGAAATACGTATTTTAAAAAAAAATCTAAAATGGTTAAATTTCGGTATAGAAAATGTTAGGTTGATACCACTTCTACGAAATGTCAAGTTTAAAAAGCTAATTCAAATTCTGACAGATTTATATTCGTTCATAACACTGTAGATGACGTTCCATGCGGTTCTCCGAGTGTGACAGCGTGGTGACAGCCATAGACATTTCTGTGGTGACAGCACAAAAAAAAATATTTGTCAAAATCCTGGCTACTATGCAGTTTCATATCAATGCAGATGCGACCGATCTCGATCAAATAGAATTTGCTCTTGCAGCTAAACTATTGATTTTACCAAAAAATGTCATAGGCATAAATTATTCAAAATTTCCTCTGCTTTAATTTATTATTTAACTATTTTGAAGAAATTACAGAAATGGCGGCTTATCTGCAAAATCCTTGAAAAAGGCTTAGAATAAACTACCAGTTCCTTTGGACCCTTTTGAACCAAAAGCTTTTCAGCTCTAAGTTTAATCATAAAACTTCTAAATATGAACTTTCGTCCCGATACCTTTAGTTGTTTCTCCGGAATCGTCGTCACAAAAATCGAGTACACACATACGCACACACACACACACACACACACACACACACACACACACACACACACACACACACACACACACACACACACACACACACACACACACACACACACACACACATACACACACACACACAGACATTTTTTTGTACCTTGGTCAAAAATGTTCAGGGGACCCAAAAAGACCTATTTCCGCTAAAATCTCAATTTTTTTTTCGGCATGATTACAATACTTTAGCATACTGCGTATGATAAAGTAATAATAAATACAATAATTACTTTGGTACGGGTCCATAATCCAAAAATGTCGAATAAATTAAAACTTTTACGTTTGCAAGAATATTTATTGTAGTAGTTTCGACCATATAGCATCCTTAGCCAAAAGCCAGAAAAACACAAAACAATCACGCAAAGTTGTAGGAGCTGCTGGAAATACGTTTGCCCATCCTCGAATTCAAATTAACGAACAAACAAATATGAGCGAAATAAATAAACAAAAATCTAATCTGGCTTCCTCTGAATTATTTATTGGAGTTTAAAGAATACATAGGTAAAAACCCAAATCAAAATTTGTTGGTAATTTTTTAATTACACCTAAGTTTGCATTGTTTAATGTTCGTCTGTGGTTCGTGTGCACCCCTAGCCGCTTCACGTGTGAGCGATATAATTCCGTAATACCTATGATGGGCGCATTCGGATTACTTAATCGATTATAAGCGATTCTTGAAATAATCGAGATATCTCGATTATTATTTTTAATAATAAGTTCTTAATAATCAGTTTTTAATATGTGATGGAGGTAGAGGTGTTTAAATGAAACTACACGAGCCCTTACTTAAATCGTCTATTCACCATACTCGGACCCGTCAGTGGTCACCTGCTGACTCCGTCTTATCGGTCCGGTTCTTGGCCTATATCCCCGGAAGCCTGTCGAAGTCATGTGCTGACACAGCAGCCATTCGACGTACATCCAGTAATATTCCACAATACACAATTTGCATAGTGGACATATATAACTAACCCATACTTATTATTATTACATTACACCTCCGGAGCTAATAAAAAAAAAATTTGATCTTACAGATTAGATATTTTTATTATCTACTTAAATCTATTTTTTTTATTATTTTTTTTTTTATTTTATTCCATATTATACAAACTTATGTATCTACTTAAAATAAACATTTTACTTAAAATAAACGTTATTAAAATTAAACATTCTTGAAATTAACACTCTTAAAATTAAACACTTGTTTTACCTATTCGTTAAATATCTTAATCCGATTCATGTGCACTTCTACAAGTTTATCATCCAAATCAAGTATTACGTTAGGTTCTTTAATTTCAATCACTTGATATGGTCCTTTGTATAACACTTCTAATTTATTACCTACTTCATTCTTAACTAAAACTTTGTCCCCTACCTTAATATCGATTTTTCTAATTTTTCTATCATATATTTGTTTTCTTGTCTCTTTAGATTTAAACAAATTATTCTGAGTATCAGCCCATGCTCGCTGAAGTCTGTATTTTAGCTCTACAGCGTAATCATCAAAATTATAAACAGGCTCCACACCATTTGCTAAACTTGATGGCAAATTCGCAATTTTTCCGAATACAAGTTCATATGGCGTATATTTTGTTTCAGTATGAACTGTGTTATTATATGAAAAAGTCCAAAATCGAACCCAGTGACTCCATGAGTCAGGATATTTTGATACTTGTGTTCTAAGATATGCAGTTAAATGTTTATGAGAGTTTTCTAAAGCACCTAATGTCTCATGGTGGTATGCTGTTGAATTTAAATTACTTATACCTAAAAATTTGCAAGTTTCTTTAAATGTTGACGCCATGAATTCTTTTCCTTGGTCTGTAACAACCATTTTTGGAATACCAAAGCAAAGTATAAAATTTTCAACGTATGCTCTTGCCACTGTAACTGCATCCTTATTTTGTATTGGGTATCCTTCTACAAACTTCGTTAAATCACATTGGATAGTCAGTATATATTTATTATTGTCATTATCGGTATTTATTGGGCCTACTAAATCCAAAAATATTTTTTCAAAAGCTGCTGAAGCTGTAGTTGTTATCGTTAACGGTTGTCTATTTGGTAATGAAAATTTATTTCGTTGGCAATCATCACACCGCTTTACAAAATCTTCAACATCTTTTGTTAATCCTACCCAAAAATAGTATTTTTTAATATTATTGAACATTCTTTTAATGCCACAATGACCTCCCGTGTGTAAAATGTGAAAGTCATTCAGAATTAATTGTTTCGTTTCTTTGTCTGTTACTTTTTGTACTCCTCTTATTATAGAGAATCGTATGTCAGCTAGCTTATCTTTTTGCATTGAAATACTTTTTATAAATTGACTAGTCATATCATTTTTTACAATGCATAATTCGCGAATATTATTTTGTTTACATAATGTTATCAGATCCTTCAATGACGCAGCTAAGTTTGACACTGATGAGGAATTCTGTTTTATGTATATTTTGCGCATATTTATATCGTATATTATAAAATTACTTATATAGCAAAAACTATGTTTTTTACTTATGATATCATTGAATTCTTTGTTATTTATTGGCTGCAGCTCAGTCGAATTTTCGGGTTGTTTTAACAATTCAACAAATCCAAGGTGATCAATCCTGTCTTGTGTTGAGTTTGTTTTTTGTTGGATTTCCTTTGATTCTGAACGTGTAATAACGAATACGTTATTATTAAGGTCGTTTAATTCATCCACAGTTATCCTAGATAAAGCATCTGCTACTACATTGTCTTTACCTTTAACATATTCTACTTCAAAATCATATTCTTCCAAAATAAGTCTAAATTTAGTAAGTCTACTGGAAGGATTCGTCATACCAAATAAATAAATTAAGGCCCAATGATCTGTAAAAATTTTGAATTTTCTGCCAAAAAGATAAGGCCTGTAATGCCTTACCGCAAACACGATGGAAAGTAATTCTTTCTCGGTCGTATTATAGTTTTTTTCGGCCTTATTTAAGCTTCTACTCGCGTAAGCTATCGGTTGGTCGTTTGAATTTGATAAAACGGCGCCGATTGCAAAACCTGAGGCATCAGTCGTTAACCGAAATATGTTATCCTCTGAGAAATTTGGATATTGCAAAAGAGGCGATTGAACTAATGAATTTTTTAACCCCTGAAATGAGTTTTGACATTCTTCATCCCAAACAAAATTTACTCCTTTTCTTGTTAATTTATTTAATGGTGCTACAATGTTTGCAAAATTTTTTATAAATTTTCTATAATAATTTGCAAATGCGACAAATCTCTTCACTTCGTTGGCATCTTTAGGTATTGGATATTGTTTAACTACTTTTATTTTTTCTGGATCTGGCAGTACGCCTTCCGCTGTAATTGTATGCCCTAAATACATACTAAATTTCCTTTTTCAAAAATTCACATTTTGATGGATTTAGCTTTAAATTTACCTGTCTTAACCGATTTAGAACTTTTATTAAATTTTTATTATGTTCTGCTAAATTTTTTCCGAAAATTATTAAGTCGTCCAAATAAACAAAACATGATTCGAAATTTAGACCCGACATTGCAATTGTCATAATTCTTGAAAATGAACTAGGACTTATTTTTAATCCCATTGGTAAGCGTTTCATTTGGTACTGACCTTTTTCAGTTGAAAAAGCTGTTATTGGTCTACTAGATTCAGAAAGTTCAAGTTGATAAAACCCTTGCGATAAATCGAGATGCGAAAAATATATCGCTCCTGCAAGTGAATCAAGGATATCTGTTATATTGGGCAATGGAAATTTATCGTCCAAAATTTGTTTATTCACTAATCGATAATCAATGACAAGTCGCCATTTTTTATTTCAAGACTATCGGCCTTTTTTGGAACCAGTAGTACCGGAGATGACCATTGAGATTAGGCCTCTTCGATAATATTGTCTTTTAACATGTTCTCGACCTGCTTATGAATTTCTGCCTTTTGTGAATGAGGTAACCTATATGGTTTAGTATATACTGATTTAGCATCTTTATTAAGATTTATATCTTGTTTTAATATGTTAGTAACTGTTAGCTTATCTCCTTCAAGATAAAATATATCTGCAAATGTCGCACAAATTTTCTCTGTAGAGTTTTTCTCTTCCATGTTTAAGTTTTCCATATTTATAAGATCCAATATTCTATCAACTCGATCAACCGAAATGTCATTTTCTTTAAATGTACAAATGTTAAAATTATTAAGATTATTTAGACACGGTTGAAAATTCCTAATTTTTATTTCCTTTTCTGTTGTGTTTAATATTTTTAATGGTATATTTCTATTTGAAGGTTTTGCAATACTTCCTGCAATATAAACTCCTTCGCATAATTTTTCTGACAAAACAACACAATCATTCTCACTATCACACTTAAAATATTGTATTATTTCGCATCGTGGTGGAACTGTAACAATCTCATCATAAGAAGATTCTAATGGTAATGTTATAATTTCATTATTGACTGAAAATGTAAAAGAAAGTGTTTCGTAATTTATTGAAGCGTAATATTTAACTAAGAAATCTGCTCCAATTATACCATGAAAATCATCTGCAAACTTATCGATTATTACAAAGTTATGAGAGAGACAAATATTGTTTACTTTTAAATTTAAAATTGATGATCCTAAAGAATAAGTGCTGCCACTAATCCCACTTATTTTCACAGTATCGTTTTTATCTATGACACAACGACTATTTAAATTATCTGAAAAAATAATGCTTATCGAAGCACCTGTATCTATCAAAAATTTCAATTCTTTTGTTTCATATCTCATTTTTACTATATTCATACCATTAATATTAAGACACACTGCATCTGCATTATTCACGAAAAAACCGCCTGGTGTTAGGTTGCTCTTGGCCTTGCTGAGCATCGACCTTTTTGTGATCATCCGTACTTACTGTATACACTCTCTGTTGGTTATTCCTATTGTAATATGATCTACCACGGAAGCCAAACCGACTCCTATTACTACGGAATCCCCGTGTGGTATTTCCGTAATGTCCCCGACTCGTACCTCGCTGAGACATATTCTGGTCATTATGATTATGAAAATTATTACCTTGCGAAATATTTCTAAATCCCCTATTGAAAGAATTATTTGAATGGAAATTCCGACTTTGACCTCTGAATTTTTGTTGGAAGTGAAAAACGTTCGGATTTTTGACTTTTGTAATTTCCTCATCTTTTGCACCCGTAATAGCTTCTTTTAACGTACCGTAGTTTCTAGCCTTTACAATAGTTCGCAACTCACCATGCCTTAAACCATTAGCAAAAGCTACAATTGCCGTTCTCTCATTTACCGCTCTCAGAATATCTTTCGCATTACTATTACCTTCAGTTTGCGCAATAGTTAAATTTACCATTAGTTCTTCAATTTCCTTACCAAAATGTTCAACAGATTTTTCGTTCTGTCGCGCATTATGCAATTCAATAGACAATGATGTTGCTGACTTTTTAGTTAATAGATGCAATTTCATTGCATCCACCATACCATCTACTGACGCGTAAGTCGAATTCAATCTTAGTTTCGCATTTGGAGAGAGCCTTGTTTTCAACACATAATTAATTAATAATGAATGAGACGTTTCAGGTAGCATACTGGCATATAGCTCAATCGAGTCAATTAATTGACTTATGTCAGTTTCCTTACTAGTCATAACGGGGAGCAGTGAAGCTGCTGTCTTAAGATCAAATTTCTTAGACATATTTTCTAATTTTATATTTTCTACACTATTAGAGTATCTTTCTCTTAAAACCAACCTACACTGATCTATTATACTTCTAATGTTACTAATTATTCCATAAAAAATTTCGCTTTTACTTTCGGGTTTTCCTACTTGTTCTAAAAATTTCTCCTCGAACTTATCTAGTTTTTTAGTTTTCCTATCAATTATATCTAAATTTGATCTTCTACTGTAATTGTCCTTTAAAAGATTACTTTTGGTAGTTTCAATGTCCTCTAAAAATTCTTCAAATTTTTCCATCCGCACATTTTTTTTTAAACTTTACACAGTACTTACGTGCGCACTAAACACTGCTTTCGTTCAACCGACACTCGCGGCTTTTTGCTAGCTCCTTTCGGATCTCCGCTCTCACCATCTTCTTCCCTTTACTGCAACAGTACCATGCCACGCCCAGTACCAATAATCCAGCTGCAAACACCCCTGCAACTTCAGCCAACTCGTACTTGGTGCTACCGGCGGCTGTTGTACCTCCACTATTACCAGCCTGACTTATAATAGTCTCCTCTTTTGAGTATCTGGAACCCATTGATGACACTTTTGCTCTCGGTAGTCCGGAATATTTCTGACTGCTGGGTCGTCTGCTTGATCTACGATTAGTTGTTCCACGGTAGGACTGGCAGGATCGCCATGTGATGGAGGTAGAGGTGTTTAAATGAAACTACACGAGCCCTTACTTAAATCGTCTATTCACCATACTCGGACCCGTCAGTGGTCACCTGCTGACTCCGTCTTATCGGTCCGGTTCTTGGCCTATATCCCCGGAAGCCTGTCGAAGTCATGTGCTGACACAGCAGCCATTCGACGTACATCCAGTAATATTCCACAATACACAATTTGCATAGTGGACATATATAACTAACCCATACTTATTATTATTACATTACAAATAATAGATTTTTAATAATCGATTTTTAATAATCGATTTCTATTAATCGGTTTTGAATAATCGATTTTGAATAATCGATTCTTAATAATGGATTTTGAATAATCGACTTTGAATAATCGATTTTGAATAATCGATTCTTAATAGTCGGTTTTACATAGGTACATTTACATCAGATTTATACCCCCTCGATTAATAATCGAGGGGGTTGCCACTGGCTTTGTGCACATGGCAACATCCCCAAAAAAAAAATCTGATGTGGCCAGGCACATGACTTTATCATACAATATATAAAATTAATAGTTTAGCTGCATGAGAATCTATTCTATTGAGATAAATCGTAGGTATTGTCAAAGCATCAGCATTTCACACTACCTACACTACGTCATTAGAATAATAGTTATTTATGTCACAAATGCCGAAAGTACGGAATAGCGCGACGAGCGGTGATACGGCGCGTCACCGAAGGCGGAGTGTCGCCGTCGCATATGAGCGAGTCGCGCTATCTAGTTTTTGGCAGGAGCGACATCAACGTTTATTGTGTTGCTTTTTAAGAAATACGTATTTAAAAAAAAATAAATGATTTCTGTATAGTAAATGCTAGGTTGGTACCACTTTGACGAAACGTCAAGTTTAAAGGTGCGTTCCGATTGGTAGGCAATAGTATCTAATGGCGGTGGTAGAATACGAAATTATAGTATTTCTTACATATCGTGATAATGACACATATTAGTTTGCATGTACATAAACATGAGTCACTAGCAATTTTCTATTGGAAATACTATAACGGCGTCTGCTACCACTGCCATTATCACTAATGAAAACGCACCTTAAAAAGGTAATTCAAATTCGGACAGATTTATATTTGTTCATGACACATCCCTACCAACATACTAAAATAAAACTACACTCATCGCTATACTTTATTTATAATTTTCTCAATGTATCGTTTTTAGAATTAGATATAAAGGGTTGATATTTCTTATCAACAAACAATCAAATTGGTGATCTTATTTTATTTGAAATTTGTATTTTATAATTTGCCGCACTACAGCGGCAAACGTTTCATAGTGGTTCTCCAACCTCTGATGAGATCAGCTGTTTTCGAATGTGACAACACAAAAACATATTTGTCAAAATCCTGGCTACTTTGTAATTTCATATCAATGCAGATGCGACCGATCTCGATCAAATAGAATTTGCTCTTGAAGCTAAACTATTAATTTTACCAAAAAATGTTATAGGCATAAATTATTCAAAATTTCCTGTACTTTAATTTATTAATTAACTATTTTGTCGAAATTACAGAAATGGCGGCTCATTTCCAAAATCCTTGAAAAAGGCTTAGAATAAACTAAAAAGCTAAACTATTAATTTTACCAAAAAATGTCATAGGCATAAATTATTCAAAATTTCCTCTACTTTAATTTATTAATTAACTATTTTGTCGAAATTACAGAAATGGCGACTCATTTCCAAAATCCTTCAAAAAGGCTTAGAATAAACTACCAGTTCCTTTGGACCCTTTTCAACCAAAAGCTTTTCAGCTCTAAGTTTGGTAACAAAACTTCTAAATATGAACTTTCGTTCCGATGCCTTTAGTAGTTTCTCCGGAATCGTCGCCACAAAAATCGTTTACACACACACATACACACATACACACACACAGACATTTTTTTGTACCTTGGTCAAAAATGTTCAGGGGACCCATAAAGACCTATTTCCGCTAAAATCTCAATTTTTTTTTTCGGCACGATTACAATACTTCATCATACTGCGTATGATAAAGTAAAAAATCTGATGTGGCCAGGCACATGACTTTATCATACAAAATATAAAATTAATAGTTTAGCTGCATGAAAATCTATTTGATTGAGATAAATCCTGTCTGCATTAAAATTAAACTAGTTATCCAGGATTTTACAGATATTGTGATAGTCAATAGTATCAATAGTAGGTATTGTCAAAGCATCAGCATTTGACACTACTTACTGTCATCAGAATAATAGTTATTTATCTCACAAGTGCCGAAAGTACGGAAGAGCGCAACGAGCGGTGATACGGCGCGTCACCGATGGCGGAGCATCCCCGTCGCATGTGAGCGAGTCGCGCTATGTAGTTTTCGGTAGGAGTGACATCAACGTTTTTTGTGTTAGTTTTTGAGTAATACGTATTTTTAAAAAATTCTAAAATGGTTATATGTCTGTATAGGAAATGTTAGGTTGATACCACTTCTACGAAACGTCAAGTTTAAAAAGCTAATTCAAATTCTGACAGATTTATATTCGTTCATGATACCGTAGATGTCACATCCGTACCAACATACTACAATATAACTACACTCATCGCTATACTTTACTATTTTCTCAATTTATCGTTTTTACAATTAGATATAACAACGGGTTGATATTTCTTATCAACAAAAAATCAAACTGGTAATCTTATTTTATTTGAATTTTGTATTTTGTACTTTGCCGCACTAGAGCGGCAACGTTCTCCAACCTCTGATGAAATCAGCTGTTTTCGAGTGTGACAGCCATAGACATTTGTGTGGTGACAGCACAAAAAAATATTTTTCAAATCCAGGCTACTATGTAGTTTCATATCAATGCAGATGCGACCGATCTCGATCAAATAGAATTTGCTCTTGGAGCTAAACTATTAATTTTACCAAAAAATATAATAGGCATAAATTATTCAAAATTTCCTCTACTTTAATTTATTATTTAACCTTTTTGTCGAAATTACAGAAATGGCAGCTCATTTGCAAAATCCTTGAAAAAGGCTTAGAATAAACTACCAGTTCGTTTGGACCGTTTTGAACCAAAAGCTTTTCAGCTCTAAGTTTGGTCATAAAACTTCTAAATATGAACTTTCATCCCGATACCTTTAGTAGTTTCTCCGGAATCGTCGCCACAAAAATCGTTTACACACACACATACACACATACACACACACAGACATTTTTTTGTACCTTGGTCAAAAATGTTCAGGGGACCCATAAAGACCTATTTCCGCTAAAATCTCAAATTTTTTTTTCGGCACGATTACAATACTTCATCATACTGCGTATGATAAAGTAAAAAAGATATAATATATTAAAATTCCTAAATAATTTATACAATACGCTACTAAAAGCACTTTGTCCAAATTTGACGCCAACAATTTAAAATTTTTTGTGTTAATAAAATATTTTTTTCATTTAAAAATCAGTACGTCATCAAAATAAGACCAGGTATGAATAAATAATGATTTAAAAACTCGTGAGAAATGGATAACTGAGGAATAAATGACGTTTCAAGGCATTTTAATTTCGTTGATTTCGTCGCCTGATTACACCCACACCCTGTATACATACGTTGTTTAATTTGGTTCACCACATAGCCCAAACATTCCCGATAACCAATCAATTTTCAAAATCAAAGATATAATAAAAATGTACAAGCTACAGAAATATTAAATGAGCACTATTTATTATTCGCTAGATTCGAGAAAATGACCACTGTGCGACGCGGGGAATCTGTTTGTATTACTACTCAATCGGTTTGGTGCGCGCGTTTTCGGTCATGTTTGCAAGCATGTTTCACCTATTTCGCAACATTTTAACGCAACATCAGAATAGACGTTTTGTAGCACTTTCGAAATAAGTAAAAAAAAATAAAATCGGGCCACCTCCGACGTATCCAGGCTCGCTGAAACATATTGCATAAAAATATTCAAATCGCAATTGTGTAAAAACTAATCATCGGACAACGCCTGGGTTGTCCACACTCAAAGTACCCATCAGTCGCTTGCTACTTTCACGCGAAAAGCCGCCGTTACTATTTTGAAAATTGCGGAGCTATACATTTTTGAAAAAACGGAGATTTTTCCGTTTTTTCCGAATGTCCTTCGTTAATATTAATTCAATCGAGTCCGTGCAGTGTTAATTTTTTTCGTCTTTTCATTCTCTACGCTCTGTTGAAAGAATCAAGATTGCTCCATCGGTTCAGTTTTTACAAGCGAAGAACAGAAAAAACACTATCTTTTTAGATTTTTTGTCTATAAGAAATTAAGAAATGATATAAAAACACATCATGGAAACACATCACAATATAACTATGGCCAGTTCCACGTGACCTGGTACCGTCGCGTCGGCTTCCTGCTAGTACAGGGTCCGGCAGTGAAACGGAAAGATTTGAGGTAGGGTTTGCAGCGCGCCGCGAAGTGGTGGGGGAGAAAGTAGCCGACTTGTCAAGACCTGCATGAGTAGCCATTTTGTTTACAATGGAGCGTTGGACGGGTGCGCATCGCGGTTACGCATTGAAAGCCTATTTTAAAAATGGTGGGAGTTTAGTGCAAACGCGTCGTAACTTTCAACGGCATTTTAACAACATTTAACAACATTTGAACAAGCTGTAATTTGTAAGGGTGATATCTAAGATCCTTATAGAGAACCCTTCTTATCGATCTGTCACTTATTCCAAGATGTGTGGCGTGACGGATGGCCGATCGGCGTGGACTTCTTAACATTGCTTGTCGAACACGTTCGATATTTTCATGGGTTCGAACTGTTTTGTCACTACCACCCCTTTTTTAGACGTCGATCCTGTTTGTTCGAGGTTGTTTACCGATTCTTTTATCGGTTTATCTGACGGAACAGGATGGTTGCGCGGTATGTTAAAATGCCGTCGAAAGTTACGACGCGTTTGCACTAAACTCCCACCATTTTAAAAATAGGTTTTAACTGCGTAACCACGATGCGCACCCGTCCAACGCTCCATTGTAAACAAAATGGCTACTCATGCAGGTCTTGACAAGTCGGCTACTTTCTCCCCCACCACTTCGCGGCGCGCTTCAAACCCTACCTCAAATCTTTCCGTTTCACTGCCGGACCCTGTATTTTTGTCGCCCAAAAATCTCTATTGCTTTGTTTATGTCTTCAATAAATCTTGACCTTGACTTTCATCAGGAAACTTCGAAAGTTAACGATACGATGTTTAGTTACTCATTACATCATATGAAAGGTGTTCAAATATTTCAATATTAATACGTTTTCATGTATAAAGAACTTTATATAAAGAATAAACTTTTCCTTGAGAAATAAAAGTGTTTGTCTGTCCATTATAGGTTTAGTTAGGTCCATATGGAGATATACCATGTATCTCATAAAATCCATAAATCTGTTAATGTTTGCGATGGAACAAAAATCTCAAAGGGTATGTAAGTTATGACGTCAGCCGTGTTTTTTTTTTGTAAAGGCGACCTATATCTTTTATTTTGGTAGAATTTTTAATCTGTATTCAACGGTACAAAATTTTGAACACGTTATATAAAAAATAAATTAAAAAAAAGAAGTTTTAATAATTTAAAAGATACCTGAATGATATAAGCAAAATAATGCGAGCGTTAATGAACAACAATAAGAATATTACACAAACTTTGATTGGCTTCGAAAGTCGTTGGTCCACAGAAACAAAGTCCAATGGCGTCAGATCAGGGGATCTAGCCGGCCATTCCACTGAGCCTTCAGATTTTTTTAACTTCATATTGTCCCTACTCTTTTGCTATTTTATTTTGATGTCTTTAAAAAATTGTTATAAGTAGGTATGTTATTTAGGAAATCATACAATTGTTCCCTATGTCAACCAATGAAGACATATACAGAGCTCGTGTTCTAAAGTTGGGAATCAAATTTCCGGTCCAAGACATGCTCCCCACGATGATTGAATTGAAGGTAAATGGCGTAAGGATTTGTGGCAGCGATCCAGATATGGGTAAGTTCTAAGATTTACTAAACTCTAGGATTCATGCTAAAATAATGTTTCATATTTTAGTACGTCATGACACTACCCAAGTGAGTATGTGGTCAAAAACAGCAGTGAGGACAAATATGCCAACAGGTAAAATATTTTCTTTATTAGTGTAAGCCATTCACACCGTTTAGTTTCCACGATATTGTATTACAACAAACTATAATTAGACAATTTAGTGATTTCAATAAAACAGTTTACAGTTTAAAAGAGTTTACGTTCCACGTATACCGGGTGATTCAATTTCGAGCCTCACCATGGAGATCTCGCTTATTAGTGGAGATAGAGCCTATGTTTAAATTTGGCAAAGTTTCGTATTTTTGTGCTAATCAATTATCTGAAAACAAATTTAAGTTATCATTTTTCATTTTGAAGATATCCACAAAATACTGAAATGTTAAGATATCGTTTTTAATTTTTTATTCAAAACCAAATGTAGCTAGACATTTGAAACAAAAACATTCTACAGGTACTTTTTACCAAGGAATGCAGTGTCATTTTTTAATTTGAAATAACATCAAAGATGGCGGCGTAACCATGACCAACTTTTGTTTTTCTTATGGGCGCCATGTTGAATTTTGGCATTTTCCGATAGTCGTGTTTTTCTCATTTCCGCAATGTATTACATGTTACCATTCTTCTTTAAAATAATGGTGTAATAATCAAGAAACCTTCAGGTACCTAACTGTAGCTTGGTTACAGACCGCCGGAGTCGTTGCCAAGCAACGCCAATAAAATGCACTTGGATTAAGCGGCGCCCTCAGCGTTAGGTTTGCCATTTAACCAAATCAACCTTAATTGTGGTTGATTGTGGACCTTAAATACCAATAACGTAAAGCGTGATATAGTTAAGAGTTTAATTGAATTTTGACATTTTCCGATAGTCGTGCCTTTTCTCACTTTCGAAATGTATAACATGTTAGCATTATTTTTTAAAACAATGGTTTAATAATACAAAAACACGTTCTTCTTTTTCTTGTTGTTTGTCGTGCTTTTCAAGTAACCAACTGCAGCTTGGTTACAGACCGCCGGCGCCGGACTGACCAAGAGTGCTTTGGATTAAGAACATTCAGATTGTAAAAGAAGCAAGTTTATACAACATAAAGATTATTTTTTAAGTAAATGTTCAATGAAGGCATAAAAAGCGTGCCCGATTTTCTACATGTTCTAACTGTTCTTCCCGGAATAGCAATGACCGCAATTCTTATTCGATCCCGCAGATCGTCGATATTTCTTCGAGTATCGTGATAAATTTTGTCGTTCACAGTTCCCCAAAGAAAATAGTCTAGAGGACTTAAAACAGGGGATCCACCACTCCACCATTACCAATCCAGCGATTTGGAAATGGTTGATTTAAATAATTTCGCGCAATTGCAAAGTTTGACTTGTGTGGGGTTTTAGTACGGTTTCAATTTCTTTGTTCGTAATGGTCTGCAAACACGTTTTTGCGGCAATTCCAAATTAAGGGCTACTTCTCGCTTAGAAATCCGAGGATCGTCATTTATCTAAAAATCAGTAGTTAAAGCATAGCAAATTATGGTCATTAAACGTTTACCATTTCTAAAATACCTCTTTGATCAGTTTCAACATTTCCACGAGGATTATAAGAATTGCAGGGTTTACTAAACGATCCATAGTCCGCTAAATGTCCGTCCAATGTAAGGAATATTGTACGATGCGATATTTCTAAGAGAACAATAATAAACCCTTATTATATGACGCTTTTCGTTATTGGTAAACGGCAGTTTACATCCACAATCAACCACAATTAAGGTTTATTTGGTTGAATGGCAAACATAACACTGAGGGCGCCGCTTGATCCAAGTGAAGGTTTTTTGATTATTACACCATTATTTTAAAAAAGAATGGCAACATGTTATACATTGCAGAAAAGAGAAAAACACGGGTATCGGAAAATGCCAAAATTCAACATGGCGACCATAAGAAAAACAAAAGGTGGCCATGGTTACGCAGCCATCTTTGATGTTATTTCAAACTAAAAATGACACTGCATTCCTTGGTAAAAATTGTTTTTGTTTCAAATGTCTAGCTACATTTTGGTTTTGAATAAAAAATTAAAAACGATATCTTAACATTTAAATTTTTTGTGGATATCTTCAAAATGAAAAATGATAGCTAAAATTACTTTTCATATAACTGATTAGCACAAAAATACGAAACTGCCAAATTTAAACATAGGCTCGATCTCCTCTAATAAGCGAGATCCCCATGGTGAGGCTCGAAGTTGAATCACCCGGTATAGGAAACTTATAATTTTATGTAATTTTGACTTTAAATTTGCAGTAAGGAAAATTGGAGGGAAGATGACGGTTGAACCCTAGAAGTGAAATGGAACTCTGTAATCAATGTCAAATAAATTTTTCTGCCTGCGTACTGAATGTAATATCTTAGTGTCTGCTATCTCGAAGCACCAACATTTTCTGATTATTTACAGATAATTTAAAGCAAAGCAAAGTTATACTAACTACTGTTTGTCTAGTAAGTCAATATATTGTACCCCTTCCCTCACCCAAAATCCACCAATATCACAACATGTTCCAAAAAAGACCTGTGAGAAAAAATTACACCCTGTTCCGTTGAACAGTGACAAATACTCACAACCTGTTCCGAAGAACTATGACAGAAAATAATAAGCTGTTCAAACAAATTGTGACAAAAATCATTTTGGGAGCGGGGCGCGGTGGGCCATATCCGCGTTTTACGCCCAAAACTGTCCTCTTCAGTCTGCCTTCTCTCCCTCATCTGTATTTTAATATTTCTTACATCTGGAATTTTCTTGGCGCAGGTTTCTATTCTGTTCCTTTTTGCGTCCTTTCTATTACTCTACAATGATTTTCTTTTGTGCTTTCTTCCCTTTTATTGACAAATCTTGTTTCTACGCATTAGATAATAATGTTACAGAAGAACAGTTTATTTTAACTTTGTTTGGGTGTGTCAGGCCACAATAATGTTTTTTTTTAGTGGAGATGGCATGTGTTCATCTGTTATCTCCAAAGGTGGTATAAATGCCAAAATCGCTACTCTCTGCTGCTAGTGTAATAATTAGGGATTATTGATTTTGAATTTGAACAAAATGCGTACAATTAATTGTAATATAGCAAATGATGTAAAATATGTTATTTTCTTGTGTAAAGACAGCAATAGAGCCATATGCCCATATGTATTATTTCTAACTATGTATACAATTCCGACACTCACATGTCTGATCAGGTAAGGTTTTCGAAAAAGTTGAAATAAAAATGTCACAAATTGGGAACTTTCAACTCTTAAGTCAGTTTAGGGCATTGATTTTAGCAGCTAAGAATTTACTAGAACTTTTAGAACTTTTATTTAACATACAAGGCTAAAAAAAGATAACGTTAAATCTGGTCATTTCCTATGTAAATTTATAGGTACTCAAATATCAAATTGGATTGTAGTATTGCAACTACGGATGTTGAGATACTTCATTTAAATTAAAAATAATATAAACCTGATATGTCGAAAATAGTAATTTTAGGAAAAGTCAATCAAACTCCTACAAGACAGAAAATGGCCCTAAAGTAGTTTTTATGGCAAGAGTGTTTTCTTTGTTGTAAACATGGTAAGGATTTTTATCCTAGTAGTCCAGTCATTTTATATTGTGCATATTACGATCAAACATAATAAAACATAAACATAATATATTAAAATGTTTGGGATCATATTTATTACGAAAAATTATAATTAAAAAAAACCATCGGGCAATTGTGCCTAACAGGCTTTAATCCTTAATTCCTCAAATATCACTCACTTAGCCGTAATAATCAAAACACCACGCCGTAGCGGTCAAAAGTTACCATCAAAAGGATTCGTGACGAGAAAATCAACGGTTAGTTAAACATAATTGATTCCACAGAAATTTAAAAACAATACACCAAATTATAGGTAAGAAATAGAAACATTTTCCGTTTTATTGTAAATATTTGATATATTTGTTGGTTTTGAAAAATTCTTAAATGTGTCTGATAAATAAGATATTTTTACTTTATCATACGCAGTATAATAAAGTATTGTAATCATGCCGAAAAAAAAAACTGATTTCAGCGGAAATAGGTTTTTTTGGGTCTCCTGAACATTTTTGACCAAGGTACAAAAAATGTCTGTGTGTATGTGTGTGTACCCGTTTTTTTGTGGAGACGATTCCGGAGAAACTACTGATGGTATCGGGACAAAAGTTCATATTTAGAAGTTTCATAACGAAACTTAGAGCTGAAAAGCTTTTGGTTCACAAGGGTCCAAAGGAACTGGCTGTTTACTCTTAGCATTTTTCAACGATTTTGCAATTGAGCCGCCATTTCTGCAATTTTGTCAAAATAGATAAATAATAAATTAAAGCAGAGGAAATTTTGTATAATTTATGTTTATAACATTTTTTGGTAAAATTAATAGTTTAGCTGCATGAGCAAATTCTATTTAATCGAAATGTCTGCATTAATAGCAGGTACCCAGGATATTTTGAATTTTTTGACAGTATTCAGAACGTCAGCGGTTGCGAAACGTCAATTCAACATGCAAATGCATGGAGAATGCGAGAACGCGCGCACGTACAGTACAACAATATTAAAACATCTTGGTATCAATGTGTATTTCGATTGCGGATAGCCATGTTCTTATGTTTTCGCGAATAAATACAAGAAAGATTGTAAGACGGTATGGTAACATTAAAACTTATTTGGAATATTGAACATAATTCTTTATGAACTTTTGTAGTTAGCACTGAAGCCGGGGTAAAACCCAAAATTATAGTATGCTAGAAGCAAATATAATATATTAATCAGAACCAATAACCTTTTTACTTTATCATATGTGTAGTATGAAAAGGAGGTTTAGTCTTAGCATTTTTGAAATATTTTGCAAATAAGCAGCTATTTCTGGAATTTCGTCGAAATAGTTAAATAATAAATTAATGTGGAGAAAATTCTGAATAATTTATGAAATTTTTTGGTAAAATAAATATTTTAGCCGCATGAGCATAAAATAAATATTTTAGCCGCATGAGCAAATTCTATTTCATCGGGATCGCTCGTACTGCATTAAAACACTAGTATTAAAACTGATAACTGATAGTAGGTAGTGTCAAATGCTGATGTTTTGACATTACATACTGTAAATATAATCAAAATATCTGTCTAGTTCTAGTAGTTTTATTTCAATGCAGACGTGGCCGATCTCGGTCAAATAGAATCTCCTGCAGCTAAACTATTAATATATGGTATGATAAAGTCATGTGCGTGGCCACATCAGATTTTTTTAAAAGTTTTACATTTCAAACACAGGTTATTGTTATAATTGTGTTACAGTACTACTAACAATACATCCATGTTCGAATTTACTACTGACTCTAGTAATTCAATAGTCATCCGTTATTTTTTGCCGAGCCAACTGCATCTAAACGTACTGCGAACCACGCGCCGTGTGACCAGGCCTGGTTCGCCTTAAAGGCGAGCCATCGCGAACCGCGAGTCTGTGACTTGCCCAACAACAGGACCGCGGCTTAAAACCTGCGGTTCCACGGACCGTGATCCGGCAAGCCACGCACCGCGAACTGCAAACCACGCACCGTCTAAATGTAGTTCTAGTAAATTTGCGCGATTCAAACGAGCCATGGTGGCTCGTGCAAAGTTCGTAGTGGTTCGTGCGAAAAGTTGGCTTGCTTAAAAGTACAGCTTTAATAAACGTATGTATGTACTATGTACTTACACATGAAGAATATGTCATAAACAAATTTCTGATTTTGCCCATCAAAGATGATACTTCTATTTTGTTCTTACATGAGCCATGTTAGTGATAAGAGACCAATTGAGTGCTACATGAAATTTATTAGAGACTATTGCTATGTTTTTATCTTTTAATGTTGAGTTGTTAAATTTTGGAGAAAATAACAATAATTGAATATTGTGAAACATTGATAACTAAACCTTCCTATCACATAAAGTTTTCGAAAAAGTTGAAATAAAAATGTCACAAATTGGGAATTTTCTTGGAATTTTCAACTTTTTAGTTTGTTTAGGGCATTGATTTTAGCAGGTAAGAATTTACTAGAACTTTTATTTAACATACAGGTTGGCTAAAAAATAGATAATGTTAAATTTGATCATTTCGTATTTGTTTTTGTAGGTACTCCATTATCAAATTGGATTGTAGTATCACAATCCATTTGATAATTACACATTTAATAATAATTAAATGTGTAATTGCCAATTATTTGCGTCTCGTGCCAACTAATTGCTGTATTTTAGTTTTATGAATGTTAATTGTTAACCTCACACACACTCAGCCCTCGTAGCTTGTCTTGGAGAGTCCAAGGTTGCCGCCTCAACTGCAAAAAAACTCGACTTGTCTTAATTTTTACACTAGCCCTGATGAAGCTGGAGATGTTACCAGCGAAACGTAGGCACATGTGCAACTATTAAGATTAAAAACCCATTAGACTGACAAACGTCTTTTATTCAACCTCAGAAACAATAAAATTGTGTAATTATGTGTAGTTGTTTGTATGTAATTTTACATTGAAAATTATTAATTTGGTATGTATTTGGTTTGATATTATGATGTCTGCTCTGAGAAAATATATGAAGCAAAAGAAATTATGCATATACTAATATTGATACGCCAATACTATTGACAAGGCATTACCATCAATCATGTACAAAATTGCATAAGTTGATCCGCAAACCTAAAATTGGTACCTATAGTTATGCTTAGCATACATCTCGGTTTGGGACCGGGACAGTCCCGGTTTGAGACATCGGTCCCGGCGTCCCGGCCGGCTTGGTATTATGTCCCGTTTAAAATTTTTTACTGGAATGTATATCAGTAACAAATCACTCAGATCAAAAGATTATTGATTATTGTCAAACTACTGAATCAGGTATTACTTTTGATCAGTAGAACACATCTAGCTTTGAAACTTGCAAATGGTAGAATTTTGGAAATTTATAAAGGCCTCAAGTCATATGTTCTTTGCAAAGAAAAATGCTTTCATTTTGCCATTTTTCGATACTTATTGAAAGACAAACAAAATAAGGATGATTTAGGGGTAACAACTCCGTTGCTAACCGGCAACAGAGCGACTAGACGATTATTATTGTAACAATATTAAGTATCGACAACCAAAGAAACGCAAAGTTGATTGCTGAAATTTTTTTATAACGTTTTGAAAATTACTGCACGGCGATATTCTATACGTCAAAATGTAGACTACGTATCTCATTTAGTTGGTCACTATTTCTTGTTCTGTAGCAAACAACCTTTAAATCACAATAATTTGCATATACTTTCTATGCAAGCTTTCAGATATAGGTACTACGAAAAACGCTACAGAAAAATTGTTATAACTTTTACAAAAATTAAATGTATAGGAAATGGAAAAAAAATGTTACATATGTTTGCTTCATATGACAAATTCGTAGGTAATTAATCCTTGTATTTACTCATTCACGCTGAGAAATTTTCTTTGTGGCATACAACCCCCAAAACACAGTAATTTTGTCTAGTACTTATTTAAGGAATTCTGCGGTACAAATTACATATCTTTACAACAAAAAAATGTTCATAACTTTTACAAAAACTGTTTAAATCATTTTCTCTTAGACCAAATTGTCGGTACTTGATTGGGATTATACTTTAAAAGAAAAATCCGCCACATTACCATATTATGTATGACACCAAGTGGAGGGAGTTGATATTTTGGTTGGCTGTGATAACAGCATGTTTATAACTTTTTCAAAAATGATTTTTTCCACCATATACTAAATGATAGGAAATTAGATGCGGTAGTCCTATTCATTAATGCAAAATGTTTTGCTCTGAGGTGAAGAACCCCTAAATAACGATATTGTACTTATGTTGTGTGGCTTCAACTGAACATTACTTTGTTCTGCTTTAGCAAGATGTTATAACTTTTCTAAATGTTGTTCTATAATTTTCTGTCATGCGTCAAATTAAAGATCATTAATGGGGGTTAAATCATTTGGTAGTAGATTTCGGAACATTTTGTTAATACATGCTATGATTGTTACCATACACAATTTATTAACAACAATCTAACAGATGTGAATATTTATAAAAAAAATAAACGTGAATTTTTTAGGTGCAAAGGTTTCAGTGCTTTAAATTTGCAACGTTTTCAGAAAATAATTATTAAAATATGAGTATTTCCAACGGCTTCCGAGATGACGCACTATTTCTATCTTATTTAACACCAATACTAACAGCAATATTGTTCTTCACAATAAAATTTGGGAATGCTCATTTGTTTTTTTTTTATTTGATTAAAGAAGATATTAATATTAAATGAACATTCAGCGAAAAATACGAGAGTTTCAATGAATAATTACACTTATCCCAGTTTACTTTTGTAACAAAATTTTATATGGACATTTCAAAGCGCTTTTTGTTTGTAGATGCCGAACCGGGAACGTCTCCATCACGTCTTAGATTTGCGTTACGCAGACTTCTTGGTTTGGAATCTATGAAAACAAAATTGAAACGATATCTCACATCTCTTGTGACAAAATCAGTGTCACCATCACGTTTTATCTGTGCATAGTAATTTTTGCTGTTTTGTGTTGAAATATATGCATTATTAGGTACTTATTCAAACTTACTTTTATGGGAACGTCCCAATTGTTGATAATTTTGGTATATCTGATGTTCGGATTATATAAAAGACGAAATACATAAGAAAATACTTGAGAAGCAGAAAAAAAGGACACAAAAAATTAAAACGTCAAAAATTAAAGACTATAAAGCCACCGCAGGGCGCGGTGGGGTGTTGACTTGTTTTCAAAAGTAGGTAATTCTTGTCCCTGTTTGAAATTTCATAATTATGGTAAGCCTACCTATAGTGGCAAATTTTAACACTATCAGGCACATCAATACAACAGAAGTTATTTTCTACCCTCAATATCCACTTCTCTATATCCACCCTGTAGAGCACTTAAAGGTAAGAATGAAGGAGAACATAACACCCATACATCCAGTGTAATATTTATTTTGAGTATCAAGATACATGTGAATACAATGGAATAAGAAGAATCACAACGGGGGTGCACGGTACTATTAATTAAATCCTTTATATTATAAAACTTCAATTATAATGTAATTGCAATATAGATCTACACAATCCTAAATTGTGCTCTTACAGTTTAGGGAATATTAAACATAACATATTATATTTAAAGACTTCTAAAGAAGGTGACTGCATATAAAGTGTATAGTTGTATATTTCAATAGGAAAGTTGACGAAAATACGAAGTTATCAGACTATCCCCATTTGAACTGTGCGATTACAATTACATATCCAACGACAAACTTGGCCATCTGCAAGAACAATTATGAGTACGACAAAGAATAAGCTAAAATAGAAAATACTTTACCGTAGAGATTAATTTGAAAGATACCACAAACAATTCATCGTATCCCACTTTTAGCTGTTGGGCTGGTAGGTGACGTAGAAAACTCTCAAGCTAAAAAATACCAGTCATATAAAGAGGGTGATATTTTGATGATATTGATTACTGATTTTAATTTTTTTACTGACAGTGTACACGTTTTTATGCTGTAATACATGTTTGTTCTTATTTGTTGTTAAGTTAATGGATAATGGTAAAGACAAAATATGTTGAAAATATGTTCCACCACTTCACACTCATCCACTGATGATGATAGGTCCTAAACATGATTAAAAAAATTTAATCTATGCGTTCGATTCTGATATAGAATAAGGAACGTCTTGAAACATACAATAGTAACACGAATTCTTATGGATTCTTTTGCTGAAAAAATTAGTTACGTATCTCAAACAAATTGTGAGAATAAAAAACTAAACATTTGAGAAACAGATTGTGAAAATACATTTTTATTATTGACAAGAATTATTTTTAGATAATAAATGTGATTCTGAGTATAACTTTTCATATGGACCTAATTGTTCTCCCAACGCCAAGTTATAGCCGCGTGAAATAGTAACTAAATAAAGAAAAATAAACAATAACATATCAAACTAAGAAAGAGCACAATGAAAACATAACAAAACAATAAATAAATAAATTTAAGTAAAGAATTCAAAATGTTAATAATAAACTAAATAAACAAATGAACGAAAAGATACATATGAAGATTTTTAGACATTTGTTTCTCTACAAAGTCATAGTATAAAATTGGTTTTATCAATTCCTAAAGAAGTTAAAATATATTAAAAATAAGTTTTGCAATTATTTTACAATTATTTAATTTATTTTTTTGTTTATAAATCTGGACGAAAGAAATTTGGGAATGTGTTAATAGACAAAAAATGCTATATTTGGGATACTCTTGAGGTTAATATGACTTATAGTTTTTCCGGAATCGACTTCATCGTTGATTTTTTTTTGTGCCCTCAAGCGTGATTTAATTGGTTTTTGGCCAGTGTGTCATTTTGTTCAAGGCCGCATCCTGATTATTCGATAGAAAACATCTTTCCGATGACAATGATACCAAATACTTGACATTTTACGGAAATTCTTAGTGTAAAAATCTTGTTAGAAGCAAAGAAATCGCAAAAAATATTGACCTAATGATCAAAGTCAGCGTACAAGTCAAAGTTACTCAATGGACTACTCGAAGGAAGTACCCTTAAACGTCATTTTCACGCTACGATTATCAGCAAAATAGCAAGAATTTGGTATCATTGTGTCGGAAAAGTGTTTTTCCTCGCACAATCAGGATACTTCCTTCGAGTAGTCCATTGACTGACTTGTGCGCTGACTTAGATCATTAGGTCAATATTTTTTTCGATTCCTTGCTTATAACACCGTTTGTACGCTAAGCATTCCAATAAAAAATCAAGTATTTGGTATCATTGTAATCGGAAAGATGTTTTCTATCGAATAATCAGGGTGTGGCTATTGGGTACGCGTGAAAAAAAGACTCACTGGCCAAAAATCAATTAAATCACGCTAGAGGACGCTAGGGTTGCCAAGTGGCCGGTATTGCGCCGGCTTGGCCGGTATTTAAGAATGCCGACCGGCGGCCGGTAGCGCCACCCGGAAAGCCGGTAAAACCATTAAAAAATATGACAATGAAAATTTAGTGAGTCCGCCAGCAAAAGAAAGCGTTCCCGCAATTGTGAAGGGAAACAAGGTCGGGACTGGTTGTATGCACATGAAAATGTTAATATGGCAAACTGTATGCGCCGGTTTTTCTAGCAATTATGACGAAATAAAGGCCGTAAAACACGCCGTAAAACACAAAACTGCAATTAGTTCGCGAAATCTTTCGTAATGACCATTTTTTTCATGGTCTCAGCTACCACTCTAGCGATTGTGGTAGGTATCCAATGTTATTTATTTAGTTATAAAACAGTATATGTTTCAAGTTTTTATTATTAGACAATTGTATCTAGGTAATTGTTAATTATACAGTACATTAATTATGTAAATTGTAATTTAATTGTTTAAATAAAACACTTAGTTACCTTAAAGTATCGATGTATACAAAAACTGTAAGCGCGTAAAGTATGGAAACGTGAGAAAATCTCTGAAACAGATTAATATTTTAAAAATCCATTCCAATTTTCAACCTTCAATTGTTTTGAGTTGATCGACATTTTTATGAAATGGCTACTCCATATTTTCATTCTGATTTTGTGTATAAGAATGAGATTCGATAATTAAAAATCGACATGTCAGTGATATTTTTTAAATGATAAACCGTTTCCAAGGTTTTGCCATCTTTCATACTTTGCGCGCCACTGTATATTCAATAATCTGGATGATAACATTGTCATTTATATTCTAAACGCTATACAGAACTACATAATAGGTCGTGTAAAAATTAAGAATCCATGATTAGTTGTCGTGTTATATTCTACGCCCCTTTTAAAATGTTACATTAATTCTAAATTACATACATTAAATCGGAAATATTTAACGATTCAGCCATATCGTCAAAAATTCAGTTGAGTTGGGTTGGGTTGGTGGTACCGGCCGGTATTTTGAAATTGAAGAGTTGGCAACCCTAGAGGACGCCAGTAATGCTAAGTCTGCCAAAATCGATTTAGTTAGTGTTTATTTGACAATATTCGCCTATTTTCACCAATTCCTAGCCACCTAGATCAATACATAAAAAAGTTATTTTTGCGTTGCCTTCGATATGTTTTGTGTTCAGAATGTCATCCTAATTGAAAATATCGCACAAAGAATATAATAGTGGCCATTTAAAATTTCAGTGATGAAGTCATCAGTCCGGAAAAACCAGAAGTCATATTATCCCCAAGATAGGCATTTTTTTGTCGATGAACACATTCCCAATTTTTTTTACCAGCTTAATAAACAAAAAAATAAACGTAAGTACCTATGCCGTGGGTCATGCCACGAAAAGTTCTTGTTTACGCTTTAATGGAGCGTTTGCTGGTCAATCCGCATATTGTTTTGCATGTATGCATTTTTAGAAATGCAATACATGACAAAACGACCGGATGGGAGAAACCAGCGAGCGCTGTGCTAAAGGTAGGATAGTTGACTCGCAATGTAGCAGCTTAAGGGGACAGGTGGTCCCAAATAAAGATGTAGAATATAAGAGCTTTATGGTGTTACTTCACTTGTCCCCGACTGTGTTCCAGTGGCTGTGAGGCGTTAGATTGATAGATTAAAGGTAAGTGTAATATTGTTTATGATTATTAAAATATATTTAGAAGTTATGGTACCTCCGCCATATAGATACACAGCTGGTCAAGCGAGTAGCCCCAAATATTATTAAGTAAGTCATATTTAACGTGACATTTGGTGGATCCATATTTTCGTAAAAATTTTAATTTGAAAAGTAAAATTAACAATGGAAAAGTATAAATATTCTAGTGTCGTGGTTTTTGCACAAGCGAACGGTGCTACGTCAGCACCGTATCATATGAGGCGAGTGCAAAGGCCTGCAATCGCTGACATCGCTTTACCGCATTATGCCTTCTAGGAGACTGTTACTATATTATTACTTTATCATACGCAGTATGATAAAGGATTGTAATCGTGCCGAAAAAAAAAATTGAGATTTTAGCGGAAATAGGTCTTTATGGGTCCCCTGAACATTTTTGACCAAGGTACAAAAAAATGTCTGTGTGTGTGTGTGTGTGTGTGTGTGTATGTATGTCTGTGTGTAAACGATTTTTGTGGCGACGATTCCGGAGAAACTACTAAAGGTATCGGAACGAAAGTTCATATTTAGAAGTTTTGTTACCAAACTTAGAGCTGAAAAGCTTTTGGTAGAAAAGGGTCCAAAGGAACTGGTAGTTTATTCTAAGCCTTTTTGAAGGATTTTGCAAATGAGCCGCCATTTCTGTAATTTCGACAAAATAGTTAATTAATAAATTAAAGTAGAGGACATTTTGAATAATTTATGCCTATGACATTTTTTGGTAAAATTAATAGTTTAGCTTCAAGAGCAAATTCTATTTGATCGAGATCGGTCGCATCTGCATTGATATGAAATTACACAGTAGCCAGGATTTTGACAAATATTTTTTTGTGTTGTCACATTCGAAGACAGCTGATCTCATCAGAGGCATATCAGAGGTTGGAGAACCACTATGGAACGTTGCCGCTGTAGTGCGACAAATTATAAAATACAAATTTCAAATAAAATAAGATCACCATTTTGATTGTTTGTTGATAAGAAATATCAACCCGTCTTTATATCTAATTCTAAAAACGTTAAATTGAGAAAATTATAAATAAAGTTTAGTTTTAGTATATTGGTAGGGATGTGTCATGAACAAATATAAATCTGTCAGAATTTGAATTACCTTTTTAAGGTGCGTTTTCATTAGTGATAATGGCAGTGGTAGCAGACGCCGTTATAGTATTTCCAATAGAAAATTGCTAGTGACTCATGTTTATGTACATGCAAACTAATATGTGTCATTATCACGATATGTAAGAAATACTATAATTTCGTATTCTACCACCGCCATTAGCTACCATTACCTACCAATCGGAACGCACCTTTAAACTTGACGTTTCGTCAAAGTGGTACCAACCTAGCATTTACTATACAGAAATCATTTATTTTTTTTAAATACGTATTTCTTAAAAAGCAACACAATAAACGTTGATGTCGCTCCTGCCAAAAACTAGATAGCGCGACTCGCTCACATGCGACGGCGACACTCCGCCTTCGGTGACGCGCCGCATCACCGCTCGTCGCGCTATTCCGTACTTTCGGCATTTGTGACATAAATAACTATTATTCTAATGACGTAGTGTATGTAGTGTCAAATACTGATGCTTTGACAATAACTACGATTTATCTCAATAGAATAGATTCTCATGCAGCTAAACTATTAATTTTATATATTGTATGATAAAGTCATGTGCCTGGCCACATCAGATTTTTTTTAAATTGTAGAAGTTAGCTTAAGGTCTCTCTTTGGCACAAAAAAAAAGATAAAGATAATAACGATGTGATGGAAAATGGTTTGCTTTTTTGAATACGACAAAAATGTAATACATTTTGGAGATAGTATTAGTGAAAGTCTAGAAAATTACCTCACTCCTAAGTTCGTTGTTATGTAACTTTTTGTGTTGCCAGTACCTCATGTTTGGAGGGGGAGGGAGGTTATTTAACTTTTTATTTTTTGATTAGCAGTAAGATATACTTCCGGGTACAGAAAATTATTGTTTTTATCATCCTGTATTATTTTATAATGTCTTCCAAAAGTTAACTGAACGAAGTACCATATACTCTTGGAAGACAAGAAAGCTAAACTCATGGTATTAGAAAGTTGGACTATGTTGTTGGAGAAATAGATTCTCTAAAAGATAAGGGCATACCACACACTGTGTTAGTTATTGAGAATGTATTGTTGTACGGTGTGTGAAGGGTTGTGCTCGAAATTGTTGTATTAGCCACGATAAGGTGGATAAATAAAAGAATATATGGTCCAAATTGGTTGTCAGGTACAGTAAGGGCGAGGAAAATATGTATCTCGTTGAATGTACTGCCTGACGGTAGATGTAGAGTAGATGGATTTCTACTAGTATTAAATGTCTACATAAAAATGCCATGTAGTTATAGTTATTGTTTAAGTTGTTTTATGTGTACTGGCCGTAATGTTTTCTTTGTTTTCATGTACAATAATTGCGTGAGGGTATCCCGATGTTATCCGAGTCGAGGTTTCAGTCAAGTAACAAGTGTGTGTAGAGTGTCGAGATAGGAGAGAAATCTGGATTGAGTAGGGCTGTAAAGCTGTCCTATTTCGAGGTTGGATAGAAGCCTGAATTGAGTAAGGCTGAAAAGGTGTCCTATCACCCTCCAAAACTAGTAACTGCAAGTACTGCTGAACAATCACATCTTCAAGACCGGAGAAGACACCACCAACAACCATCTCAACATCATTTATTGTTCTGAATTTTTCTCTTTCTTTTATTATGTTTGCCTTGTTTTCTTTTATTGTTGTTTGTAATGTTCCCGGAAGTACGAAAATAAAGATTATGTAGAATAAGGATATAAGCGAGAACTTTGGTGGCATAGACGGGTCTTGATTTTTCATGGTATTTTTGTTCGTTTGATAGTTGTAGTAACTGAAGCAATATGCTGGAGCATATTTTCCAGCAGAGAAGGTAATGCCACGAAAAGTTCTTGTTTACGCTTTAATGGAGCGTTTACTAGTCAATCCGCATATTGTTTTGCATGTATGCATTTTAAGAAATGCAATACATGACAAAACGACCGGATGGGAGAAACCAGCGAGCGCTGTGCTAAAGGTAGAATAGTTTAATCGTAATGGGACAGGTGGTCCCAAATAAAGATGTAGACTAAAAGAGTTTTTTGGTGTTACTTCACTTGTCCCCGACTGTGTTCCAGTGGCTGTGAGGCGTTAGAGTAATAGATTAAAGGTAAGTGTAATATTATTTATTAATATTAAAATATATTTAGAAGTTATGGTACCTCCGCCATATAGATATATAGCTAGTCAAGCGAGTAGCCCCAAATAGAATTTAGTTATGCATATTTAACGTGACACTATATTGAGTATAAATTTTTCTTATTTTTCAAAAGTCGAATGTTGTTCTATCCATAAGGATGAAGAAATAACAGTACCTTTTATATATGAGCAGTGCTCAAATATTCTATTAAAATGAGATTCTATTAGAAGGCAAAAGTTTATTATCTGTTCAAATCATAGTTAAAATTTTTTTACATTTCTTTTACGTTTCGATCTGATAGCTCGAAGTGTTAGTCAATTACATACTGCATATTCTGTTTATAATAAGTAAAGTAATTGGAAGTGTTATTTGGCCCCGCGCTATTTTTGAACCCGGCCCCGCAAAACTTTGGGCCGGCCCTGCCTGACAATTTAATTAGTAACAATATTGTGTAACTTCTGAATCTCTCAGATTTACCTTGGACAACTGGGTTTTCACAATGGCTACTTACCACGCCTAATTCTTCCTGATTCAAATTGCTTGTAGGGTGTTTGAGAAGAATGGGTACTACCATCTCGTCCTAAAAAAAGCAAACACTAGGTTTAGTAAGTTGTATTCGTTCAAAATTGGATTTACACACCACATTCAAGAGTCGATCTGATGCCAAACACATCATGGATGTCAAGACAGCCCCACATATGGCCAGGGAAATCATGTTAAAATCATTTGGGGCCCATGCATCTCCCGAGGCGACTTTCAAAAGAATTGCTGTTAACACTATCGTTAAACAAATGGCAGTAAGAAATGTGTGAAAAATAATTATTGGAGCTAATTGTTTGTTGTAGTAAACGGCGTTTGAATATATTTTGTTCCTCAATGTCGCCAGCTGGCGTAAATCTTCTGAGATATCAATTTTAGTGAGTAATCTTTTCCGCAATGTTTTTACGAGGCTGTCATAAAGGTTTTCCAGAATCATTCTGTGCATAGAAATAAGTCCAAACCAATATAAATTTGTTTGAGCGTATACATAATAAAGGAATATATTTGTAAGAGCAGCAAATTTATCATCACAAAAATGTACGTAAAATAAATTTCCTGTGATGTAACTGATCGCTAAGCACACATTCATCACTGAAAAGATACGAACACGCCGTCTGGCTCTGTAAGACAATTGGCAGAACTTATATCTCTGCAGTTCCACAAATCTTTCATAAAATAATCCAAAGTGTTGTGCCTTGCAAATAAAATTCAAAATAGTCACTGCAATATCAACAAACACCGTCAAATCGAGGAGTTCTGCAAAAGAAGTCCAAACTTGATCTGAACCGATTTGAATCAATTTATTAATTATCCATGACATTTTTATAAGTAGCGCGATTATATAAAAAATTCCCCAACTAATACGGTATTTAGAAACATTGATAACATAACTGAAACCGTTACTATGGTCACATGATATCCCGTAGGGCACTAGTCCAAACAGCTGACACATGATCACAAACGGTTTAGCTAAGCACAAACAGCAATCTCGTAGAACTTTCATTGCTGCGTTCTGGTTGGAAATCTCTATATTACTGACTATCCTACCTACAGGAGGTCGGTATATATATATATTTCGATGGCCTAGCTGCAATACCACGTATCACCTATGGTTTAACCATTATCATACGTATTGCAGTTAGGATATATCGATATAATTTAGCATATTATATAATTTATCAATCACATTTTAATGTCTGTTTGTACAATCGATCAAATTATACACGTGGACATCAATTAGATAATAAGCAATACAAAGAACAATAATGTAATAATTATTATATAAAAAAACGCTTTGCAGGTACTCTCCTAATCAACTATAACTATATATAACTATAACTATATCAACTAAGACAAAACTCATGTTGATGGCGCTGGCGGAATCTACAATAAAACCTGCGTTATTGCTGCGTTATGTTGATGATATTATTTTTGCAATTTGGTCTCATGGCAAAGACAATCTAGACTTCTTTTGAGTTATCTCAATAGACGTCACAGGAAGATACAGTTCACATCAGGGCTGCGGAGTCGGTAAAAATAATCTCGAGTCCGACTCCGACTCCAGATATTTTTCGTGGTCCGACTCCGACTCCGACTCCGACTCCGACTCCGACCCCGACTCCGTCTCCGTCTCCGATTACGACTCCGACTCCGACTCCGACTCCGACTCCGACTCCGACTCCGACTCCGACTCCGACTCCGACTCCGTCTCCGACTCCGACTCCGACACTGACTCCGACTCCGACTCCGACTCCAGAAAAATTGGATACAAAAATATTTTCAAATAATTCTGTGTAATAAAATCGTGTAAAATGTAAATAATCATAAATTTGACACAGAATAATACAACCGTGTGATATTAAATTTTCTAAAACAAAAGCACTATCAGGAAAAAAAGAAAGAATTTTAATAAATTAAATTTCTATTCGAATATTCTGTTATTATTAACCATGTGGCTTGTGCATATCAAATTACTCACAAACAATTGCTGAACCCATAGGAAGAGCAGAAGTTTATCTGCGTAACTAGAAACGGACAACTGGTCCCTTTCACATCCACGCACACAAATGACATTAGATTCAACTACTTCTCAATCTCATTTTAACTCTCTTGTTCAAATTTCTGTCAGATTACTTGCTTAATCGTCTTAACTTTCGTTTGGAAGGTGTGTTTTGTAATTTGATTATTTACATACAGTGTGTCCAGGGAAGTCCGCATCGAAAGGAATAAAAAAATTATTTTCCATTTCTAAGAAAATTCTGAGAAAATCTTTAAGAAGCACCACTAAAGATATCTTGCTGAAAATAAGGAAGCAAGTTCGCCAGGGTTGCAAGCGGTAATCGAGCATAGAACGACTTCGGCTTGACAAATCGCTTCTCACACTCAATGCAGTAGATCAATATCACATAACATACAAAAACTGACTAAATGTCTTTATAAACAAAAATAACAACTACAGGCAAGAGACTATGGTATCTGGTATGACTTCATTATTATCGATAAACTTTACTTGAAGATGTTGTTTAGAAGTAAAATTTAAAAATCTCAAAAAACAATCTGTCTTCTTCCATTTCCCCCTCAAACCAGATAGCGAAGTCATACCTATAGCATCAGGTCTGATGTCATAGGTATGGTACTGATGCCATAGTGTCTTTCCTTTAGTGTACTTATAAATTTCGCATGTTTTTTAAAGGTGATATTTGTTCAGTTTTACCATGTTATGTGCTGTTGATTAACTGGATTGGGTGTGAGAAGAAATTTGTCGAACCGAAGTCGTTCTATGGACGACTACCGCCCGCAACACTGGTAATCTTCATTTCTTATTTTCGGCAATATATTTTTTGTGGTGTTTCTTAGAGATTTTCAACAGACCCAGTATGCTTGAATTTTCTGATTATTCTATAAATGGTTGAATGGGCAGTTCGGTTGTCCGGGTGTTTTCATTGAAAATATCAGCAACATCCAGATAATCGCTTTTCTGTAGATGGATAACTACTATTATAAATATATCCAAAGTCATTAACATTGATTGAATTAAAAGTAAGTCACGCTCATGTATTAGTTATTGTTTGATCTATTATTATCTACAGGGTGAAATATCAACTTTGCATAAAAAAATGAGTAATTTTGCGCTAGTTCTAAATAAACATTAGTTATCATACCAAAATAACTAAAAATGTAAAAAATGTATTCAAATTTCTAAAAAATAGATGAACTAGATGAATAGATGAATAGATGAACTAGATGAACAGATGAAAAATAGATGAAAATAGACGAACATTTTAGTGTCACTGGCATTGACTAATATTAGTCACAAAAGTAACATTAAAAGAAAACAAAAAATAAAAACATCAAGATATGTGGCTGTGACTTCATATTTGAATATAACTTTTACAATATTGCCAAATAAAATGTATCAATAATAATGAAAATAAAGGTACTCTTATCGCAAATTCATATATTCTGAATCGCTTGGTATATGGTACCGATATTTACATATTTGACTATTGCCGTATTGGTTTCATACAAGCCGCCAACTTTTATAAACAATAAAATATTCTGAGGAATGAATAATAATAGAACTTTCCATATGATGCGGACTTTCCTGGACACACAGTATGTATGTTAGTAGGTACTTTGTAAAAACCAAATAGAATATTGCATTTAGAATCTACCGTACGTTTCTCCGAACGCTAGGCATAGCATTTACGGAAGAACGGCAACATCACTCTCCCCAGGCGGCGTATTTGTCAGCGGCTAAGGGGTTCCCCGATGCGTGCTTCGTGTGCTAGTAGCTAGTAGTCTGTTGTTCGCAGGACGGTGTGCGCTCACTTTTGCGCTTCTTTTAAAAATGCACGTACATGGTGCATACATAATTTTTAAATTCTCGTTTATTATCAGAAAATAATATGCAAAAATAAAAACGCTATTCTCAAAAAAATATATAAATTAGCTAATATTGTACTACGAATAAACATTTAAATAACTTCTATCACTTCTAGTTTTATTTAAATAAACATTATTTTAACTCGGGCTCAAAGATTCCGCCTTGCGCTGCAAGGCAGTACCCGAGCCGGTTGTGAAAGTTGTCCCGCACGCCAGAGAGCGTTTCGGCTGTTACAGTGTTGGCAACTTTTGTAATTTTTGCTCTCAACTCTTGTGCTCTATTGACTTCATTAACATAAACGGCATTTTTAAGATAACCCCACAACAAAAAATCGTTTGGGGACAGATCAGATGATCTTGGGGGCCAACGAATGTCGCCTGTCCGACTAACAAGACGGTGAGGACATGCGGTTGTTAGAAACTCTCGCACCCTGGCCGCGTTATGAGCAGGACAGCCGTATTGCTGAAACCAAACATCATCCTGATCTACTCCGGGAAGGTTATAAATTGCTGCTCTTGCAGCAAAGTAAGGTACTTCTGGGCGTTAAGAGATCCATCGATAAAGACTGGACCAACTAAATGATTGCCTAGAATACCAGCCCAAACATTTAGTTTTTCGGGATATTGAGTACGGTAAGCATAACTTCGGTGCTGATTTTGTTAGGCCTAATATCGAAGAGTGGAAGGATTATGTCTACCATGTAACGGAAAAGTCGATTCATCAGTAAAAATAATATTTTGTATAACATTTTCATCTGCGTTCGCCTTTTCCATTACAGTTTCACAAAACTCCATTCTACGAATACTGTCCTCTGCGAAGGTTTCCTGAGTCTTTGAGTATTATAACTCCGGAAATCACCCTTCTTCAGAGCCTTAAGCAACGGTTTTGTTACCAATACCCAATTCCTCGCCAATCCCTCGAGTGGATTTCTTATCGTCCAGTACTACAGAACCGCAGATTAATACATCCCGTCGTTCTTTTGCCTCACTTTCTTGTGGACTTATCTCCCTTGGATGACAAATACTGCAGCTCTTTAGACAAAGATCTTTTTCAAATTGATGCATAATATTGAAAATGGTTTGTCTGCACGGGATAGGTCTGCCTTCAAAAGTGATTGCAAACAAATCCACGCACTGTTGCCACCGTAATACCACTTGATGCTCTGAAGCTGTTCTAGCGGAGAGTAGATCGCGATTGCAAAGATATGAACGTTATGAAGCGTTGTTAGATCTGCGATAGTTCTGCCGTTGCGCGCATGTGCTCCGAAACGAAAAACCAGACTGACCTGACTAGACCTGCTCTCCCACCAGTCGGCAGTCCCTCTATAATTGTCTGCCCCACTCAACCGACGTAGGCAGTGTTATCGCGTAATACGCTAGTTTCTATAGACCTATGCCTAATTTTTGCGGACACAATCTGTATTATATTTTTTGTTTACTGTCTGCTGGGGCAACGGCCACCTCGAAAGTCTTTTTCTTCTACAGTTATTAAACCTGGGCTCGGAGTCGGAGTCGGTACATTTTTTCCGACTCCGACTCCTCTGAAATTTGTCTGAACTCTGACTCCGACTCCACGACTCCGACTCCGACCCACAGCCCTGGTTCACATGGATCTACAACGTGAAGGCAAACTACCATTCCTGGATGTACTTGTTATGAAGAAATCCAATGGAACGTTAGGATATTCGGCGTACAAAAAACCTCCACACACTTATAGATACCTTAATGCTCTATCTCATTACCAGTCTTCTACCAGTTCTGAAGAACAATGGATATAGCAATACTTCCATGAAGAAAGCCGTATGGTATGGTAGAGTTGGGTCATTTGGCACCTGTGCCTTTCGATATACTTTGACCTAAAAGATCTTTTGCATTTCCCTCATACATTACAGTCCTTCGATATTGATCCTTTCCACGAAGTCAGATATTGTTCGATGAGTAAGTTGTGTTAGCTCTGCTGGTTCAATGACGGCTGCTCCCAAGTAGTTTTGTCTTATGCGCACTAGAGCGCCACATTCGCACAATAGGTGTACCGCTGTCTCGCGGGACCCCCCGCAGAATCTACAGTAGCTGCGTTGTTTGCCCGTCCTATCTTTGTGAGATGATATCTCAGTGGACAATGTCCTGTAAGGAGACCTGTAATCAGTCAGAGGTCTGTTTTTTGTATCTGGAGTTACTGTCTGGTCTTGGAGGTGGAGAAGGTTATGGTAGCCTTAGTTTGCCTCATGCAATGTGATGTTTCCCAGTAAGCTCGTTTAGCTTTATCTTCGCAATTTTGTACCATCTTCCTGATGTGGCTCTTTGTGATACCGCAACAGGGTTCAGGTCAGTAGAAGGGAGTCTTAGAGCCTTCTCTGGCTAGGATGTCGGCTTGTTCGTAGCCTTCGATCCCTGAATGTCTGGAACATCAGTGAAACCTAGTTCTCTTTTGCTAGTTTTTCCAGGGAAATTTTGCAATTCCAGATAGTTTTGGATTTGTGGGGTTTTGATTCTACTGCTTTCAATGTCGTCTGACTGTCTGAGCATATGCGCTCTTTTTAAGTTCCCATTGGCACATACCTGGGCACATAAGTCAATTGCGTGAACTTCCGCCTGGAAGATGGTTGGAGAATGGCCGTGGCTTTGGATAGGGAGAAATCCGATCCACTAATGCCGATCCTAACCAGGGTTTGAAAAACCCGTGTTTTTTAAAGCCAACTCACTGGGCCCAAGTGTTTTTTTCGGGTTATTTCGGGCTCTTTCGGGTTAAAGTGGGCAATAGTAAATATTAACAAAACACATACCGTAACTGATTTCTTTTATGATGTAAAACCCGTAACCGTAACTGAACCAAAACATGTATAAAATACTGACATTTAAATCTCAACCTTTGCTAAAATATTGAAAACCTAGGTAAAACCGAAACGGTTCTATAGAAAATTCGTGAGAAGTAAATGGGAAAAATTGATGTGTTCGAGATCAAAGTCAAAACAGGAACTGAAATCGTTTTAGTACGTGTATAACCAAGATAACCAAAACGTCTGTTGGACAAAAACCCAAAACAACCACCGAAACCGTTTCCAGGTCGAAAAAGCAGTTAAATTGATATATAGATATTTACTTGATATGGACACCACTATTTAACCACTAACCGTGTCGACTGGTTAACTCAATGTGTTTGTGGTGGTTGGTATTTTGTTCTTTTCTTAACACACTTATCCACAAGACTGAGTGAATAAGAATACAACTTATGTTGTGTAATGAATTGTTAACTGAAAATGTCTATAATTTGTGTTTACGTTTTAAAAGTGAAATAAAAACTGTATTACCATTTGAAATTTACTTTTGCCCGTAACGAGTTTTCAATAAACACCTTTGTTTATGTCAAGTCAGCCCAACTCAAAAAACTCCAAATTATTTAAAATTGGTGCGCTCCGAAAAAAAACCCAGTGAGTTTTTCAAGTAGGCCCAACCCGAACGAACCCACCGGGTTTTTTCGGGTCGGGCCCATTCGGGAGAACCCTGAGTCCCTAACACCGTCCTTGGTCTTTGATCAGTCTGTGAACCACATGATGCGGAATCGCTCATCTGTCTGAGCATGTGATGTGCATTCTCGCGGTTAATTACCACTTCTACCCCATCAAAGGCGTAGATAGGTAACATCATGTCCTTTGGCATTTCTACGGCGTTGCCACATGCAGAGGCGTAACTAGGGTATGGCAGGCATGGCACGTGCCACGGGTGCCAGCTAAAGGGGGCGCGAAATAGCCCTTAACGCATAAATACGAAACCGAAAAAAAATATAGATCAAAATATGTCTATTAAAAGACTGCGCATGAAGAACAAAATCAAACGTCCAAGGAATAACGCACGCATTCGTTTGTTTGTCCATGTTCTCCAGGTTTCTTTCCGTCTATAAGTGAGATTTTGTACTTGAAAAAAAAAACACAGAAAAAGTTAGTAGTCAGAAGATGTGTGATTTATTGAAAAGACTGCATCAAATACCTTGCGATACAAAACCCGCCTTTCTGAGGCAACAGAGACTCCTTCAGTCAGATTTTAATACAGGAAATTCAGATTTTAATACAGGAAATACAGGGAGATGTTTGTCAAATTTTTTTTTCTTCGATTTGGTCCAATTTTGCTTCTCATCGATCAGATTGACTTCCGGTTGTTGTATTAAGATCGAATAGCACCGACGGAACGTTTTAAAATTGAATTAAAAAAAAAATTTAATTATAGAATTTTTTTAACAGGGAGATGTTTGTCAAATTTTTTATTTCTTCGATTTGGTCCAATTTTGCTCCACATTGATCAGATTGACTTCCAGTTGTTGTATTAAGATCGAATAGCACCGGCGGAACGTTTTAAAATTGAATTTTAGAAAAAAAAATTTTTAATTATATATTTTTTTTAACAGGGAGATGTTTGTCAAAATTTTTTTTTCTTCGATTTAGTCCAATTTTGCTTCACATTATGGCATCCACTGTTCATCATAGTTTGATAGAAAGAAGTCTCCTGATCAAGCTCATCGTGAACAAACGTCTGTTACCTAGTAAGATATATTGACATAAATTTTGTAGAAAAAAAACTGTTCAGATTAAAGAATCCCTTCTCGGTTTTATACAAATAAAATTGGTTTAGGAATATTGAAGCAGTTAGAGAAAGACACCATGAATTTACAAGATTGCAGGCCACAGTGCTATGATAATGCTGCTGTTATGCCTGGACAATGGACATACGTATTGACCGCGTTCAAAAGAGGTTGCAGGATCCTTAAATGAATTTACATAATGCAGCTTTAGTTTTAAAAGCTCTTCAAATTTAATTTTCATGATGAAGAGAAGTGTGCGTTAGTGACTCACTGAAAGAAGGAATTAAAATATGCAATGAACCTGACATTGAATTTTAAAGACGTCAAAAAAGAATGGATAGCAAATTTGTAATAAACTATTAATAGATTTAATTTGTGTGCTTTTTTACCCAATTATAAAGAACTTTTTTAGAAATAAAACGAAAGAAATCTATTGTCGGAGAGGGGCGCAAATCGGTGTTTGCCATAGGCGCCATTTAGTCTAGGTACGCCTCTGCCTGTTGGCAATGCTTACGTGACCGTAGGCTTGGTCTGCCTTAAGGTTCTCTGCCTAGATTATTCTTATGGCGTCTAGAACAGCTTCTCTTTTAACATGCATGTGCAGAGGTGTGAGGTTTAGCATTGCGTCCATTGCAGTAGTAGGGTTCAACTGACATTGCTCTGCTTCTTCTTTCGCTAAAATTTGATTAATTCCTCCCTGGGATTTCCACGTTTTGCCAAAATTGTGATAGTTTATTGAAGAGTTTTAGCGATTTTATGTTTAATAATACATTCTGTTGACTGTTTCTGTTTAATCTCAGTTAAACAACAGTATATTTCTTTTAATTACAAACAATATTCATCCTAAATTCCAATTATAGTAAACTTGATATTGTGTTGTAATGTGTTACACATACGCAAGTATTATGCCGTACTAATTATGTCACCAATTTTACCTTGCAAATTCAGCAATAACCTTTGAGTTGCCTAGTGGTATAATTTGTATATTTGCATATTTTCTTATTCCATCCCTAACAAATAGTTCATTTATGCGAGCGGGCACCCAATTATATACAAGCTCCGGCGGCAGCAAATCGTTGGACACATCCGTTAGGGCATAATTAATCGGCGTAAGGGCGCAATATAGTCGTCATTAAGTACATAACTCGGATCGCGTGGATTTAAGGTCGTAAGCATCCAAAGCAGAGTTCATTCAAGAGGAAGTCTGAAGAACTGGAATCGCCTGCAAGCCAGATGGACTGGGAAGCGGATTCAAGAAATTCTTGCCAACTCAACTTCGACTTCGGAAGAATCGCTTTGAATCCCTAGATGGTTGAAAACAAGAAGGACCACAAGCCTATAATTCACAGCAGCAAAGATTAACAAAACAATGAATTTTTGTTATATATCACTACAGTTCACGATGCTCCAGGACCAGAAGTTCTTGCCGACTCTCTTATTCGATTTCGCAAGAAACACTTCCAATCCCTGGAAGAGATGGTGGAAAATGAGAAGAAGGATCACAATCCTATATATTACGACACTAAAACAAGAGTGTCTTCAAGCAACAAATAATCTCCGACCATTCCCACCGAATCATGGGAACATATCTGAAAGCCGCAGCTTGTTTAATTTTAATTAAACAAAAAACCAATGGAAGGGCCTCCATATCCAACCAGAAGATCAGCCTGTACAGGCCGCAGCTTGTTTAATATCAAACTAAACAAACAAGAAATTAATATTATTACTCCATATATTTACTTTTGTTTCCTGCCTTACAGCCCGCAGCTTGTTCATACTCAGTTAAACAACAGTATATTTCTTTTAATTACAAACAATATTCATCCTAAATTCCAATTATAGTAAAGTTGATATTGTGTTACACATACGCAAGTATTATGCCGTACTAATTATGTGACCAACTTTACCTTGCAAATTCAGCAATAACCTTTGAGTTGCCTAGTGGTATAATTTGTATTGTTTATATTGTTTGTTATGGAAATCTTCAATATATACAGGGTCTCCCACAACGAGCTGCCATTAGAAGTATATGGAGAACCAAATAAAATGAGAGATTGAAAATTTGTGGACTTATATTGTTTGGCACGATCATCTCAACTAAAATATTTTGAGTTTTCGGTTACTTCCGGTTACACCGGAAATGATATCAACTTTTATATTTCAACACCCCATATCTTGTCGCATTTTTGAAATCTTCACTAAATTTTATATCAATTTTATGTTACATTCCCTATACCTAACATGTGTCATTTTTGAGATATTATTTTTTTTTCATTAAAAAATGACAACTGCACGATTACTTTCAATTACTTATAAATTATCCCCTGTGACCGTTGGAAAAAAGTGGAAAAAAATATCAAATATATAAATACACGACATTGAATAATATACATGTCATTATACGTGTCCATGTTTTCTTCTCCCTCATATTCTTCGCCTCGTGATTGGGATGCTGGTCCTATCTCGGGCTGATAGTGTTGGGGGTGCCGTGGTCTTGTTCGTCAGTTAACTGTATCTGTTTATTACATTTTGTTCATTTTTTGAAGGGACTTCACTTTGAGTTTAAAAGTTATGTATTTGAGTCGTCTTATGTCTGTGGGTAATGCATTGTATCTGTGTAGTACCTCCGATGGAATGAATGGAGCACATCGTATCGTTCTGGATGTATCTGCTCTAAGGTGTTGTCTATTTCTCGTTCCATATTTATGCACTTCTTCGGATTTTTTTAACTTTATATAAGTTTTTATTAAGTTATGGTGTATTTTGTGTACTAGTAGAATTTTATTTTGTAATATTAATTGAGGAATGGTTAATTCGTCAATCTGTTCACATCACATGATGGTGTTCTTCGGTCAAGATCATAGTTTTTAAAATTTTATTTTGCTGTCACTGTAACTTGCGTTGTGTTACTCCAAATTGCTATCATGTAGTTTATGTTGGATATGAATAAGCTGTGGTATAGTGACTTCTTAAGAAAGTTAGGAATTATGGCTCTTACTTTGTGCATTGCGGCTATTGTCCTTGCGTTGGTGGTAATTAGTTTTTGTATGTGTGCATTCCATGTCAGATTGTCTTGTATTATCAGTTTCATTGAGTTGAATTCGAGAAAAGCACTAAAAGTCGAGATTTTCAAATGAGAACCCTAACTTATGTTTACATTTCTCATTTCTATGGAAAATTTTAGATCAACTTTGTCTACAATGGCCTATACCTAAAATGTACTTGTACCCACTGAAATCGATTTTTAAACGTTACAGTAGAAATAGCAAACATTCCCCAAAACTAGATTGCGTTTGACAACAACTGAACCGTTGGAATAAACAGAACTTTAAACAAGTTTTTTAGGTCATTTTGTATTATAATTAATTTAGTATTTATAAAAGTATTAAAAAACTGGTTAATTCTATTTCAGTAACTGTTCAAAAACGTTGCCGTTTTCCGCTAAACATGCTTCAATTCTTTGTAACATATTATTGTTAGTGGCGTCCCTGATAGAGTTAGCACATAACCCATTGAAAGCAGCTTTGACTCAATCTTACATGTTCTCCTGATCAGTTATTGGGTTCTCAATAATTGGGTGATTTCAAATGGACGGTGCTCTAGCACACACAAGTGTTGCAGTAACAGGCTTGCTTAACGATATGTTCGACGATCGGTGGATTGCGCTTAATGGGCCATACAAGTATCCACCACGTTCCCCCGACTTGACGCCAATAGATTTTTCATTTGGTTTCAATAGACGTAGTTTATGAGGATACAATAATTGATAAGGAGAACATGAAAGATGTTTTCAAGCTGCTTTCTATGGGTTATGTGCTAACTCAATCAGGGACGCCACCAATTAATGTGTTAAAAAGAGTTGAAGCAAATGGAGCAGCAACGTTTTTGAACAGTTACTGAAATAAAATTAAGCAGTTTTATTATTTACTTAACGATTTTGTTTTATTTTTAATATTGTGTTATTGTAGACTTAGGCTTCTGTTTATTCCAAATTGATCAGTTGTTTTAAAACGCAATCTAGATTTAGCAATGTTTTCAGTTTCTACTTTGATATTTAAAAATCGATTTCAGTAGGTACAAGTACATTTTAGGTATAGGACATTGTACACAAACTTGATCTAAAATTTTCCATAGAATTGAGAAATGTATTCATAGTTAGGGTTGCCATTTGAAAAAAATCGACTTTTAGTACATTTCTCGAATTCAACTTTGATCTTATAATTTGAACACCCTGTTTAACTTTTAGAAGAACTCTACCGATGTGTCAATAATATGTTACCTTCGCAACAATTTTGCCGGACAACTTTTTTCCAGCGGTCACAAGGGATAACTTATAATTATTTGAAAGCAACCGTGCAGCTGTTATTACTTTATCATACGCAGTATGTAAAGTATTGTAATCGTGCCGAAAAAAAAATTGGGATTTTAGCGGAAATAGGTCTTTTTGGGTCCCCTGAACATTTTTGACCAAGGTACAAAAAAATGTCTGTGTGTGTGTGTATGTGTGTAAACGATTTTTGTGGCGACGATTCCGGAGAAACTACTGAAGGTATCGGGACGAAACTTATTTACAAACATATTTAGAAGTTTCATGACCTAACTTAGAGCTGAAAAGCTTTTGGTTCACAAGGGTCCAAAGGAACTGGTAGTTTATTCTAAACATTTTTCAAGGATTTTGCAAATGAGCCGCCATTTCTGTAATTTCGTCAAAATAGTTAGATAATAAATTAAAGTACAGGAAATTTTGAATAATTTATGCTTATGATATTTTTTGGTAAAATGCATAGTTTAGCTGCAAGAGCAAATTCTATTTGATCGAGATCGGTCGCATCTGCATTGATATGAAACTACATAGTAGCCAGGATTTTGACAAATTTTTTTGTGATGTCACACTCGAAAACAGCTGATTTCATCAGAGGTTGGAGAACCGCTACAGCTGCAGCTGCAGCAAATTACAAAATGCAAATTTCAAATAAAATAAGATCACCAATTTTATTGTCTGTTGATAAGAAATATCAAGCCGTTGTTATATCTAATTCTAAAAACGATAAATTGAGAAAATTATAAATAAAGTATATAGCGATGAGTGTAGTTTTATTTTAGTATGTTGGTACGGATGTGACAGTTGCAGTGTCATCAACATATATAAATCTGTCAGAATTTGAAATAGCTTTTTAATCTTGTCGTTTCGTCAAAGTGGTACCAACCCATTTCCAATACAGAAATACAACAATTTCTTTTTTAAATACATATTTCTCAAAAAGCAACACAATAAACGTTGATGTCACTCCTGCCAAAAACTAGATAGCGCGAGTCGCTCACATGCGACGGCGACACTCCGCCTTCGGTGACGCGCCGCATCACCGCTCGTCGCGCTATTCCGTACTTTCTGCACTTGTGACATAAATAACTATTATTCTAATGACGTAGTGTAGGTAGTGTCAAATGCTGATGCTTTGACAATACCTACGATTTATCTCTATAGAATAGATTCTCATGCAGCTAACCTATTAATTTTATATATTGTATGATAAAGTCATGTGCCTGGCCACATCAGATTTTTTTTAATGGAAATATTGAATATCACAAAAATGACAAATGTAACATAAAATTGATCTAAAATTTAACGAAGATTTGCAAAATGCTACAAAATACAGGGTATTCCATTTGAAATATAAAAGTTGACATCATTTCTGGTGTAACCGGAAGTAACCGAAAACTCAAAATATTTTAGTTGAGACGATCGTGTTCAACAATATAAGTCTACAAATTTTCAATCTATCATTTCGTTTGGTTCTCCATATACTTCTAATGGCAGCTAGTCGTGGGAGACCCTGTATAATCAACCAATTTTGATAATAAAATCAGTATTCATCGAATGCTCGTTTTCTTTCTTCCTTTCAGGTCTTCTGTCCCCTTTCCCACCATTATCAAACATCTGGCATGTCCGGAGTTTGGTTCATAGTCCGCCGAGCCGGATCGTCCAATCCGTTTGCCCTTAGTTGTTTATTGCACACACCAGAAAAATATCACGCGCCAGGCCTGCCAATTAACGTGGTGGAGGTTGGCAAAGAGCAAAAAAATAATAATTAATAAATTATTAAATTAAGATCAAGAAAAGACAGAATATAGGAAATACAGAAAATGTTTAAAGAATTTATTTCACCATTTTTTTTTTATTTTTTACCATTTCTCCCAGGAAAAATAATGAGACGTTAAATCGGGTTTGGCTTTGTTGTTCCTCAAACACAAGAAAAGTAAAACAACAGAACGTAATATTAAACATAAACACAAATCGACAATAAGCTATAACAATTTTGGCAAAACGAGGGAATCCCAGGGAGGAATTAATAAAATTTAAGCGAAACAATATAATAGGATTTATTTCGGATCATGGGATATATTTTAGAGCAGAGATTGCTTTTATTGGTTCACCAACAAATGGTAAATTTCTGGGTATTCTGAAATTATTGGCAGAGTACGGTCCATTTCTCTCAATATATTTAAAATTTTAATTTAAAATTAATTTTCTGCCATCTACAATAAGTGAAAAGCTAATCATTTTGATGAGAGAGAAAGAGAGAGTGGGAGGGAGAGAGAGAGGAAGATCAGCTTTCTGCATATTTTACTGAAAAAAAAATCTTGCTTATATTGGCTGAAATCGGCTTATTTGTTTAGGCATTTCGACGACCATATCATTTCAAATATACACAAAACTGCAGAAAATTTAGTAAATATTTACAAAGACTATCTAGAGGACACTCTTCGGAATTAGTTGATAGACAGTTAGTTAATTAAAATAATGAAATGACAGCAGACGTCAGGAGCTTTAAACACCGCCTATTACTGGTGACTACGGATTAGCGTTGGTGGGGGACAGGATGACCACTAGGGTGGCCCTTATTTTGCAACAAACTAAAAGTTTAGCTCCCACACTTGTTTCAATAAACAAAAAAACGATTTATGCAAAATTTCAGCTTAATCGGACAACTGCAAGGCAACCCTCATCGACCATGAAGTTTTGGAATTTTCGCCCGGCTCAGATAAACAGATTGGTTACTTATTTTGTTACTTATACCATATATAACTAGATGGAGTGCGGTCTATCCCAGTGTATAGGTTTTCTTTGGCCTAATATACCTTCGTAAATAAGGCAGAAAGTCGTGTACCGTCTCGTACCTACGAGCTACGAAGCTAAGTACGGCCATTATTCAAATGACTGTCCCGCTAAGTTAATGTACGTAATTGGTTCCACGGTGTATAAGACTTTCTACCTTATTATCTTTGGACCCAAACAAAGCCTGGTACGCTCCCTCTAGACAAAACCAATAACGTTGTCGTTGATGATTCATTTTTCAATTATTGTTTCAGAACTGTTTGTGGCACTGGTGTAAAGTGAGTCATATAAAATTTCATCAAGTTCTTCAGGTAGCTCGTGACACAAGTTGAGAAAGGATTTCTATGTCACTCTTGTCAGCTACGTTTCCAATGAAATCGTTGGAGTCAAACTATACCTTTGAACAGGCAAGTTTTACGCATGTTTTTTTTCTTCAATCTACGAGTTGTAAATATGACAACGAAAGAAAGTGCAACATTGGCGATTGAGGAAGTTTCTATTTATTGACAAAAAGCACGAGTTCCCACTAGAAGAACTGACCACTGCATTGATAAGTTAGTCAAGCTCTATACTGAATGGAAACATGTACAGAAAAATTTGTCTAGAACATCTAGCAAAGAAAACGAGACATTTTTGTGGAAACTATGGACGATCTCTTTGACATAGCTCATGCAAATGCTTTGGGACAGATGAAAAATGAAGAAGATAAGGATCTATTATTGGTTGGGATATCATTTCGTATACCAGGAGCTGTAAGTCATGCTAGGTGGATGGCAAGGGGCAATTTATGCACTGAAGATTTACCTATTACAAAATCAACGTCAGTTATCTGATAGGGAGAAAAACTCTTTAAAAAGAATATATATATTTTTCTTGTTCGAGTGTACGTTCGACCCTGGTTTCTATCATCAGAAGCAATAAAAATACCTTACCATGATTTCCTATTCTTGCGTCAACTGATAAATTATCAGGACATTGATCCAGAAATCGTTAGGTTGCTGTTAAAATTTTTTCAAACTATCTCTGGTACTTAGCACCCTAAACTGTGGCTCTATGCTTATTTTATGATCAAGTTCCAACCACGGGTAAGACAAATATGGCTCAAGTTATGCTGGAATAAGATAAGGCTGAAGATCAGGAAGAAGAAAAAAAAATCAACAAAGGTACATTCTGCACCAAATTGATTTTTCTACCTTTACAAACGACGACTTGTCGTCTTTTGTAACTTCAGTTACAAAAACTTTCTTCACAATATTTTTATGCCCATTTTTTGGTAAAATTAATAGTTTAGCTGCAAGAGCAAATGCTATTTGATCGAGATCGGTCGCATCTGCATTGATTTAATGCTATATAGTGACCCAGGATTTGCAAATTTTTCAGTCTAATGACAGTACCGGTAGTGTCAAATGCTGATGTTTTGACATTATCTCACAATTAATATTGACAGTAGTTAATAGTATCAAAAGATATCATATTGTGATACTGTGTACCGTCCTTGCCTGATGGCGTCGGATAGGCAGCGTGTTGAGCGTGTCCAAAATGCATGTGTTCTGTTTGTTTTTGGTTTGACGAAGTATTGTTACGTAGCTCTTAACTGGGGACGGCTCTAGGTCAGGATGGAGATGTAAATAGAAGTCGCAGTGTTGTCTACATAGGTCGTGTATTGCTGATCACACGGAATTCCAATCTCACAGCTGACTGGCTACCGTGAAACACGATCGTTGAGCGTATACTATACTCAGGTGCTGCAAATTACTGATTGATCCTCTACCTATCCCATGCCGTGGCTTTTATATGAATTCGGCAAGACGTCATGACCTGCTTTAGGCCCCCAAAAATCCTGAGTTTGGATTTTTGGTTGCACACGGCTTTTTGATATAAGTAAATGTTAATGTGCACGCTTTGTACTCGTGCTACAAGGAATTTCCTTTGTTCTATATCAAAAAGCCTGACGCCTGCATTTCTGACCAAGCAATCGTCTGCCGGACGGACGGGTTAAATGACCTGGCCTAAATTATACAATGCAATGTACTATCTTTCGTCACAACCCTCCTGGCAAACAATTGCTCGACCCAGAGCAATGAAAAGAGAAAGACACAAAATTGAACAGCCACGGGACAGGATAGAAAAGAACGCACCACTTATAGATTTATTTGACTACCATACAAATTAACAATACAAAACAATACAAAAAAAATATCCTTAGAAAAAAAAAATGCAATGTATCGTGCCGGGATCGTATGCCATTTGTCCCGTTCTCATTAATCCCCCGACTGGTTCTTGGGTCTTCCTGCCAACCTCCTTCTTCTAGGATTGCGATGGTCATCTACGTGACGGATACCATTACGGTCGGCTTTGACCGTGTACACAGATTCTTTTTCCAGAATCCTCTCCTGTTGCCTCTTAGAATTCTCTAAATTCTTCTCCTTCTTCTACATCTACTTGGACTAGTCGGGACCCCTTGTCCCGTGCGAGGCGGTTTGGTAGAATCCATAGGACCGTTCCTCTCTAATCGACTTGTTTGTTTCTTCTCAGACTGGTCGAGACATCTCTTGTCCCGTGCGGGGTGGTTCGGTAGAATCCGTAGCGCCAAATCCCCTCCAGTCTACATCGCCAGCTTCCTCTGGCGGTATCGGCAACCCCAAAACTCGCATATAACTCTATTATGCTGGTATGGTACCCCGGTTCGTCATGTCTCGACTGCTTCGAGCTCGCGACTGCTTCTTGTAGATGACCACAATCCGTTTAATTACCAGCCAGCTTCATCCATCGAAGAGAGAACGGGAAAATGCATATTCTTCCTCACAGCGGTGGCATCAACCTCAAACAAGTAAACTAAAAGAAATAAACAGTAGGTACTAACTTATTTCTAAGACGAAGAGTTGAACGTTATTTGACTCCATGCGGTTGTTAAGCTGTCCTTGGAACAACATATTTCTCACTGGGGGAGTGAGGAACATTGCAAAACGTCTCTGCTGATTGACCGCCAACACAATTCGCCTTCTTTCCGAGCTTCAGACATGCTTCCTCTTCGTCGCGCAGGATGTTTTTAGATGTTTCCACCCTGACCAAAATGAGCCGTTCCCGTTCTTCATTGGGACCATTTTGCGCCTCCACCATGTTATGTAGCTCTTAACTGGGGACGGCTCTTGGTCAGGATGGAGATGTAAATAGAAGTCGCAGTGTTGTCTACATAGGTCGTGTATTGCTGATCACACGGAATTCCAATCTCACAGCTGACTGGCTACCGTGAAACACGATCGTTGAGCGTATACTATACTCAGGTGCTGCAAATTACTGATTGATCCTCTACCTATCCCATGCCGTGGCTTTTATATGAATTCGGCAAGACGTCATGACCTGCTTTAGGCCCCCAACAATCCTGAGTTTGGATTTTTGGTTGCACACGGCTTTTTGATATAAGTAAATGTTAATGTGCACGCTTTGTACTCGTGCCCACAAGGAATTTCCTTTGTTCTATATCAAAAAGCCTGACGCCTGCATTTCTGACTAAGCAATTGTCAGCCGGACGGACGGGTTAAATGACCTGGCCTAAATTATACAATGCAATGTACTATCTTTCGTCACAGTATGATCATGCATCGAATGGGCTGGGCGACGTGGGGTGGTTGAACATGGATAACACTAGGGTGTTGCATGCGGCAATATTGTATCATAAGTTGCTATCCACTAGGATCCCACAATACCTCATGCGGAAGATATCCTGTAGAACGGATGTCCATAACGTTAATTTAAGATTCGGGGGTTTGTTTGCTCCACCTGCCCATCGCACTGAGCTGTATAAACGATCATTCTCTTACCAGGTCAGTCACATATACAATGGTCTCAGGGAAGATATGAAAAATTTATCGTTAAACAGTTTTGGGGGAAAGGTGAAGCGTTGTCTGTTTGCGCAACAGGGGGGACTTTAGGCATCAAGCGCACATTGGGGGCTTTTTAATTTTTATTTTTTTATGGGCAGGTGCGATGTCTTGTTGAGTTGGATTTGCTGCAATTACGTGTAATTAGACTCTAGAGTAATTTTTTGTTTGTTTTTGTTTTGATAAGTTCTCGGAATTATTGTTATATTATTGCTACAATTATGTCTTAGTTCTAGTTTGCGTAAGGGGTTGAGTGGAAGAGTAAGGTAATTTGGAAACAAGTGTGCTGAATGAACTGGGCCCTAAATATAAATAATATTTGGTTGCATTTAATATTGTCCTATTTTAATCAAGGAATTATTTATTTAATTATTTATTTATCTATTAAATCCTGGCTAACTAGTTTTATTTTAATGCAGACACGACTGATCTCAATCAAATAGATTGTCATGCAGCTAAACTACTAATTTTATACATTGTATGATAGAGTCATGTGCCTGGCTATATCAGATTTTGTTTTGCTTTGTTAGTATCCGAGATATAGGGGTGCGCCGCTGATGTGCCTGCAACTTAGCGGCGCACTATGTCAAAACAAATGAATTTGAAGAATGTAAGCAGCCTATATTTTTTTGGTATTTTTTTGCTAATTATTTACTAAAAAAGATTTTTTTTACTTTGCTAGTATCCGAGATATAGGGGTGCGCCGCAGTAGACAACTTTTTTTGCTCTATTAGTTTTTGAGATATACAATGCTAGATACAATGTACATTAATGATCATAAGAAATACAAGTTTCTTCGATTTAGAAAAGTTGTGGCATCATTCAATCATTCGGGCCACAGAAAGAAAATATTTTCACATATAGGTACACGTTCCACAACAACGTACCAACACAAACTTATGTTCCGTGGTTTTAATGGAACATTAGCTATATTATTTGTATCCTAAGCGTTTTGCCAACAACTTTTTCGTTGTCCCACGCTAGATGCGAAATACATCAATGACGCTAAGAAATCGAAATACACGATTAATCCATATCGAAAAGTTGTGGATAATTATTCACTCTATAGAATATCACACTATAAAATATTTTCACAACGACGTACGAACACAATCTTTGATTTTTTCAATGGAACAGAAGATTCCATGTATTCTAATCGTTTTGAGTTTTATCAACTGTTTCTGAGATATTGTGAAATTATTGTAAAAAACATGTATTTTTCTAAAAATAATTCAGGGAATTCTGAATATTTCTGTAAAACTAACAAGGATAGATAAACAATTATTTTGGATAGTAAAAATATCGCACTTTTCGACAGTTACCTACTATTGATTTGCGATTACAATATGACTCATCCCGAATAACTGGAGATTTTCTAAATATCATATAACTTAAAAATTTAGATGGAATACAGATCAGTAAACCAGCTTTCGAAAAATGCCTAACTCAACAGCTACGAAGTTACTAAACATCATTAATATTAAATATTTAGTTGCAATGACGAATTCCAACAATACCACAAATATAATGACCTGAAATGAAATAATTGCAAACTTCAATTATGAAACAGACAAACAAATATAATCATCCAAAAAATTGTTTGTTTAGGTACCAATCAAAAATTGTTTAAAATTTGTATTAAATATCTATGGTTCTAATTATTTAAAGAATATTAATAAGTTCTTGGTTCTTGGGTAGTATTTTCGTACACTTAACACAGTAATAAAGCTACAGTAATACTGTCATAAGATGCAATAACTAAATAAAACGGTTACTGAAATGCTTATTATTTATTCAGTTTACAATTCTCAATGAAAGGTAGGTCAGTACGTGCTCATATGCAGGTCAGGTTAACATGTTAAGTCTTTTAGTATTAAGTCTTCGGATTCTCGGTGGACAAATGACATTTTCCATCATTTCTCCAGTACCTAATTATTTGATAACGCTCCTTTATTCTTCATGTTTATCGTAGTTGTGATTCCCCCATAAATTTCTAGTAAGAAATTAGTAAGTCTCCACTAGTAAGAAATTAGACAGGGTCAAATCAGGCAATCTAGTTTGCCAGAGCGTTTGACTACATAAACAATCTAATGTCTTTTATTGATTAAACAATTTTAAACATGCTGCTGCATGAAGATAAGAATCATCACATTTATGAGATTGTTAAATTGTGTCGTACCATCTAGATCAGTGGTTCTTAACCTTTTCGAAGTCAGGAAGCACTTTTGATCATACGAAAAATTCGCGGAGCACCAAACACATTAACATAACGTTTACTCAAAATGAAAACAATTATCAAATACCTTTTTTTCAGCAGAATTAATTTTTAGAAATCAAATGTCGTTCTGAGTATAATGTTTTATATGGTCTTATATGTTTTTTGTATTCCTTAAGAAGTTACAGCCGTTTGAAATATTAACAAACAAAGCAAAATAAAAGATAAAATATGTACATATCAAACAATGCGAAAACGAAAAATTAAGATAATCAATACCCATTACAACAATACAAAGTAAATAAATTTAAGTAACAAAATAAAATCCGCATAAAACTTTTTACAGATTTTCTTGTAAGAATTAAATGTCATTCCGAGTAAAAAGGTTCATATTGACTTATTGGTTTTCTCAATTCCTTAAGAAGTTATAGCCGTTAAAAATACGATTTTATTGATATTTTTATCAGCTCTAACTTTTTACCAAATTCAAAAAATGAATACTCGAATGAAGTTTATTTGCGGCGAAAATCATTAGTCTGATATAGAAAAGAAAAAGATATATTTCTGTATAAATTTAGAATATAACGGGAATTTTGGAATTTATTTCTACAAACCAACTCTTAAATGTTTGTGGGAAAAAGCACTCTCGATGTACCGAATTGCCTCCGAAGTTTTCTTTTTGCCCGTATTCACATATTCCACATTTTGTGTGTGTGTGTGCAAGTTTTGATTTTCTGGCCCCACAAAGTTTTTTTCGTGAACTGTCACCTGGTGGTTATAAATGCCGCCACCTATTTGGTATATTGTGATAGTTCCTCCAAATATCTGACATGTTCGCGGCAATATAAATTTAAATATAATAAAACTTTGAAACCCGTCTTAGTTTGTCAAATATTTAGGTAATTTGGCTAAATTCTTTATATTAGCAGTTACGTACCACCTACTCAAGTAATTTTGAAAAGCTCATTTTTAATACAACTTTATACTAATCTAAGGCTTAATAAATCCGCACATAACATGTGGATGATATGTAGATGAGGGCAAAAGTATATATTATCAAAATATCATATTTATTATCTTTATTTTAGGAAATATATTTCAAAATGTTTAAATATTTTCTAAACTTTTTATGTGGCATGTGCAGCAGAGCTATACCCATTTTTATTTTTATTGTGTTATGTTCGAAATTCTTTATTTATTTTATTCATATTTATTGCTATTTGAAAATTGTAAATGTTTTTTTCTACTTTGCGTTCGTTATAAACTCATAACGAAACCGCTTTCGGTGTCATTATGAGAATACTAGATCACAAACTTTTAGTAACTTTTGGCTTTCCAATATTTATGATATTGACGTCAAGTGTCAAATAAGGCTCACATCTCAATCGCTATTGATTCGCGTCAGTCGTAGTTGTGAATTTTACACTAACTACCAACTGTTGAATATAAAATTAGTTTAAATTGTAAGATAACAACCGCATTTTTCGAAATTTATGTACAATTAATGTCGCAAAGTAGAAAAAATAGTATATAACAAAGCTCGTGCGCCAATATTTTTGCGGCAATTTATAGGCGCACGCCTATATCTCGGATAATAACAAAGCAAAAAGAAACCTTTTACGGTAAAAAATTAGCAAAAAATTTGCAAAAAAATATAGGCTGCTCATATTTTTCAAATTCATTTGCTTTTACGTAGTGCGCCGCTGAGTTGACGGCACGTAAGCGGCGCCTCAGTATCTCAAAAACTAACAACGCAAATTTATATTTGGGTAAAAAAATAGTAAAAAATATAGGCCGCTCACATTTTTAAAATTCATTTGTTTTAACATAGAGCGCTGAGTTGCCGGCACGTCAGCGGCGCACCCCTATATCTCGGATACTAACAAAGCAAAAAAAGTCTTTTCTGGTAAAAAATTAGCAATAAAATAATGGTGGCTCAACATTTTTCAAATTCATTTGTTTTGACATAGAGCGCTGAGTTGCCGGCACGTCAGCAGCGTACCCCTATATCTCGGATACTAACAAAGCAAAAAAAATCTTTTCTGGTAAAAAATTAGCAATAAAATAATGGTGGCTCAACATTTTTAAAATTCATTTGTTTTGACATAGAGCGCTGAGTTGCCGGCACGTCAGCGGCGCACCCCTATATCTCGGATACTAACAAAGCAAAAAAATCTTTTCTGGTAAAAAATTAGCAATAAAATAATGGTAGCTCAACATTTTTCAAATTCATTTGTTTTGACATAGAGCGCTGAGTTGCCGGCACGTCAGCGGCGTACCCCTATATCTCGGATACTAACAAAGCAAAAAAAATCTTTTCTGGTAAAAAATTAGCAATAAAATAATGGTGGCTCACATTTTTCAAATTCATTTGTTTTGACATAGAGCGCTGAGTTGCCGGCACGTCAGCGGCGCACCCCTATATCTCGGATACTAACAAAGCAAAAAAATCTTTTCTGGTAAAAAATTAGCAATAAAATAATGGTGGCTCACATTTTTCAAATTCATTTGTTTTGACATAGAGCGCTGAGTTGCCGGCACGTCAGCGGCGCACCCCAATATCTCGGATACTAACAAAGCAAAAAAAATCTTTTCTGGTAAAAAATTAGCAATAAAATAATGGTGGCTCAACATTTTTCAAATTCATTTGTTTTGACATAGAGCGCTGAGTTGCCGGCACGTCAGCGGCGCACCCCAATATCTCGGATACTAACAAAGCAAAAAAAATCTTTTCTGGTAAAAAATTAGCAATAAAATAATGGTGGCTCACATTTTTCAAATTCATTTGTTTTGACATAGAGCGCTGAGTTGCCGGCACGTCAGCGGCGCACCCCAATATCTCGGATACTAACAAAGCAAAAAAAATCTTTTCTGGTAAAAATTAGCAATAAAATAATGGTGGCTCACATTTTTCAAATTCATTTGTTTTGACATAGAGCGCTGAGTTGCCGGCACGTCAGCGGCGCACCCCAATATCTCGGATACTAACAAAGCAAAAAAAATCTTTTCTGGTAAAAAATTAGCAATAAAATAATGGTGGCTCACATTTTTCAAATTCATTTGTTTTGACATAGAGCGCTGAGTTGCCGGCACGTCAGCGGCGCACCCCAATATCTCGGATACTAACAAAGCAAAAAAAATCTTTTCTGGTAAAAAATTAGCAATAAAATAATGGTAGCTCAACATTTTTCAAATTCATTTGTTTTGACATAGAGCGCTGAGTTGCCGGCACGTCAGCGGCGTACCCCTATATCTCGGATACTAACAAAGCAAAAAAAATCTTTTCTGGTAAAAAATTAGCAATAAAATAATGGTGGCTCACATTTTTCAAATTCATTTGTTTTGACATAGAGCGCTGAGTTGCCGGCACGTCAGCGGCGCACCCCTATATCTCGGATACTAACAAAGCAAAAAAATCTTTTCTGGTAAAAAATTAGCAATAAAATAATGGTGGCTCACATTTTTCAAATTCATTTGTTTTGACATAGAGCGCTGAGTTGCCGGCACGTCAGCGGCGCACCCCAATATCTCGGATACAAACAAAGCAAAAAAAATCTTTTCTGGTAAAAAATTAGCAATAAAATAATGGTGGCTCAACATTTTTCAAATTCATTTGTTTTGACATAGAGCGCTGAGTTGCCGGCACGTCAGCGGCGCACCCCAATATCTCGGATACTAACAAAGCAAAAAAAATCTTTTCTGGTAAAAAATTAGCAATAAAATAATGGTGGCTCACATTTTTCAAATTCATTTGTTTTGACATAGAGCGCTGAGTTGCCGGCACGTCAGCGGCGCACCCCAATATCTCGGATACTAACAAAGCAAAAAAAATCTTTTCTGGTAAAAAATTAGCAATAAAATAATGGTGGCTCACATTTTACAAATTCATTTGTTTTGACATAGAGCGCTGAGTTGCCGGCACGTCAGCGGCGCACCCCAATATCTCGGATACTAACAAAGCAAAAAAAAATCTTTTCTGGTAAAAAATTAGCAATAAAATAATGGTGGCTCACATTTTTCAAATTCATTTGTTTTGACATAGAGCGCTGAGTTGCCGGCACGTCAGCGGCGCACCCCAATATCTCGGATACTAACAAAGCAAAAAAAATCTTTTCTGGTAAAAAATTAGCAATAAAATAATGGTAGCTCAACATTTTTCAAATTCATTTGTTTTGACATAGAGCGCTGAGTTGCCGGCACGTCAGCGGCGTACCCCTATATCTCGGATACTAACAAAGCAAAACAAATCTTTTCTGGTAAAAATAAGCAATAAAATAATGGTGGCTCACATTTTTCAAATTCATTTGTTTTGACATAGAGCGCTGAGTTGCCGGCACGTCAGCGGCGCACCCCTATATCTCGGATACTAACAAAGCAAAAAAATCTTTTCTGGTAAAAAATTAGCAATAAAATAATGGTGGCTCACATTTTTCAAATTCATTTGTTTTGACATAGAGCGCTGAGTTGCCGGCACGTCAGCGGCGCACCCCAATATCTCGGATACTAACAAAGCAAAAAAATCTTTTCTGGTAAAAAATTAGCAATAAAATAATGGTGGCTCACATTTTTCAAATTCATTTGTTTTGACATAGAGCGCTGAATTGCCGGCACGTCAGCGGCGCACCCCTATATCTCGGATACTAACAAAGCAAAAAAAATCTTTTCTGGTAAAAAATTAGCAATAAAATAATGGTGGCTCAACATTTTTCAAATTCATTTGTTTTGACATAGAGCGCTGAGTTGCCGGCACGTCAGCGGCGTACCCCTATATCTCGGATACTAACAAAGCAAAAAAAATCTTTTGTGGTAAAAAAATAGCAATAAAATAATGGTGGCTCACATTTTTCAAATTCATTTGTTTTGACATAGAGCGCTGAGTTGCCGGCACGTCAGCGGCGCACCCCTATATCTCGGATACTAACAAAGCAAAAAAATCTTTTCTAGTAAAAAATTAGCAATAAAATAATGGTGGCTCACATTTTTCAAATTCATTTGTTTTGACATAGAGCGCTGAGTTGCCGGCACGTCAGCGGCGCACCCCTATATCTCGGATACTAACAAAGCAAAAAAAATCTTTTCTGGTAAAAAATTAGCAATAAAATAATGGTGGCTCAACATTTTTCAAATTCATTTGTTTTGACATAGAGCGCTGAGTTGCCGGCACGTCAGCGGCGTACCCCTATATCTCGGATACTAACAAAGCAAAAAAAATCTTTTCTGGTAAAAAAATAGCAATAAAATAATGGTGGCTCACATTTTTCAAATTCATTTGTTTTGACATAGAGCGCTGAGTTATCGGCACGTCAGCGGCGCACCCCTATATCTCGGATACTAACAAAGCAAAAAAATCTTTTCTAGTAAAAAATTAGCAATAAAATAATGGTGGCTCACATTTTTCAAATTCATTTGTTTTGACATAGAGCGCTGAGTTGCCGGCACGTCAGCGGCGCACCCTAATATCTCGGATACTAACAAAGCAAAAAAATCTTTTCTGGTAAAAAATTAGCAATAAAATAATGGTGGCTCACATTTTTCAAATTCATTTGTTTTGACATAGAGCGCTGAGTTGCCGGCACGTCAGCGGCGCACCCCTATATCTCGGATACTAACAAAGCAAAAAAAATCTTTTCTGGTAAAAAATTAGCAATAAAATAATGGTGGCTCAACATTTTTCAAATTCATTTGTTTTGACATAGAGCGCTGAGTTGCCGGCACGTCAGCGGCGTACCCCTATATCTCGGATACTAACAAAGCAAAAAAAATCTTTTCTGGTAAAAAAATAGCAATAAAATAATGGTGGCTCACATTTTTCAAATTCATTTGTTTTGACATAGAGCGCTGAGTTGCCGGCACGTCAGCGGCGCACCCCTATATCTCGGATACTAAGAAAGCAAAAAAAAATCTTTTCTGGTAAAAAATTAGCAATAAAATAATGGTGGCTCAACATTTTTCAAATTCATTTGTTTTGACATAGAGCGCTGAGTTGCCGGCACGTCAGCGGCGCACCCCTATATCTCGGATACTAACAAAGCAAAAAAAATCTTTTCTGGTAAAAAATTAGCAATAAAATAATGGTGGCTCACATTTTTCAAATTCATTTGTTTTGACATAGAGCGGCGCACCCCTATATCTCGGATACTAACAAAGCAAAAAAGATCTTTTCTGGTAAAAAGTTAGCAATAAAATAATGGTGGCTCACATTTTTTAAATTCATTTGTTTTGACATAGTACGCCGCTGAGTTGCCGGCACGTCAGCGGCGCACCCCTATATCCCAAAAACTAACAAAGCAAAAAAATCGATATTTTGGTAAAAAATAGCAAAAAAATATGGTTTTCGGTTTGCAAAAGTTGCGCCGCTGACTTGCCTGCTCTGACCTAATGTATTGTGTCGTTTTGTATCGCTCCTTGCTTACCAAAACCAAAAGGATTACCTGGAAGTATTATATTACCCTAATTAATGGAAAAAGTCAGGGATGTCGCAGGAACTAGGAGGATAAGCATACCCCACAATAAGACTGCATGGATCAAAATGGGGGAGGACTAAGTCCAAAAAGGGGAATTACCGATTTAATCCTCCTTTTTCGCATTTTTATTTATTTCGTTAATTCATAATAATACATATTTTATTTGATTTTGTTTTATTGTAATATTATTGTTCACAAAGAAAGGGTAATAAAGGCTCATAATAATAATAATGGGGAAGTCGCAGAGATCGATGCGTATACTGATGAAAGAAATACCTATGCATCCATTATCAACAGACATTCAACATTTATTCTTATTTTATCTTTCCCGACAATCGAAAGGAACGACTGCGTTTTACATAGGGAAATTATCAAGCTATTGATTGATAATATCGCATTACCAGTACGGATATGTATGTGCATTATAATATTTTATTTATTATTTTATTATTTACGGAAAATCGTATTACGGTTTGACCTCTAATACAAATGATCAGAATAACATCAGAATAATAAATCAATAGCAACTGCTATTTCTCAACTGAGAAATTGTTAAAATATTTCCTTTTGTTTTATATTCAATTGTTAATTATGTTACACAATTAATTAGTACTGTATCCATAATTTGAGTGAATTGTAAATTCATGTCACTTATTGATAAAGTTATATTGCTTACTTACCTGGTGAGCTGTCGTTTTATGATTTTTTCTTTCAATTTACTACAATTTTTGCTCCACTTAAATACTTTGGGGTTGAACTAATAACGGTACACCGTGTCCGGCACTAACTTTGACACAAAAGGGAAAACCTTTTATTATCAATTTCTCCGAAAATTTTATTCTTAATAAATAGTATTTGGGTTGTCCTAAACCTAAAATGCGAATATTAGAATGTAATTATCTGTTTTCATGTACCGGGTGTTATCAAAACAAGGAAAACCCAGAGTAGAATACCTTAGTTTTATAAGTTATGCATGTATTTTATTTGAAAAAGTGTTTAGAAATATTAGAAGATACGAAATAAGAAATTATGATCGTTTTCGTCGTTGCTTGAACGTCGAAGGCGACCCTAATTTGGTATTTAATGCCATCCAATATTTTGAAGGACTTTTTTCAATGAAATTTGGATAAAAATTATTGCGAATTTACACATGAAATTTACATTTTTGTTAGTAAACACTATTTGTCAGCAATTTTACCAACATTTTAAGCAAAAATACCTAATTTTAAAAATGAAGTTACAAACTGCATGTAAATATAACACAGACAGCAAAACAGCTGGGAAATAATACTCAAATTAGATCCATATGCAATAAATACAGGCGACTAATTCATAATATCCAATACGAAAAGGCTCCCGAAAATTTGGGTGGAATATAAGAATGATGTGTGAGACATACCGTTCGAAATCAGACGGACAACTAAAAATCAAGGGCAAGCCGCCAAATACAACAATAATGGGCGAAAGTTTCTTGTAAACTAAACCCTTTTGTCGACTTGAGCTCCCTTATCATATTTTTAGTTTAGATCTCAGCAACATAATTCTAGGACTACGATAGGATTGTTATTTCTCATTTATGACGTCCACGTGATTTAAATAGAAACTCCACTAGTACATTTTGTCACAAAAATTTTTAAATAGAAAATATACCAGATAACTATTTTCACTTCTGTATAACTGACCAAATGCATATCAACAAATTAACCATGCGAATTATAAGATTACTAATGTAAATTAATCAAGTAATACTAAAGCAATATATATTTGATATTAAACAATTTATTTATTATTTATTATTTAATATTTATTATTTATATCTTTCAGATGAATCTTATCTATTCCAAGTTATTGCAGTAGTATCGGTCTTATTTTTCTGTGATATCTGACTGTATTGAGGTCGGGCAAGTCAGCGGCGCAACTTTGGCAAAATGAAAATCATTATATCCATATTTTTTCTATTTTTTTACCAAAATATCGATTTTTTGCTTTGTTAGTTTTCGAGATACCGAGGCGCCGCTCACGTGCCGGCAACTCAGCGGCGCACTATGTTAAAACAAAAGAATATGAAAAATGTGAGTAGCCTATATTTTTTTGCTAATTATTTACCACAAAGATTTTTTTGCTTTGTTAGTATCCGAGGTATAGGGGTGCGCCGCTGACGTGCCGGTAACTCAGCGGCGCACTATGTCAAAACAAAAGAATATGAAAAATGTGAGTAGCCTATATTTTTTGCTAATTATTTACCACAAAGATTTTTTTTTTGCTTTGTTAGTATCCGAGGTATGTCAAAACAAAAGAATATGAAAAATGAGAGTAGCCTATATTTTTTTGCTAATTATTTACCACAAAGTTCTTTTTGCTTTGTAAGTATCCGAGGTATAGGGGTGCACCGCTGACGTGCCGGTAACTCAGCGGCGCACTATGTCAAAACAAAAGAATATGAAAAATGTGAGTAGCCTATATTTTTTTGCTAATTATTTACCACAAAGATTTTTTTTTTGCTTTGTTGGTATCCGAGGTATAGGGGTGCGCCGCTGACGTGCCGGTAACTCAGCGGCGCACTATGTCAAAACAAAAGAATATGAAAAATGAGAGTAGCCTATATTTTTTTGCTAATTATTTACCACAAAGTTCTTTTTGCTTTGTAAGTATCCGAGGTATAGGGGTGCACCGCTGACGTGCCGGTAACTCAGCGGCGCACTATGTCAAAATAAAAGAATATGAAAAATGTGAGTAGCCTATATTTTTTGCTAATTATTTACCACAAAGATTTTTTTTGCTTTGTTAGTATCCGAGGTATAGGGGTGCGCCGCTGACGTGCCGGTAACTCAGCGGCGAACTGTGTCAAAACAAAAGAATATGAAAAATGTGAGTAGCCTATATTTTATTGCTAATTATTTACCACAAAGATTTTTTTTTTGCTTTGTTAGTATCCGAGGTATAGGGGTGCACCGCTGACGTGCCGGTAACTCAGCGGCGCACTATGTCAAAATAAAAGAATATGAAAAATGTGAGTAGCCTATATTTTATTGCTAATTATTTACCACAAAGATTTTTTTTTTGCTTTGTTAGTATCCGAGGTATAGGGGTGCGCCGCTGACGTGCCGGTAACTCAGCGGCGCACTATGTCAAAACAAAAGAATATGAAAAATGTGAGGAGCCTATATTTTATTGCTAATTATTTACCACAAAGATTTTTTTTTTGCTTTGTTAGTATCCGAGGTATAGGGGTGCGCCGCTGACGTGCCGGTAACTCAGCGGCGCACTATGTCAAAACAAAAGAATATGAAAAATGTGAGTAGCCTATATTTTTTGCTAATTATTTACCACAAAGATTTTGTTTTGCTTTGTTAGTATCCGAGGTATAGGGGTGCGCCGCTGACGTGCCGGTAAGTCAGCGGCGCACTATGTCAAAACAAAAGAATATGAAAAATGAGAGTACCCTATATTTTATTGCTAATTATTTACCACAAAGATTTTTTTTGCTTTGTTAGTATCCGAGGTATAGGGGTGCGCCGCTGACGTGCCGGTAACTCAGCGGCGCACTATGTCAAAACAAAAGAATATGAAAAATGTGAGTAGCCTATATTTTTTGCTAATTATTTACCACAAAGATTTTTTTTTTGCTTTGTTAGTATCCGAGGTATAGGGGTGCGCCGCTGACGTGCCGGTAAGTCAGCGGCGCACTATGTCAAAACAAAAGAATATGAAAAATGAGAGTAGCCTATATTTTTTTGCTAATTATTTACCACAAAGTTCTTTTTGCTTTGTAAGTATCCGAGGTATAGGGGTGCACCGCTGACGTGCCCGTAACTCAGCGGCGCACTATGTCAAAATAAAAGAATATGAAAAATGTGAGTAGCCTATATGTTTTTGCTAATTATTTACCACAAAGTTCTTTTTGCTTTGTAAGTATCCGAGGTATAGGGGTGCATCGCTGACGTGCCGGTAACTCAGCGGCACACTATGTCAAAATAAAAGAATATGAAAAATGTGAGTAGCCTATATTTTATTGCTAATTATTTACCACAAAGATTTTTTTTTTTGCTTTGTTAGTATCCGAGGTATAGGGGTGCACCGCTGACGTGCCGGTAACTCAGCGGCGCACTATGTCAAAATAAAAGAATATGAAAAATGTGAGTAGCCTATATTTTATTGCTAATTATTTACCACAAAGATTTTTTTTTTGCTTTGTTAGTATCCGAGGTATAGGGGTGCACCGCTGACGTGCCGGTAACTCAGCGGCGCACTATGTCAAAATAAAAGAATATGAAAAATGTGAGTAGCCTATATTTTATTGCTAATTATTTACCACAAAGATTTTTTTTTGCTTTGTTAGTATCCGAGGTATAGGGGTGCACCGCTGACGTGCCGGTAACTCAGCGGCGCACTATGTCAAAATAAAAGAATATGAAAAATGTGAGTAGCCTATATTTTTTTGCTAATTATTTACCACAAAGATTTTTTTTTTGCTTTGTTAGTATCTGAGGTATAGGGGTGCACCGCTGACGTGCCGGTAACTCAGCGGCGCACTATGTCAAAACAAAAGAATATGAAAAATGTGAGTAGCCTATATTTTTTGCTAATTATTTACCACAAAGATTTTTTTTTTGCTTTGTTAGTATCCGAGGTATAGGGGTGCGCCGCTGACGTGCCGGTAAGTCAGCGGCGCACTATGTCAAAACAAAAGAATATGAAAAATGAGAGTAGCCTATATTTTTTTGCTAATTATTTACCACAAAGTTCTTTTTGCTTTGTAAGTATCCGAGGTATAGGGGTGCACCGCTGACGTGCCCGTAACTCAGCGGCGCACTATGTCAAAATAAAAGAATATGAAAAATGTGAGTAGCCTATATGTTTTTGCTAATTATTTACCACAAAGTTCTTTTTGCTTTGTAAGTATCCGAGGTATAGGGGTGCATCGCTGACGTGCCGGTAACTCAGCGGCACACTATGTCAAAATAAAAGAATATGAAAAATGTGAGTAGCCTATATTTTATTGCTAATTATTTACCACAAAGATTTTTTTTTTTGCTTTGTTAGTATCCGAGGTATAGGGGTGCACCGCTGACGTGCCGGTAACTCAGCGGCGCACTATGTCAAAATAAAAGAATATGAAAAATGTGAGTAGCCTATATTTTATTGCTAATTATTTACCACAAAGATTTTTTTTTTGCTTTGTTAGTATCCGAGGTATAGGGGTGCACCGCTGACGTGCCGGTAACTCAGCGGCGCACTATGTCAAAATAAAAGAATATGAAAAATGTGAGTAGCCTATATTTTATTGCTAATTATTTAGCACAAAGATTTTTTTTTTGCTTTGTTAGTATCCGAGGTATAGGGGTGCACCGCTGACGTGCCGGTAACTCAGCGGCGCACTATGTCAAAATAAAAGAATATGAAAAATGTGAGTAGCCTATATTTTTTTGCTAATTATTTACCACAAAGATTTTTTTTTTGCTTTGTTAGTATCTGAGGTATAGGGGTGCACCGCTGACGTGCCGGTAACTCAGCGGCGCACTATGTCAAAACAAAAGAATATGAAAAATGTGAGTAGCCTATATTATTTGCTAATTATTTACCACAAAGATTTTTTTTTGCTTTGTTAGTATCCGAGGTATAGGGGTGCGCCGCTGACGTGCCGGTAACTCAGCGGCGAACTATGTCAAAACAAAAGAATATGAAAAATGAGAGTAGCCTATATTTTTTTGCTAATTATTTACCACAAAGTTCTTTTTGCTTTGTAAGTATCCGAGGTATAGGGGTGCACCGCTGACGTGCCCGTAACTCAGCGGCGCACTATGTCAAAATAAAAGAATATGAAAAATGTGAGTAGCCTATATGTTTTTGCTAATTATTTACCACAAAGTTCTTTTTGCTTTGTAAGTATCCGAGGTATAGGGGTGCATCGCTGACGTGCCGGTAACTCAGCGGCACACTATGTCAAAATAAAAGAATATGAAAAATGTGAGTAGCCTATATTTTATTGCTAATTATTTACCACAAAGATTTTTTTTTTGCTTTGTTAGTATCCGAGGTATAGGGGTGCACCGCTGACGTGCCGGTAACTCAGCGGCGCACTATGTCAAAATAAAAGAATATGAAAAATGTGAGTAGCCTATATTTTATTGCTAATTATTTACCACAAAGATTTTTTTTTTGCTTTGTTAGTATCCGAGGTATAGGAGTGCACCGCTGACGTGCCGGTAACTCAGCGGCGCACTATGTCAAAATAAAAGAATATGAAAAATGTGAGTAGCTTATATTTTATTGCTAATTATTTACCACAAAGATTTTTTTTTGCTTTGTTAGTATCCGAGGTATAGGGGTGCACCGCTGACGTGCCGGTAACTCAGCGGCGCACTATGTCAAAATAAAAGAATATGAAAAATGTGAGTAGCCTATATTTTTTTGCTAATTATTTACCACAAAGATTTTTTTTTTGCTTTGTTAGTATCTGAGGTATAGGGGTGCACCGCTGACGTGCCGGTAACTCAGCGGCGCACTATGTCAAAACAAAAGAATATGAAAAATGTGAGTAGCCTATATTATTTGCTAATTATTTACCACAAAGATTTTTTTTTGCTTTGTTAGTATCCGAGGTATAGGGGTGCGCCGCTGACGTGCCGGTAACTCAGCGGCGAACTATGTCAAAACAAAAGAATATGAAAAATGAGAGTAGCCTATATTTTTTTGCTAATTATTTACCACAAAGTTCTTTTTGCTTTGTAAGTATCCGAGGTATAGGGGTGCACCGCTGACGTGCCGGTAACTCAGCGGCGCACTATGTCAAAACAAAAGAATATGAAAAATGTGAGTAGCCTATATTTTTTTGCTAATTATTTACCACAAAGATTTTTTTTGCTTTGTTAGTGTCCGAGATATAGGGGTGCGCCAGGTCGGGAAAGTCAGCGGCACAAGTTTTGCAAAATGAAAATCCTTATATCCATATTTTTTTGCTATTTTTTACCTATTTTTTTGCTCTCTTAGTTTTCGAGATACCGAGGACGAGCACAGTAGTTGGGATACAAATTATTATAATACACGTTTATGGGTCAGATACATTGGGTAATTAATTCTAAAAAGTACGCCGCTGACATGCCAGCAAGCCAGCGCAGCATTTTGGAAAAACAAATGAATTTGAAAAATGTGAGCAGCCTATATTTTTTGCTAATTTTTTACCAAAAAAGATTTTCTTTTGCTTTGTTGGTTTTTCAGATATAAGGGTGCGCCGCTAACGTGCCGGCAAGCCAGCGGCGCATTTTGGAAAACAAATGAATTTGAAAAAACTAAGCAGTCTATATTTTTTTGCTGTTTTGCTAATTTCTTTCCAAAAAAGATTTTTTTGCTTTGTTGGTTTTTAAGATATAGGGGTGCGCCGCTGACGTGCCGGCAAGCCCGCGGCGCACTATGTAAAAACAAATTAATTTAAAAAATGTGAGCAGCCTATATTTTTTTGCTAATTTTTTTCTAATTTTTTACCAAAATAGATTTTTTGCTTTGTTGGTTTTTGAGATATAGGGGTGCGCCGCTGACCTGCCGGCAAGCCATCGGCGCACTATGTAAAAACAAATTAATTTGAAAAATATGAGCAGCCTATATTTTGTTGCTAATTTTTTGCTAATTTTTTACCAAAATAGATTTTTTTTTGCTTTGTTGGTTTTTGAGATATGGGTGTGCGCCGCCGATGTGTCGGCAAGCCAGCGGCGTATTTTGGAAAAACAAATGAATTGGAAAAAAGTAAGCAGTCAGTATGTTTTTGCTAATTTTTTGCTAACTTTTTACCAAAAGGCAGTTTTCTTTGCTTTGTTGGTTTTTGAGATACAGGGATGCGCTGCTGACGTGGCGGCAAGACAACGGCGGATTTTTGAAAAACATATGAATTTGAAAAAAGTAAGTAGACAGCATTTTTTTGCTAATTTTTTACCAAAAATATTTTATTACGAAAAAATATTTTATTCTGTGTTAGTTTTCGAGTGCGCGCACTATAATTAAATTATGTAAAATTTTGTATATAAAATGCGTTATTTTGCTTTTTGTATTTTGTTATGTAAGAAATAAAATTTGTTGGGAGCGTTTGTAAAAGATCTATTTACAATGCAAACGTATCGGGCGTACCTAGTACAGATCGCAAAAAGAACACATGTAATAAACGGTCAATGATGTCTGGTAAAAAATATAATTTTGTACGTTGAATCCTTATAAATTTAACAATTTCAAAATGTGTTTTTTAAGGTTTTATTTCAGGTGCACTATTGAAAATTACTCTATACTTTTTCATGGTTTGTAGATGAGGTTTAAGTAAGTAATAATAATCTTTATTAGAATATAATTATACATAGAATAACATATATAATATTCCATGATCACATATATATTATACATATACACATATTACATATACATGAGTTCTTCCCTTCTTCGTCCAACGGAGGTGTGAGTTGACCTCTCCTCGGTGGGCGGTATTGAGGGTGTCCTGTTTGTTAACCAATCATGTGTCTGCATTCAAATCATCTCGTTCATCAGCCAATGTTTAATTTTGATCTTAAATGTTTGGTAACTTAGTTTTTTTATATCATTTGGAATTTTATTGAATATTTGTATCGTACTTGTTGTTATTGATTGGGAGTATTTGTTTGATTTAAATTTATGGTTTCTTAGATAGGTTTTTGTTCTGGTGTGGTGACCGTGAATTTCGTTGTTCTTCTGTAGTGTAATATCAGTTTTGATTAATCCGTTGGTGATTTTGTGAAGCAGCAATATGTTGGCTTGCGTTATTCTTTTCTTTACCGTTAGTTCGTTTGTCGTCTTTAGTACTTCAGTGGTTGGTGTTCGCATTGGTAGTTTGTATAGTAACTTCAGTGCTTTATTCTGTTGTTTCTGTATTTTGTCTATATTTGTTTTAGTTGTGTTACCCCAAATATTAATTAGGTAATTTAATTTTGATGCAAATAAAGAGTTGTAAATCGTTTTTCTGAGGTTGTTGGGAATAAGCTTTCTGATTTTGTGAATTTCGGCTATACTTCTTGAATTCTTCCTCAGTATATTTGCAATATGTTTGTCCCACTTGAGGTTATTTTGTATACATATGCCGAGATAGTTTGTTTCGGTGGTCTCCTTTATTTCTATTGTGTTGATGTTTACTGTTATGTTTACTTGCTTTTTTGTTGGATTGAATATCATATAATTTGACTTGGCTTCATTGATTGTCAGTATGTTGCTCTGGCACCACTCCTGAAGCTTTTTGGTGTCGCTATTGATACAGGTTTTCAAATCGTCGGTGTTTTTGTTGGTATATACTAAGCAGATATCGTCTGCGTACATATATAATTTGCCTTCCAGTCCAATATCGTCAATGTCGTTCGTGTACACGATGTACAAAATGGGTGGAATATTGCCTCCTTGTGGTAATCCATATTCAGCATATTCGGTTTCGCTGGTAATGTCTTTAATTTTTGTAACCTGGGGACGGTGATAGAGGTATGATCTAAGGAGTGCTAGATCTTTTTTTCTTATCCCTATTGCATCTAGCTTGTCTAATAATCGGCTCTTACTGATCGTATCGAATGCTTTCTTCATGTCGATGAATAAAGTGACTACCGTTTCTTTTTTGTCTAATTTTTGTGCGATGTGATTTATCAAGTCTGTTGCACTTTTTTTTTGTTCCTAATCTAAAATATTTTCTTGGGCATTGAAATAAATATGCTACTACGTATAAGAAATGTTTTTTTATTATGTAATTGATTTATGGACAAAACTTATTAACGTTTATCTTAAACTGTATACATAATCATTGTCGGTGATACAATTTTATCGCAAGTAGTAGGTAATTTTTGCACGCAATAATACACCACTCAATAATATATCTTGTGCTCTATCATTCAATATTGTGGTTTCATATGCCTATTTTATACCTATCCCCTATAATAAATTATAGATAACAAAATTAAAACAAGAAGTTTCTCGGAAATTTGCTTCACTTCTTACATGGGAATTTTGGCTGGCCAATAGTGCAGTTTTATTTTATTAATTTATACTCTTATATCCTGAACTTTTGTTAATATGAATTCATAAAATTTACCAATTTACATGCACGTAAATATAATCTGTCACCAAATATCAAGGCCTGCTAATTCAGTATCAGCAACAATAAAATAAATTTAAAAAAAGGTTAGTATGAATATATCAAGCACCACTGACGATAGGAATGATGTATCAATTAATATACAGGATATTTATTAAAAAAATTGTTTTGGATGTTGAAGAATGCAACATTTGAGTTGTAAATTTTGAACATCCTGCATGCATGCAAATAATTTCTGTCTGTAGCGCGAATGGTTATCCACAACCTTTTTCTATATGGAAGAATCGAATATAATAGTTTCTTACGGCCACTGAGTAAGGAGTCGTTGACATTTGGCACCCACGTTCTCCGATGATAATCAAATACGAGTGCCAACCACTCTTGCCGTTACCCTACCTTGCATCTAACGTGGGGCACCTTGTATATCTGGAAAACTAACAACCAAAAAGAGAACTTTTTTGGTTAAAAATCAGCAAAAAATTATCAAAAAAAATAGGCTGCTCACATTTTTCAAATTAATTTGTTTTTACATAGTGCGCCGCTGGCTTGCCGGCACGTCAGCGGCGCAGCCCTATATCTCAAAAACCAACAAAGCAAAAAAAATATTTTTTGTAAAAAATTAGCAAAAAATTAGCAAAAAAATACTGACTGCTTAATTTTTTCCAATTCATTTGTTTTTCCAAAATGCGCCGCTGGCTTGCCGGCACGTCAGCGGCGCACCCCTATATCTCAAAAACCAACAAAGCAAAAAATTATCTTTTTTGGTAAAAAATTAGCAAAAAAATATAGGCTGCTCACATTTTTCAAATTCATTTGTTTTTCCAAAATGCGCCGCTGGCTTGCCGGCACGTCAGCGGCGCCTCGGCAACTCGAAAGCTAAGAGAGCAAAAAAATCGATATTTTGGTAAAAAAATAGCAAACAAATATGGATACAATAATTTTGTTTTTGCAAAAGTTGCGCCGCTGACTTGCCCGACCTGGGTGCGCCGCTGATGTGCCGGCAACTTAGCGGCGCACTATGTCAAAACAAGTGAATTTGAAAAAGTGAGCAGCCTATATTTTTTGCTCATTTTTTGCTAATTATTTTCCAAAAAAGATTTTTTTTGCTTTGTTAGTATCCAAGATATAGGGGTGCGCCGCGGTAAACAATTTTTTTTTGCTATATTAGTTTTCAAGATGTACAATGCTAGATACAATGTACATTAATGATCATACGAAATACAAGTTTCTTCGATATAGAAAAGTTTTGGATTCATTCAATCATTCGGGCCACAGAAGGAAAAAATGTTCGCATATAGGTACATCTACTGCCCATCATGTCAAAAATCTTCGTAAAATTACTACTCAAAAGATTGAAGCCAATAATTGAGAGCAAAAGGCTTGTTCCAGACCATCAGTTCGGATTTCGGGATAAGCACTCTACTATTGATCAGATACATCGAATAACCAACATAATTGAAAAATCGTTAGAGGAAAAAAAGGTCTGTTCTGCAGTCTTCCTAGATGTGGCACAGGCTTTTGATAAAGTCTGGCATGAAGGACTGAACAATAAATTAGGAAGTATTCTCCCAAAACAGTTTGCACAACTATTAAAATCTTACCTGACTGAGAGATACTTTAAAGTCAAACCAGGTGATGCCTATTCTGTCCTTAAGGAAATAAAAGCAGGAGTGCCGCAAGTTAGTGTTTTAAGGCCGGTTCTTTACCTACTCTACACCAGCGACCTCCCAGCACTAGAAAATAATACTGTCGCAACATTTGCTGACGACACGGCTATCCTAGCTGTTGGGAACAGCAATGAAGAAACGACGAGAAAACTCCAAACAGCTCTTTCAGGTCTGGACAAAGAAAAAAAGAATTAAACTGAACGAACTCAAGTCAGTACATGTTGACTTCACGAACAAGAAAATACAACACATCCCGGTTACTATTAATAACCAAATAGTACCGTACGCAAACACAGCCAAATATCTCGTCATGACATTAGACGCCAGGCTCCGCTGGAAAGCCCATGTCAAAAAGAAAAGAGAGGAACTAGGAATCCGTTATAGAGAGATGTACTGGCTGCTGGGAAGAAACTCTACGCTGTCTGTACATAATAAGCTTCTCTTGTACCAGCAAATACTAAAACCCGTGTGGACGTATGGTGCTCAACTCTGGGGTTGCACCAAAAAAAGCAACATTAAAATTGTCCAGACCTTCCAAAATAAAGTATTGAGATGCATTGTCAATGCACCTTGGAACATTAGGAATGATGATCTCCACAAGGACCTTAAAATGGAGTTTGTTTGCAAAGAAATCCAAAAATTAGCAAGAAGTCACGAGGAAAGGCTTCACCATCACGTGAACGTTGAGGCCATCCAGCTCCTCGACAACACCGCATTAGTCAGAAGACTCAAGAGAAAGAAGCCTTTTGAGTTAGTGTAAATGTGAGATAGTGATAAAAGCAGAGTAAGTGCTAGTTGTAGGTGTTAGTTCCAAAAGCAGAGTCAGTGCTACGTAGTGCGCAAGAAAAACGTGCCCAGTATACCAGGACTAACTGAGAGACATCGATGGGTGCCTGTTAGGTTAAGTTACACTAGTAAAATAAGTTAGAATTAAGTTACTCATTAGTCAATTATGACTAGATTGTAATGCTCCTATTGAATAAAAAAAAATATAGGTACACGTTCCACAACAACGTACCAACACAAACTTATGTTCCGTGGTTTTAATGAAACATTAGCTATATTATTTGTATCCTAAGCGTTTTGCCAACAACCTTTTCTGTTTATTAGCTATGAAAATATATTTTTTGTTTTCTTGATATACAGGTACGTCCCACGCTAAATACAAAGTACATCAATGACGCTAAGAAATCAAGAATTCACTCTATAGACATAAAATATTTTCACAACGACGTACGAACACAAACTTATGATTTTTTCAATGGAACAGAAGATTCCATGTATCCTAATCGTTTCGAGTTTTATCAACTGTTTCTGAGATATTGTGAAAATATTGTAAAAAAACGTGTATCAGGGAATTCTGAATATTTCTGTAAAACTAACAAGGATAGATAAACAAAAGGGCTTATTTTGGATAGTAAAAATATCGCACTTGTCGACAATTGATTTGCGATTACAATATGACTCATCCCGATTAACTGGAGATTTTCTAAATGTCATATAACTTAAAAATTTAGATGGAATACAGATCAGTAAACCAGGTTTCGAAAAATGCCTAGCTCAACAGCTACAAAATTACTAAACATCTAGTTTCATTTAACGTATGCATAATAAATCATTAATATAAAATATTTAGTTGAAATGACGAATGCCAGCAATACCACAAATATAATGACCTGAAATGAAATAATTGCAAACTTCAATTATGAAACAGACAAACAAATATAATCATCCAAAAAATTGTTTGTTTAGGTACCAATCGAAAATTGTTTAAAATTTGTATTAAATATCTGTGGTTCTAATTATTTAAAGAATATTAATATGTTCTTGGTTCTTGGGTAGTATATTCGTACACTTAACACAGTAATAAAGTTACAGTAATACTGTCATAAGATGCAATAACTAAATAAAATGGTTACTGAAATAATTATTATTTATTCAGTTTACCATTCTCAATAAAAGGTAGGTCAGTACGTGCTCATATTTGCCGGTCAGGTTAACGTGTTAAGTCTTCGGATTCTCTGTGGATATATGACATTTTCCATCATTTCTACAGTAATTATTTGATAACGCTCCTTTATTCTTCATGTTTATCGTAGTTGTGATTCCCCCATAAATTTTTTCTCATGTCTCCATTAGTAAGAAATTAAACAGGGTCAAATCAGGCAATCTAGTTTGCCAGTGCGTTTGACTACATAAACAATTTAATGTCTTTTATAAATATTGATTAAACAATTGGAGTGTACAATTTTAAGCATGCTGCTGCATGAGGAGAAGAATTATCACATTTATGAGATTGTTGAATTTTGTTGTACCATCTAGATATTCAATATTGAATTGTTGTGTTATATGTCAATGTAGAATTAGATGCTTAATAACTTTTTACTAATTTATCGATAATTTGATTTATGTTAAGACATACAGGGAGTTCCATTTTCAATTTTTAAGTTTTGTGGCGTTTAGCATACCTTGAATTATTCGGGATGTCATATAAGAATCGCAAATCAATAATAACTGTCAAAAAATGCGCTATTTTTGCTATGCAAAATGAGTTTTTTTTTGTTTCCTTATTCCTTGTAAGTTAATTCAGAATATTTTTTTGAAAAACACAGGCTTTTGACATTTTTTCAGAATAACTCGGAAACAGTTAATAACAGCCTAATACAAGTTGTTGTCAAAACGATTAGGATACATATCTTAATCAAAAACTCCAATAATGTACCCAGTGTTCCATTAAAACTACGGAACATACTGGTACGTCGTTGTAGAATGTAGATGATCCTTTATATGTATATGGAAATATTTTCTTTCTGTGGAGCGAATGATTATCCACAACTTTTCTATAAGGAAGAATCGTGTATTTCTTAAGACCATTAAAGAGGCGCACGCCTATATCTCGGATACTAACTGTAATAAACTGTAGTTTGTTTATTTGTCTTAAGTTGGCAACGATAGACGCGCCACCACCGGCATGAAGGCAGTTGGCACAAGGTGCTGCGTCATGTAGTGACATGGTTTCTATTGTGTACTGTGTATCTATGAGATGTGTTTCTAAAGTTATAATAAACTGTTTTGTACCAGCGTGCGTTTCGTTTAGTGGCTAAATGATACACTAACAAAGCAAAAAAAATCTTTTTCGGTAAAATATTAGCAAAAAATTTGTAAAAAAATATACTCATATTTTTCAAATTCATTTGTTTTTACGTAGTGCGCCGCTGAGATGCCGGCACGTCAGCGGCGCACCCCTATATCTTGGATACTAACAAAGCAAAATAAAATTTTCTAGTAAAAAATTAGCATAAAAATAATGGTTGTTCTCATTTTTTAAATTCATTAGTTTTGACATAGTGCGCCGCTGAGTTGCCGGCACGTCAGCGGCGCCTCGGTATCACGAAAACTAACAAAGCAAGAAAATCGATATTTTGGTAAAAAAATAGCAAAAAAATATGGATATAATGATTTTCGTTTTGCTAAAGTTGCGCCGCTGACTTGCCCGACCTAACGTATTTTATCGTTTTGTATCGCTCTTTGCTTACCAAAACCAAAAGAATTACCTTGGAAGTATTATATTACCCTAATTAACGGGAAATGTCAGGGATGTCGCAGGAACTAGGAAGATGAGCATATCCAACAATAAGACTGCATGGATCAAAATGAGGGAAGACTACGTCCAAAAAGGGGAATTACCGATTTAATCATCCTTTTTCGCATTTTTATTTATTTCGTTAATTCATAATAATACATATTTTATTTTATTTTGTTTTATTGTAATATTATTGTTCACAAAAGAAGAGGAACAAAGGCTAATAATAATAATGGGGAAGTCGCAGAGATCGATGCGTATACTGATGAAAGAAATATGCATCCATTATCAACAGACATTCAACATTCATTCTTGTTTTATCTTTCCCGACAATCGCAAGTAACGACTGCGTTTTACATAGGGAAATTATCAAGCTATTGATAATATCGCTGTTGCATTACCAGTACTGATATGAATGCGCATTATAATATTTTATTTATTATTTTATTATTTACGGAAAATCGTATTACGGTTTGACCTCAATCAATTGACCTAAAATTGACCTAAATCAATAGCAGTTGAGAAATTGTTAAAATATTTCCTTTTGTTGTATATTCAATTGTTAATTATGTAGACAATTAATTAGTACCGTATCCACAATTTCAGAGAATTGTAATTTCATGTCACGTATTGACAAAGTTATTTTGCTTACGTACCTGGTGAGCTGCAGTTTTGTGTTTTTGTCTTTCAATTTACAAAAATTTTTGGTCCACTTAAATACTTTGGGATTGAACTAATAACGGTATATAGGCAAAACTGGGAGAGCTGAAGATTACTCATAGATTTCAGCTGTTATTTTAGACATACGTTACAGAATATTTCTAAATATTGACGCGTGTTAAAACGAAATAGCATACTTTTCATACGTCTGCTGTATAATTTAAATAGGCAAGACAAAAAAGTACGTCTGTTCTTAGAACCATAAGAACGAATGACAGCGGTAGCAACCTAACCTCCAATTCGAGCGCGAACGTGTGATGTGAACAAGATACAAGATGTTTTCGTTGGTATGTTTTCACTTTGCTTCTGTTAAACATGCTAATGATGGATATATAAATTAGATAGGACAATTATCACAATTAAATGACAGTATTTTTAATAATTAAATATTAATCTTGAACAAAGTACCTAGTAGGCAACTTAATATACACAGCTAATAATAACCAATTCACGCGCTACGTTCATATCTTGGTTCATACGATTTTAAGCGATGAATCACCTTCAGCTCTCCCAGTTTTGCCTATACCGTGTTCGGCACTAATTTGGAAACAAACGGGAAAAACATTTATTATCAATTTCTAGGAAAATTTTATTCTTAATAAATAGTTTTTGGCTAGTCCTAAACCTAAAATGCGAATATCAGAATGTAATTATCTGTTTGCATGTACCAGGTGTTATAAGTTATGCATATATTTTATTTGAAAAAAAGTGTTTAGAAATATTAGGGGATACGAAATACGAAATTATAATCGCCTTCATCGTTACATGAACGTCAAAGGTGACCATAATTTGATATTTAATACCATTCAATATTTAGAAGTACTTTTTTCAATGAAATTTTTATAAAACTTATTGCGAGTTTACACATAAAATTTATATTTTTGTCCGTAAACCTACTCTATTTGTCAGCAATTTTACCAACAAAAATACCTAATATCATTAAAAATGCAGTTACATTTATTAATTGTACAAACTGCACGTAAATTTGCTAACAAGGATGTAAATTTCATAACAAGAATTACGTCAACGCAATACAATTTCATGTCTATACATTTAAAACTACTGTCTGAAATTTGTCTTTTGCTCGTGCAATTTTCCTCTCCAGATGGAACTTTTAACTAGACAAAATAATTTTTTATCAGTGCTATTGTTAAAGACAACTAATTTAACACTATTAGTGCGTCAGTGACTTATCTTTTATCAGTGTGTTGTGGGATATTTGCTCCATATAGTTCTATAGTATTAAAAGATATAATATACATTGAGCTATTTGTATTTTTTAAGAGGACTTTGCAAATATATACCACAAAGTGCAAGTAAAAGACAACTAATTTAACACTATTAGTGCGTCAGTGACTTATCTTTTATCAGTGTGTTGTGGGATATTTGCTCCAAATAGTTCTATAGTATTAAAAGATATAATATACATTCAGCTATTTGTATTTTTTAAGAGGACTTTGCAAATATATACCACAAAGTGCAGGTAAAAGTTTGCAGTCTTGATGTATAATTTCACTAGTTCGGTGTTCTTTTTAGGATACCAGTTTACTGACGTACTACAAATTCAAGCATCTTGTGTGGTGTCTATAGGTAGGCTTACCATACATCCCGGTTTGTACGGGACGTCCCGGTTTGGGACATCGGTCCCGGCGTCCCGGTCGGTTTGGTATTATGTGCCGGCTAAAATTCTTTACTGGAATTTATATCGATAACAAATCACTTAGATCAAAAGATTGATTGATTATTGTCAAACTAGTGAATCAGGTATTATTTTTATCGGTAGAACACATCTAGCTTTGAAACTTGCAAATGGTAGAATTTTGGAAATCTAAAAAGGCCTCAAGTCGTATGTTCTTTGCCAAGAAAAATGCTTTCATTTTGCTACTTTTCGATAGTTATTGAGAGATAAACAAAATAATGATGATTTAGGGGTAACAACTCCGTTGCTAACAGGCAACAGAGCGACTAGCCGATTAGTAGTGTAAGAATATTAAGTATCGACAGCCAAAGAAACACAAAGTTGATTGCTGAAAATTGTTTATAACGTTTTAAAAATTACTGAAGGACGATATTCCATACGTCAAAATGTAGACTAAAGTCGAAGAAAATAAACCCTCTTGGATTTTGCATAAGTTTTATTTAATATACTTAGTCGGTACTAGTTTCGGAACTCCGTTCCTTCATCAGCCAGTCAAATCTAGCGCAACGAACATATAATTAGAAAAAAACATCAAACATGAAAATTAAAACACTACTTACAGTCAAATTAATTAGTCAATCACGTCTAACATATTTCCACGAGGTATGTAAAAAATTCGGGCGTCAGGAGAGCAGAAAGGCTGTAGGCACATCACAGGAGAAACAGGAAGAGTGGGTGAAAATGGGGTTATATTTATATGATTTTTAACGGATGTAAAGAAGCGGGAAGTAAAGAGCATGTCGAACTACAGGGTGGGAATTAGGTTGGTAATTGTTATAACATGAAATCGGTCAAATGAAACAGCAAACAGACGATGATCATAGACATCGGGGTTAAGGAAGTTCATAAACAATTAACATTAAAAATTAAAAATTAAAATGTAGACTACCTATCTCAATTAGTTAGTCACTATTTCCCGTGGTGTAGTAAACAACCTTTAAATCACAATAATTTGCATATACTTTCTATGCAAGGTTTCAGATATACTACGAAAAACGCTACACAAAAATTGTTATAACTTTGCCAAAAAATTAAATGTATAAATTGTAGGTAATTAATCGTTGTATTTACTCATTTACGCTGAGAAATTTTCTTGGTGGCATACAACCCCTAAATCACAGTAATTTTGTCTACTACTTATTTGAGTATTGCGGGACAAATTACATATCTTTACAACAGAAAAATGTTTATAACTTTTACAAAAACTGTTTAAATCCTTTTCTTTTAGGCCAAATTGTAGGTAATTGATTGGGATTATACTTTAAAAGATTACATTAAAAGCTGAAAAGCCTCCACATTACGACATTATGTATGACACCAAGTGGAGGGAGTTGATATTTTGGTTGGCTGTGATAACAACATGTTTATAACTTTTTCAAAAATTATTATATAACTTTCCACCATATACTAAATTATAAGTAATTAGATGCGGTAGGCATAATCATGAATGCAAAAGGTTATGCTCTGAGGCGAAGAACCCCTCAATAACGATATTGTACTATGTTGTGTGGCTTCAACTGAAGATTACTTTGTTCTGCTTTAGCAAAATGTTATAACTTTTCTAGATGTTGTTCTTTAGTTTTATGACATGCGTCACATTGATGATCACTAATGGGGGTTAAATCCTTTGAAGTCGATTTCGGAACATTATGTAAATCCATGCTATGATTGTTACCATACACAATTTAATATCCTAACTAATGTGAATATTTATAAAAAAAACTAACGTCAATTTTTTATGTGTAAAAGGTTCCAGTGCTTTAAATTCGCAACGTTTTCAAAAAATAATTATTAAAATATGAGTATTTCCCACGGCTTCTGAGATGACGCACACCTTCTGTCTTATTTAACACCAATATTACCAGCAATATAGTCTGCAAAATAAAATTTGTGGAATGAATTTGCTTTTTTTATTTGATTATAGAAGATATTATAATACTTGATGTAAATTCAGCGAAAAATACGAGAGTTTCAATGAATAATTACACTTATTCCAGTTTTTCTTTTGTGACAAAATGTTATATGGTCATTTCAAAGCGCTTTATATTTGTAGATGACAAACCGAGAACGTCTCCATCACATCTTAGATATGCGTTACGCAGACTTCTTGGCTTGGAATCTATGAAACCAAAATTGAAACGATATCTCGCATCTCTTGTGACAAAATCAGTATCACCATCACGTCTATACATTATTTGGTATTCAAATTTACTTTTGTAGGAACGTCCCAATTGTTGATTATTTTAGTATATCTGATGTTCGGATTATATAAAAGACGAAATACATAAGAAAACACTTGAGAAGCAGGAAAAAAAGGACACAGAAGAATTAGACTATAAAAAGCCACCACAGGGCGCTGATGGGGTGTTGACATTTTCAAAAGTAGGTAATTCTTGTCCCTGTTTGAAATTTCATAATTATGGTAAGCCTATCTATAGGTAAGATTTCGTTTATTGTTCTTCCATGCGTTCATATAATCAAATTTATTACTAACATGTATATTACATATCATTTCAACCACCACTATAAATATAATGCTCTACAAACATTATAACATTATAGCATCATTAATAACTTTACACATACTCCAAAGGAAAGCAGATGCGGACAGTATTATACCCTGTATATGATATATGACTTACGTACCTACTTTTTATTTTTATTTCAAGTGACACATTGTGGACTATATTGCTTGGAATGTTTCCAGAGGTTTCTCTCACTCTGGAAATGGTTCAGCCTTTTAAAAATTATTCCAGATCAGAGTTCAAAAACGAAAAAGGGATAAATCCAAATCCACTGCAAAGGTGATCATACTTATTATGTTATTAAATAAGTACATGTTTGTATGTAACCTAAGTATCAACCTAAGTATCAATCAGCACACGAGCTGGTCGATCCCGTATGATGCTACTAGCTGACAGTCAGGGTAGAGGTATGGCCGAAAATTTCACTGCACATGTTGGGTTTGCCTTCAGCGTGGAGGTGATCTTTAAACCGAACGCTTGTCTGCTGGACGTCATCCGCGATAGTGCAAGCCTAGTGCGGGATTACGGTGAGGGTGATTGCGCTGTTATGCTGGGGGGCACCAATGACGCTCAAAGAGCTGTCAAGCTGGATGAAATAGACTCTTTGACATTGTTTCTGAACTCTCACATACGAATGTTAATGTATGCACCGTACCGTTTTTAAACCACTCCTATGGTGTAAACCACCAAATTTACAAATTTAATGTCAGTTTGTTTAATGTCTGTTGTCGTTTGCGTTTGGGTCAATCAGTGTTTTTCTGTGATGTAAATTATCTTTTAAATCTGAATGACGTCCAGAACAAGGGTATACACCTCACGAAAAGAGGAAAACGTAATGTTTGCCGCTATATAACTGGCGTTCTGCAGTCGAACGAGAGTAGTCAGTTGAAATCACGGGTCGAACATAACCCGCCACCTAATTTGATTTGTGTTCCAATTGTCTCCGCTCAAACATCTGATGATTTTTACTTGATCATACGCAGTAAGATAAAGTATTGTAATCATTCCGAAAAAAAAATTGAGATTTTAGCGGAAATAGGTCTTTTTGGGTCCCCTGAACATTTTTGACCAAGGTACAAAAAAATGTCTGTGTGTGTGTGTGTGTGTGTGTGTGTGTGTGTGTGTGTGTGTGTGTGTGTGTGTGTGTGTGTGTGTGTGTGTGTGTGTGTGTGTGTGTGTGTGTGTAAACGATTTTTGTGGCGACGATTCCGGAGAAACTACTAAAGGTATCGGAACGAAAGTTCATATTTAGAAGTTTTGATACCAAACTTAGAGCTGAAAAGCTTTTAGTTGAAACGCGTCCAAAGGAACTGGTAGTTTATTCTAAGCCTTTTTCAAGGATTTTGCAAATGAGCCGCCATTTCTGTAATTTCGTCAAAATAGTTAAATAATAAATTAAAGCAGAGGAAATTTTGAATAATTTATGCCTATGATATTTTTTGGTAAAATTAATAGTTTAGCTTCAAGAGCAAATTCTATTTGATCGAGATCGGTCGCATCTGCATTGATATGAAATTACATAGTAGCCAGGATTTTGACAAATACTTTTTTGTGTTGTCACATTCGAAAACAGCTGATCTCATCAGAGGTTGGAGAACCACTATGGAAAGTTGCCGCTGTGGTGCGGCAAATTATAAAATACAAATTTCAAATAAAATAAGATCACCAATTTGATTGTTTGTTGATAAGAAATATCAACCCGTCTTTATATCTAATTCTAAAAACGATAAATTGCGAAAATTATAAATAAAGTATAGCGATGAGTGTAGTTTTATTTTAGTATGTTGGTAGGGATGTGTCATGAACAAATATAAATCTGACAGAATTTGAATTACCTTTTTAAGGTGCGTTTTCATTAGTGATAATGGCAGTGGTAGCAGACGCCGTTATAGTATTTCCAATAGAAAATTGCTAGTGACTCATGTTTATGTACATGCAAACTAATATGTGTCATTATCACGATATGTAAGAAATACTATAATTTCGTATTCTACCACCGCCATTAGCTACCATTACCTACCAATCGGAACGCACCTTTAAACTTGACGTTTCGTCAAAGTGGTACCAACCTAGCATTTACTATACAGAAATCATTTTTTTAACGTATTTCTTAAAAAGCAACACAATAAACGTTGATGTCGCTCCTGCCAAAAACTAGATAGCGCGACTCGCTCACATGCGACGGCGACACTCCGCCTTCGGTGACGCGCCGCATCACCGCTCGTCGCGCTATTCCGTACTTTCGGCATTTGTGACATATATAACTATTATTCTAATGATGTAGTGTAGGTAGTGTCAAATGCTGATGCTTTGACAGTACCTACGATTTATCTCAATAGAATAGATTCTCATGCAGCTAAACTATTAATTTTATATATTGTATGATAAAGTCATGTGCCTGGCCACATCAGATTTTTTAGAGATAAGCTCGCTAGACGGTACGATCTTGCTGAACTAAAGGCGACGGGCCACAACACAAATGTATCGCTTATGTGTTATAACGTACAAAATATGAGAAATAAAACTGAACTTTTAGATATATTTTTAATGAACAGAAATGTTGACGTGATTTGTTTGACGGAACACTGGCAAAATCCGGACACTATTGAACTTGAAAAGCTGGCCAATTATAATCTTGTTCATTACTACTGCCGTCAAATAAACAGGGGCTGTGGTTGCGCCATTTATGTTAGGACCACCCATAATATGAAAGCAGAAACCATTCCTATCGAACCTGTTGAGTCGCATTTTGAGTATTCTTCTGCTAGTATTAGGATTGATCATGTAAATATATTGTATGTATGTGTGTACAGAGCTCCAACGGGCGAATTTGATGTGTTTATTGAAAATATGACTGCTTTGCTTGATACTGTGTGCAATCGATTTATGGATATGTAATTGTGTGTGGTCATTTAAACATTAATTTTAACGCTGAGAGTTGTGAATGTCGCGACGTTGTTGGCTTGTTTGCTTCATATAATATGTTTAGAAGTTTTAAAGAAGCTACAAGGCAGGCCAATTGCATAGATAATGTTTATTCCAATTTGGTGATGTAGAACATCATTTGACTGATCCGGGTCTTTCGGATCATTACTTATTCCACTGCATATGTTCGGTTTCGGGACGGGTTGATGCTGAGCAGGATCATTGTAGGCGTGTCTTTCAATCTGTGGAAATTGATGCTTTTATTGCTGATATTTAGACTGAAGATTGGAACGAGGTTTATAATAGCGATTCGGATGTTAATGCTAGATGTAATAGTTTGGTAAATACTTTCAATTATCATTTTAAGAAAAATTTTCCGAAGAGCAATCAACAAAGCAACAGGCAAACTAAGTATCCCTGGTATAACCTTGAAATAAGGCGAATGTCGAACGATGTTCGGAATTTCTATTGTGTGTGCAAGCGGCTCGATGATGCGAATATGTGGCAGCAGTACAAGACTGAAAAACAACACCTGAAGGCTTCGATCCGCATGGCAAAACGTCAATATGTACAATGATTCCAAAGTCCTTGCATCAACGAGCAAAACAAAGACAGTTTGGAATATTATAAAACGTGTAACGTGTAACGTGTAAGATTTGAGGCAAACAGAAGCATTCATCTTGGAATTGATGAGGACTCGGTGGAGGATCCTTCGCGAGTTGCAGAGCTGTTGCACGACAAGTTTTTTTGCGGTGGATTCCGAGATGGAGCGTCAGGCGACTGGTACTTCCGTCCAGGTCGATACATTTGCCAGTGTCTTCCTGCACCCCACCGACTCCAGTGAACTCTTGGAAGTTCTAAGATCTATATCTGGAAAGCGTTCAGCTGGCATAGATGATGTGCCATCATATATATTAAAGCTGGTAGGGCCTTCCATGATGGACGTGTTAGTGTTCGTGGTTAATTCGATGCTCACTCAGGGCATCTTCCCGGATGCATTTAGGCAGAATCTATCATTGATTAGCAATAGGCCATAAATTAAGGTCTCTCATTGGTTGTTGCTAATCGCTGGTACGTATTGTACGAACGTTGCTAATCGCGGGTAGATTATGCCGCTGCGGTAATTTGCGTATGTACTGTTGCCAATAGGAGGTAGGATTTGCCTTGCCATTGCTAATCAGCGGTATATTTTGCCTATAATGTTTTTTTGTACATGGTTAATTGTGAGCTCTTCTCATTATTGGTGTTATGATTACCACACTATGGATCCTCGTTAATGTGCAAGGAGACACCTAAAGTTTCATACTCGGGGACCTTTTCTTTCAATTTTAAAACAAAATATATGTAAAATAAGTAGCTCTAGTTATACATCTAAATACCGCATAATACACATAGATTCAAACGTTTTGCATCGCTTGCATTATTCCCCTATAAGCGCAACGCAAACATGGTCTGTATAAAACATTAAAACCGAATATCTTTTTTATTAGATGAGCTAGGAAAGGGATATACAAAATATACTATCCGACAAAGTCTAGTTTACAATAATTATTTCTTCCATTCTTTCTAAATATTGTTTTTATACCCAGCACAACTCTACAGAGCGATACAAATTTTGGGATAATGTTTCAAACATTTTGGACATCCGTAATAAAAATACATTCGGTTTTAATACACATCATGTTGTACTGTAGCTTATGGGAGAAATACAGGTGATGAAAACTTCTGAAACTATACATAATAAATGGGTACCTCTAATGACCCAAGACCAGTGCGTGAGAGTAAATTAATTTTTTTCTATTCAGTGTACCAATATTTTACTGTTCTGTATTTTGGATTGACAGAAGCACTTGCGATATCACCTTCGTCCATTTCCAGCTCTAATTTATTACTGTGAAAATTACAAGCTTCCGTAACACCTATGCCATCATTAAAGTATTTTTTGAAAACATTTCTAAGCTCGTTAGTAGGAGGTAAATAACCAAGTGCCTCTGCATTGCTCAGTGCATGAGTAAGAATGTTGTTAATAGTTATTATAGCTGGTAAGTCCTAAAATTGTCGTATTTACGTATAGTTTTACAAATACCTATACACTTATTCCCGAGTAGGTATATTATTTACCTTTAATTGTTAATTACTATAACCATTTTGTCTGTACTTTTACAAGAATAGAAATTGACACCTCACAGTTTAGGTTTTTTGATGATCTTTAAGTGGATCTTGATTTATTAAAAGACGTATGGTAGCAGACGTACTGCCTTCTGAAATTTAAAATGTCTACATTATAGGAATACCAAATACTGAGTTCATCAGAATCTGCGCCAACCAAACCAATGTTCGTCAGTTCATTGTCAAATATTAAGTGCAGAAATTAGTTTAGTAAAACTAAAAATTGATTAATATTTTCAGAATTTTAGGATATATGAAAATTGAACGTCTAATTTTAAACACGAATAAAAATAAAAATTTTCAACCAATCTACAAAAAAAATCTCCTAAAAGGTGCATCCTTTTATTATAATTTTATGCTTGGCAAAATGAAATTTATTAAACAACATTCAGGGTGAAATATAAATTATTTATTCGCACGAATTTAATTGCAAATTTTTCGTCACGAATCCACTGCGAGTCGTTGGATTGGGGAACGATGTGTCGACACACAAAATAATATACCTACTTACCTGCATACTATCTTCTTTGATGCTGTCTTGGAGCTGCGCAACACCCACGAAGTATTAGTTTCGGCAGAAAATTCTGCAATCCACTCAATACATTTTTCACTAGAAGTAATATCAGCGCATAACACTGTTGTCCTTCAGATTGATTTATCACCTCATATCAAAAATTTTTGGGAAATTTCAGATCAGTATTCATTGTGTCACGTATAATAATAATTAAAGGGCACTGACCACGCCGCCCGAAAAATAATATAGAAATGCGCTTCTTTTTTTTTTTTTTTATTGAAGAATAACCAGATCAACAATTAATGTATTGTTTTACATGGTGTTGTTCTTAAGTAGTTACAATAATTATTGATTGGCCCGAAAAGTTGTTCTCTCTTTGATTATTGTTCAATCATCGTCTTCTTCCATGATTAGAATGTCTTGTGGTAATCTCCGTTTTAAGCGAACGTGAATGTTTCTAGCTCCTAGGTTGTGTTCTGCTGCACTGGGACATTGTTCTAGCTTGAAGAAGAATTTTTTCGATGTTTTCTGGATGAACGTAGTGATCGCAGAGATATTAAGTTCAGATCGAATTTGTTCGTTGCGGATAAACCAGGGTGCGTTAATTGCCATTCTTAATATTTTACTTTGTAGCGCTTCGATTTTTCTTAGGTTGGTTTTTGATGTATTGCACCATACCGGGCATGCGTATGTGACTAATGAGCGAATTAATGTTTTATAAAGTAGTAGTGCACATTGGTGTTCTACTAGAGTCGTTTTTCTATTTATGAGTGAGTAGAGCTGTGTTAGTCTATGATAACCCTGATTTAATTTTTTATTGACATGTATGCGCCATGTAAGTCGTTGGTCAAAATATAAACCGAGGTATCTCACAGCATCATCTGCTGGGTTCCATGCAATGGCTTTGTTGTTGATGTGTATGTTGTCCGGATTTATAATTTTTCGTAATGTAAATATCTTTGCTTCGCATTTGTTTGCATTAAGATGTATACACCATTTTAGTAGCCAGGAATTTGTTCGGTCAGTTGCAAGTTGTAATTGTTCGATTGCTTCTTCTAGATCGCTACTCTGGGTAATTAGTATCATATCATCTGCGAACATTCCAATATGATTGGCGGCATTTAAAGGGATGTCGTGCATAAATATATTGTACAGTAATGGTGATAAAATGCTTCCTTGTGGGACACCAGCTTTCACAGATTTTGTTGTTGATGTGGATCCATTTATCCTGACTATAAATGTGCGTTCGTCGAGAAATGAAAAGATGATCTTTAATAGATAATTTGGCAGGCCAGTTTTTAGTAGCTTGTGTTTAAGCCCTTCTGTCCATACAGAATCAAAAGCCTGGGCAACATCAAGGAAGATTGCCGTTGTAAAATATTTGTTTTCAAATCCTCTTTCAATGATTTCGGATATCCGAAGCAGTTGATGTACGGTTGAGTGACCTCGGCGAAATCCAAACTGAATATTCGGGATAATTTCTAATTCATCTATTTTATCCAGGAGACGTTGGTAGATGATTTTTTCGAATATTTTTCCGAGCGTGGGTAGAAGGCTTATAGGACGGTAGTTATGATGGTCTTTCTTTCTTTTTCCAGGTTTTGAGAACATTAGAACTTCGGCCCTTTTCCAGGTGTTAGGGAAGTAGCCAGTTTGGAGGCAGGCGTTGAATATTGAGGATAACGTTTCGATAGTTGTAGGTGGGAGATGTTTAAGGACGATATTTGGTATTAGGTCGTGGCCTGGCGCTTTTTTGGTTGGAAGGGCTTTAATGATGGAGGTAACTTCGTCGGGGAAGGTAAGGTCGTTGTTGTGGTCATTGGTAGGTAAATGTGTCTCATTAAATTGTTGTATAGCGGTAGCAAACTGGGTATTTTGAGTATTAATTTTTGGGGTAAAGGTTTTTTCCAAATGGTCTGCAAATAGGTTCACTTTTCCTTGATCTGAAGTAACATGTTGGTTATTGTTGACTAATGTCGGTATGTCTTCATATTTTTTTAATATTCGTCTGGTTGCTTTCCACATACCTGGGTCGCCTGGTTCCATAGAAGATATTAGATTTTGGTAGCTACTAATGCGTTGGTGGTTAAGTTCTCGGTTGATAGTATGTGTCAGGTTGTTCAGTTGTTGTTTAAGTTGTGGATTACGTGATTGTTGCCATTGTCTTCTTATTCTACTTTTTTCTTTAATTAAATTTGTTATATATTGAGGTGGTAAATAATAATTTTTGTAAGTAGATTTTGGACGTTTGGGTTGCATTGCACTTTTTACAGCACTGGTTATATTTTGCGTTAATACTCGTATTCCCGTATCAATGCATTGGGGTGTTGTTAAGGGGATGTTAGACCGTGTTTCTTCGATGTTGGATTTGAAGGTTTCCCAGTGAACGAACCCCTGCAGGAGCTTGGGGATCTTTGGTTTTGCTTTAACTTCTTCCGACAATGAAATGAGGACGGGCAGATGATCAGAGTCCAGCTCGCATATCACAGTTTGACATACTGGTAAGTTTACATTTTTTGTGACTACTATATCCAGGATGTCGGGTTGAAAGTCATTTCGATGTGGATAGTAAGTATATTCGTCCGGAGTAAGAATATTGAGTTGGTACTTCACCGAGAGAGTGTTTAGGTAGATACCATTGGAGTTATCTGCTCTGCAGCCCCAGTATTTATTTTTACTGTTTAAATCTCCAATAAGTATTGTTGGTATATCATCTTCAAACATTACCCTGATATCATCCTCTATTAATTTTTTGTTAGGTTGACGGTATCCGCATATTATTGTCAGTTGTCTAATGTTGGATAATTGTATGCTTATTGCTACTGTTTCTATACTCATTGTTTGAATGATGTGTTCATGATGTATCAGCCGTCTTCTTATTAAGATTGCTACGCCTCCGGCTGCGGTTCTTGAATTTCGATCGGTCCTGTAGCAATGATAGCCGCTTATTGAGAAATTTTCACCCGGGGCCAAGTGTGTTTCAGTAATGCAGACTATGTCTACGTTGTATCTGGCTAGAAATGTTATCAATAAACTTCTTTGTTTGTTGACTCCGTTGGCGTTGAAATTTAGAATTGAGATATTATGAGAGTGGGGATTTTGAGGTGTATTAGACATTGATAATGTTGGGCAAAATTTGATTGATGACATAAGACTTTAGTTGATGTATGAGAGGTGTGATGAGTTGTTTGATAAATTCAATAATGGATGATATGATGGATTGTTGTTGGTTGGATAGGGAATGATTTGCTTCGGGTTGGTTATTTGATGAGGTAGGGTTTGCCGGGTACTTTCGACTTGACATTTGAGCGTAAGAAATTGATGGTGTTACATTTTTTGGTGGAGATTGTCGAGGGGTAGTTTGATTAGGTTTAGCACGCAGATGTTGATTAGTCGTTGCTGGTGGTCGTTGTTGGTGTAATTGGGTTTCGGTGTGGTAGCTACATCCTCTGTAGTTAGCAGGGTGTGGACCGTTGCAATTAGCGCAATTTGGTGGATCTCCTTTCTTCTTTGGACATTGTTGGTGGTTATGTTCTGCACCGCAACGAACGCATCTCGTTTTTAGATTACAGTAGTTTTTGGTGTGGCCATATCTTTGGCAATTATGGCATTGCGGTATGTTTTGTGATTTTCTTCTCGGTTCGACAACTATTATGGCTTGTGAGATTTCTTTCACATTGAAAATATCTTTTGCATTTTCTGTTGGTGTTCGCTCTATGGCACAAAGAGGCATTGGTTGTTTTGTTTTATCTAACAGTCTTGTAACTCGTAATACTGGTAACGAATGTTTGTCTTTGAGTTCAGAGTTGATTTCTTCGTTTGTGAGAGATATGGGTACATTTCGCAGTACAACTCATAGTGTTTTTTTGGAAGGATCCTGGAATGAGTGGAATTCCATTTTTTGTTCAGTATAGAATTTAGTTAGTTTTCGATAATCGTCTGGACTTGTAAGACTGATTTTTAAATTTTTGTTTCTGTATGTTGTATTAAACTTAGTTATATCAAGTGATGTCTTTAATTATCTCTTGGTGATTGGTTGCATTGTGTAAGTGTATAGCTGGTACCTTTGGCGTTTTATCGCCGTTTGATGTAGAAGGTGTGTTATTCTTTTGATTTGTGTTGTTTTGAGTGTCTTGGTCTGTATTGGTTAGAGTTGTGAGAGCGTGATATTTATTTTGTTTTATTAAAGCATCTGGATCCCATGAATAACGCTTGCGAATGTCCTCCACGAGTGGAGACAATTGATCGGCGCTGCGTTTTTCGCCCATCGGGAAATGGTACGCCCATGGGGCGATTTTGTTTGTTTGAGTCTATGATAGTTTGTGTACGTACTTGGATGATCGGTGAAAATTATTGTTGATTTTCATACAGATGTTTGTAGGAAAACTAGTTCACTACACACATGCACTATAACTGGTTTCGAAAAACTCGAGCTCGGAAAACACGTGTTATCACTTCGATCACTGGCGATCGAATAGAAATGCGCTTCTGCACAACTCACAAAACAAGCTGATGCAATACGTATGTAGACAAAACATATCGCTCATTAGCAATGGCAAGGCAAATCATACCCCCTATTGGCAACAGTACATGATCTATTACCGCGGCGACAAAATCTACCCGCGATTAGCAACGTTTGTACAAAACGTACCCGCGATTAGCAACAACCAATGAGCAACCTTAATTTATAGTCTATTGCTAATCAATGGTAGATTCTGCCTAAATGCTTCCCGGATAAAGGACACGGTGATTGTTCCTGTATTCAAGCGAGGACCGAGAGAAAACATCGAGAACTATCGACCAATTTCACTGTTACCGGCATTATCCAAATTATTCGAGAAGATCATATATAAACGTTTATACTCGTTCTTCCATGAACATAACCTTATCTCGCCAATTCAATATGGATTCCTGCCTGATTCCTCCTGCGAAGTCGCGCTTTTTAGAGCAGTGAATGAGGTTCTCACCCATGTCGATGACAAGCGGCATGTGGCGGCCATTTTCTTCGACTTGTCGAGGGCCTTCGATACTGTGGACCACCGTATCCTACTGAATAAACTGTCCTCGCACGGACTGAGAGGTATTTCATACGAACTGATCAGGTCATCACAGCGGATTCGTGTGCCCGGAGCATTCTGTAGTCGTTCGGCATTGCTGAATGTGGGGGTTCCCCAGGGATCTGTTCTGGTCCCCTTGATGTTTCTTGTATATGCAAATGACTTATCTTCGTGTCTTCAGATGGACGATTTGTATCAGTATGCCGATGACACGACAATGGTCATTAACGCCAGAAATGTATCAGATTTGTCTGCTGCGGTGAATCATGCGGTGAGGCGTATGGGAGAGTGGTGCAGAGAGAATAATCTGATTCTGAACACACACAAAACAGCGGTGCTACAGTTCTCTCTGGGTTCTCCGGGCTTGTCACTGTTGAGTAGATCGGACGAGGGATCGATTCCTGGAAGTGAGAACGTAAAGTTTCTTGGGCTGCATATTCAAAGGTCTCTGAAATGGGAAGCGCACATTGACCATATTTACAGTAAAATAAATAGACTCTATTACTCCATGTACAAATTGCGTGACAATGTAAACGTGAGCACACTAAGACAATATTATGTAGCCAGTATTGAATCTGTTTTGAGATATGGGATTATTATCTGGGGGTCTTCTGCTGCATCGCTGAGACTTTTTAAGATGCAAAAGCGTTACATAAGATGCATAAAAAGACTGAATCGCAGGGATTCCTGCAGAGGGCATTTTAGGGGCCTAAGGTTAATGACACTGCCTTGCCTTTATATTGTTAACCTGTTGGTATTTTGTAAGGGTGACATTAATAGATTCGTAACAAACGGCGAGTTATCGAATTCGGTCCATACTCGTAACTCCTTACGTCTAGCTGTTCTTCGACACGAAACATCTACGTTTGAGACTGGACCCGTATTATGATGACTAGGATCTACAACGCGATGCCTCTTGATGGCTCAGTATAAATAGTCAAATACGATTAAAGACAGTGCTACGCGATTACCTGATAGACGGTGAGTTTTATAACATAGACGAATGCATCGCCAGTTTCAATTAATAGCTATGAGTTTCGTTTCATTGTGATGTTACTTGTATTTTCATTTGTTGCATATTGATTGTTATCTATCTGCATGTATCAACTGTATGTATCTATCATGACAATTGTCAATGTCTGTACCAAGATCTATGACAAATAAAATTATTATTATTATTATTAAGTGTGTGTGACGTAAGTTTACCATAGGTATTTCAACTTAATATTCTTTAATAGTTATTTAACCAACAAGGTAGTTTGTCGGGCAATTCCGTCATACGAAGAAGCAACCGTAGACACGTATTTCATACTATTAGTCCTCATCAGTACGGTATAGCCAAGGAGCAAGATGGGCACTCAATGGAAAAACACAGAAATGGTGACTTATGTCGCCAATACCGTACTCATGAGGACTAATAGTCAGAAACACGTGTCTACGGTTGCTTCTTCGTATGACGGAACTGCCCGACAAACTACCTTTCTTCTTGAATATCTCACCGTCGATAAGCCAGTTTTCTATCTTCATTAACAGAGGCACAATCTTCCCAGATCGCACTGTTGAGACAGCCTGTATATTATGTTTTATTGCATCAATGGCCATTGTCTACCTTTTGAAATAATTACCTGTGGGACGAAATTAATAAATGCTGATAAGCGAATACTGTTCACCTGTCTGTCAAGAATTTGATTTGGTAAGTACACAAATTTAATTTGTGATATAAGCAGAAATAATTCAGTCTTAGAAAATATAGACATAGAAAATATAAAGAACAAATTGACATGGATTTAAAACGTAAGTACAATCATTATGTGATGGGGTTCAAAATAGGCACATTTCAAAGATGACCGAATTGGGGTGTTAACATTATCCCGTATTCTGTTAATCGGGCGACATTGAGTGTTATTGGGAATTTTCTAGATCTTTTATTTCTCTACAAAAAAATCCATAAGTACCAATTGGCGTTTTGAAATTATACGTCAAAAATACTATATTATAATACGTTTATATGTTATAATAAGTTTTATAAGACAAAAATTGGCGCACGAGTTGTTTTTGGCACGACGAGCGTGGCGAGGAATGCCCAAATGGAGCGAATGCGCCAATACGTCTAATAAAACGAGTGTTATATACTATGTTTTCTACTTTTCGACATTAATTTTATATAAATTTCGAAAATTGCGGTTGTCATCTATTACAATCTAGAGTAGTTTTATCTTTAACAGTTGGCAGTGGCGGTGAAATTCACAAATACAATTGAGGCGAGCCAATAGCGATTGAGATGTCAGCCTTATTTCACACTTGACGTCAATATAATCAATCTTTGAAAACTGGAAGTTACTAAAAGTTTGTGTTTTCATAACGACACCGAAAGCGATTTCGTTATGAGTTTATAACGAACGCAAAGTAGAAAAAAAAAACGTATATAACTAAAAGTAACAAGGTATTTATTTTATGGGTGAGCGCTTCTGTGTCACAAGTATTTGAAAACTTGATTGAGCATCATATTTTATAATAAGGAAAACAATAATATGATGCAGTTAAGGATTGGTCATTTCTGAGAAATGGCATTTAGAAGGTTAAGAAATGTCATATGCATTACCGACCTTGTTTCTTTTTGTGTCAATGTACAGAAAGTATTGGAACTATGTTCTCAAATCTACGTTAGTTTTGGAAAAGTCACATAAAGAACCGGTTTGGATATATTTATATGTATCCTAGGTGGTTCAAAAAGGCATTGAAAATTTTTTTGTGATGATAGAAAGCAAAGATCCGCATGGACATTTTTTGGTATTTTTTGAATAATTGTTCGGGATTTGGGAAAAATTAAGATTAAACTTGTAGAGGACTTTCCAATGAAGATTTGAATTTGAACTATTATAGATATGGCTTTGACGCCCCCAACCTACCCCAGAGTGTCCTGAAAACTACCCCTAAATGAAAAATGTACAATCTTCAGAAAATTTCCCCTTCTAATCACTTCGTTCTTTTTTCTCATAGAAATCTTTACTAGAAGTATAGTTGAATGTTTATAAACATTTGTCCGCTAATTTACATTTGTTTAAACAAATATTATACGTTTTCAATATCATTTATTCGAAAAAATTGAATTGATTTAAAATCATTTCTTTGGGAAATTGGGGAGTTTCTTTTAAAAATATTAAATTTCCTAAGACAACCTATTTTATTATTATTAATAAAAAAGTTGAAAATGAATAATAATAATTTATTGTTTAAATAATAGGAGGAATTTCTTAATGAATAATGTCACTCTAAGATAATAAACTGTCATTTCGAACTCGGAAAACAGAATTCGGACTGATTTTCGAGAAAAACGAACTATTTAAATAAATAAAATGTCTTTAAACAAATAAAATTAACTGACAAATGTTTATAAACATCCCACTAGACTTATAATAATGATTTCTATGAGAAAAAAAGTCAATGAAATAATTAGAAGGGTAAATTTTCTGAAGAATCTCCAATTTTTCATTTAAGGGTAGTTTTCAGGGCACTGTGGGAGTGGGTTGGGGGCATCAAATGCATATGTATGATAGGTCAAATTCTTATTGGAAAGTCCTCTACAAGTCCTATAACTTTAGTCTTAAGTTTTCCCAAACCCCGAACAATTATTCGACAAATACCAAAACGTCTTTTTCCCATGCATTTTCTTATGTAAACTTGAGGCCTCGACAGGCACCATTAAGAATCAAAACTTCGAAAAAAGAATACGTGCCCATTTTTTTTGGATTTGGAAACGATTTGGGTGGATCGTTGCTTTCTAAATAAAAATAGCCAATTTGAACCACCCTAAATTGTATACAGGATGTGTATAAATTGCACTGTGTGACAAGATTTTCTAAAAGGGTTACTTCACGTTACATTTTTGAGTTAAACGGGGTCTAAACCCCAAAAATTCGTGATTTTTTAAAACTTTGCGCATTTATTGCGACGTAACCCAATAATCTGCAGATTTCAAAAGGGTCTTAAAGTAATCCTTGAAGGATGTACTTATTATTTAAAATTCTAGAGTTTGCTCGCAAGTGGTATTGAAGTAGATATGACGTTTGTTTGATGGTCGACGAAACAAAAGAAAATCATGTTTTCATAGATTGGTCACTGTAATTGTGTTGAATACTTACGACATTAAGCGATATTTACCATTTTCAGCTGTTTATTCATGGAATATACAACGTGTGCCATGTGCCGTGTGCCGTGAAAATGTGCAACAAATGAAATACTTCTTTACTACTTATATCACAGAAAATTTCCGCTTTTCACTTTAAAATTGTTTAATTGGTGTACCGTTTATGAAGCAATTGTGAAACTATTAATTTAAGTAGGTTTACATTTAAAGAAGGTTGTTGGGGTGCTGAATCCAAATCTGAGAGTTGTTAACAAAATTTCGTAACGCAATTGAAGAAAATACAACAAATGGTAAATATTTTCATTTTTTGCCTATAACTCGGATACTAACAACTTTTCGTTAAAATGAATTTTATTTATCTATTTAGCTTTTTCACCGACAAATTGTCCGGGGTTAAGCGATAGATCCAATTGGCATATTCTATCAAATTAATTCGTTGGAATATAATTTTTTTTGTAACTGAATATGTACAACTTCGGTGTTCATTAAATGACTTGAACAATATGTATTTTTTTTAATTGCTTGTAGGTACGTTTACACATACGTTCCCAATAAGGTATGTGCAGAGAACTGGGAGGAATTTACTAATTGACAGCCTATATTAAACATATTACAGTTTTGGAGTGGAAAAGGTGGGTTTTTGGCAGACAGATAAAATACGCCAATTTTCAACTATGGCTTGAGCCCGAACAGTTTGTCGAAGAACAAAACTAAGGATAGAAGTTTTTAGGAAATTTAATTGTGAGGTTATGTAGGAAAAGTTGATAGTTTTCGAGTTATAAGCAAAAATAATATATTTTTACCTTGTTTTCTTGCACTTTCTTCAATTTACGTCACGACAGTTTGTAAGGAAACGTCAGATTCACATTCAGAAACCCAAAAAACATAAAAAGGAAGAAATCAAAATTTCCCCACAATTTAGCCGCTAGAGGCCCTTTTGAGCACAAATTGGCTGTATTAATTAGCTAAAATTGGTATATTTGTGAACACAATTTAAAACAAAAATTCTTCATGAACCTTAATATCACAGCCCCCTGCGTTAAAAAATTAATATTTATATTGATGAGAGTGCGAGCGGTTCTGATAAATCAGAATCCAAAACTCCTCGTCGTTTCATGAACGTCAAAGGTGACTAAAATTTCATATTTAATGCCTTCTAATATTTTGAAATATGATTTCAAATAATATTTTCACAAAAGATGAAGGTACTTTACTCGTGTCATTTTCATCTGTTTAGCAACACGCAACACATACAACGGAGAAAGCAATTATGTCACAGGTGATAATTTATTAAGTATTTATTTTTTTATTAAGTATGTATAAGGTCATTATAAATGATTGTAGTCGAAGTATGCCATGAAATCAATTGTAAATATTGCTTGTTGCCGCTCTATTTGAATGGAAGACCGCTCTTCTACAGAAAAAAGTCAATTTGGTTACATAACCTATTTCACGTTTGACAGTCGTTTGGGTATAGCTGCACAAAATTATTAACATTGACACGGCCTACTTCGACTACAATTATTTATAATGACGCTGTATTTTTTTATTAAGTATTAGGTATTATTAGGTAATTGAAAGTAACCGTGCAGCTGTCAGTTTTTTAATGAAAAATATGAATATCACAAAAATGACACATGTTAGGTATAGAGAATGTAACATAAAATTGATCTAATATTTAATGAAGATTTCAGGAATACCATAATTACAGCTTGTTCCATTTAAAAAAAGGTTGCATACCGGTTGAATCGTGTATGCAACCCTTTGTATTTACGAAGACCAATCTATGAACAGCAGCTTGTTTGTTACCCGCCAACCTATCAACAAGCTTTGTCAGCAGGTCAAGGCTATTTATAAACCTAACATGTTGATTTTTATCATGGCAACTAGATATTTTATATCATATAATATAAGACTAGATAAAAATTTCAACTTTGATGCTAAATAACTTTTAAATCTGGTAATAAAAGACAAATTAAATATGGCATTTTTAGAAAGCTGGTTTATCGATCTTTACACTACTGTTAAAATATACAGGGTGTTCCATTTAAAATTCTTAAGTTATTTGACATTTAGCAAACCTCAATTTATCTCCTATAAATCATAAGAAAAACTCAAATCTATCATAGCTATCAAAAAGAGCATTATTTTTACTGGCAGGAAAGACTTGTCTCGTGTCTCCATCTTAATTAGTTACCTGAAAATAATTGTTTGATAAATGCGTGTTTTTGATATTGATTTGACAATATCTCGGAAACAGTTGATAATAGCCTGATACAAGTTGATATCAAAATAGTCAGCTCAAACATGTGAATCAAAATCTGCAACAATATACATAGTGTTCCATTTAAAAAACACAAGTTTGTGTTGGCACTCCGTTATGGAACACCCATACATGCCAATATTTTCTGGTTATGGACGCAGTAAGTATCTACAACTTTTCTATATGATAGAATGTGTACTTCAATTCCTTAAGGCCATTAACGTACTGTGTGTACTTTGCTCCGAAGAGAGGGGCTTTGTGACTAAATTATCAACGAGGTTTTTATTTTGAATACATTTTGATCGGAAACTATTTTACAGTTCATCTGGCATTTTTAAAGACCCGTAGATACTGCATTTGGAGGTCGTTTATCTGAATTTAGTTTGATTCGAAGTTAAAGATTTTTGCGACATTTTGCGCTGATAACAGATTTTTAAGTTATTTTAAGTTATTATTTTAAGTTATCCTACAGCTTATATTAAAAAAAAACAACTTTAAACGACCTTCAAATGCAAATAGAATGGCAGCTACGATTTATATATTTTAACACGAACACAAAAAATCCAAACTGGCATTCTTTATGTTACATAGTTTTCAGTATTACCGATTTTTAGTGTACTTTAGGTCATATCTAAATAAATTATTCATGTTGTATGTACATTGTCAATTTGAAACAGCGCCATTTATCCACAGACCGTTGAACTGCGTTGAACAATGTTGAAATCCCAACAGACTAAAACTCTCCCAGAATGGTATTCTAGATACGTTCACTAAAAGATAACTCCCATCGTTATACGTAGCATTAGATGTACTTTTATAATATATTACAGTACACAATAATCATACGCCAGTAAGACTAAAAGGCATTTCTATATTTGTAGTTTTTTTACCACTAAAATTTTCAAGTATAATTTGCATAAATATTGAAATTCTTTGTGGGCGCAGTTGCGTATGGACCTATCAATCGAATAGTTGCTATAGTTTCACAATTTAAACAATAATTATTGTGTGGTGTATCGGCGCGTTTTCGACGTAGGATATGGGAGCCTTAAATGTCAACTATAAGAGCACAAGTTATTTCATTCTGATCTTCTCTAGACTTGCACTCTGGAGTATTGTAGCGCGTGTTTGTAATAAGTTGGCAACCATGTTTACAATAGCAACGATTGTGAAAGTACTATACCATCGACTAGAAAACTCAAACACAGTCCAGTTTAAATATTTGCACAAGTAGAAAGCAATACATTAATTTCTTTAGGTTATACCATACGTCAAATGGAATAAATACGAAATAAATACAGACATGTTTATAGTCGCCAGTTCGGGAGCCTTAAGGCCATTAATGTATCTCTTTGTTTCCAGCGTGGGGACACCTGTACAAGAGAATTTTTATTTACAGTGTATCAACATGACGTCCTCGCCATCTTACTTTCGATGTCTGACCATCATCGAGACGTTCGTGCTATTATGTACCCTATACTTTACAATCAGTGTTAGCTCTGCGCCATATCAGCCTTTAGCAGTCCCAGCAGGTTATGTGCCCCAAAGATATACAACAGGATTCGGAAGTATGTCTCCTGCAGTATTACCGCCTGGTGCCAGAGCTATTCCCAACAAACATGCCCGGCAACTGGCACGAAAGAAAACCAGATCCATCATGGGCGCCCCAGTTAACCCAAATGCAGTACCAACTGTTGCTTGTCCGAAATATTTTGCCTACCAATACGAGAAGAAACGAGGTGGTTGGTATGGTTACGTTGCTTTGCCAACGGATTTACCGTCCGAAGACGAATATACTTACGAATATACTGTGGAAATTAACATGACTATCAACAGGAATGTCTTAAATTCGGTAAGTTGTAACTGTTATAGGTGTTACTTTCAGACCTGTAAAATAAGTAATTCTCTTTGAAAAAATTGCTTGTGTTTGCGTCATGAGTTATGGTGGGATTCGAAATGATAGGCAACCAAATATACCTCATAAGTTTTGAGGTCAGTATTTCCTGGTATTTCACCGAAATGATTAGGTATTTCCATTCAAATTATACGTCAAACAGAACTTGAAACCTTTGCCGATAATACAAAAAATATCCGGCTCAATTCTGTCGGGTCTAGGTGACGGATTTTACGATTGTCGATGGCTATGTTGTAACCTTCTTACGTTAAAAAAAAAAATCGCCGATATTCACAGAATTCGTCACCTATAGGTACATAACAGAATTGAGCCGGATATTTTTTGTATTATCCGCAAAGGTTTCAAGTTCTGTTCGACGTATAATTCGAATGGAAATACCTAATCATTTCGCTAAAATACTCAGAATAATATTAGGTTTGTTCGAGCAGCAGTACAATAAGTGCATAAAGCACTAATTCTTTCTCCTGCGCATGCCAACTGGCGGTTTTGCCCTGCAAAAGCCTGCATGGCGTATGTGTACAAGAATCCCCAATTGTTTTGACTGGCTTTGACGACTGCTCGAACGAACCTATTATGAAAAATATCCGGTAGATCGCCGATTCCGGTAGATCGCTGGGACGTGTAGATCGCTGGGTGTGTAGACCGCTGGTATGTGTAGACCGCCGAAATAGATAGGTTGATCGCCTATAATAAGCGTTCATGTGGGCACTTCTCGCTGCCCTCGTCGTGCTCCAATTGAAATTTTATAGAACGCATATAATAATGTATTACTATCTAGTTTGGTTTCATAATAGACTTACAGTGACACTTATTTTTTCAGTTTTATAATGAAAATTGTAGGTAAACATAGTTGTGGCTACATGTTCTAAACACAATTTATAAATTTGCTGTAGCGACGAATTTGCGTTTGGCACTCCTCGCTACGCTCGTCGTGCGTCAATTAAATCCTTACAAAATTTAAATAATAATGTACTTTCCACTTTGATTCCATGATGGACTTAGTGTATCATAATGAGTATTCATATCAAAAATGACTAAATTTGTCGTACGGCGGACGCATTGGTTCATGTGGGCACTTCTTGCTGACCTCGTCGTGAGCCAATTGAATTTTTATACAACGCCTATAATGTTGTTTACTATCTAGTTTGGTTTCATAATAGAGTTAGGTACTGTGGCAATTACTTTTTCAGTTTTATAATGAAATTTGTAGGTAAATATACTTGCGGCTACATGTTCCAATCACAATTTATAAATTTGCCGTAGCGACGGATTTGCATTAAAGCACTCCTCGCTACGCTCGTCGTGCGCCAATTAAATCCTTACAAAATATATACAATAATGTACTACTTTCCACTTTGGTTCCATAATGGATTTATTGTGTCATAATGAATATTCATATCAAAAATGTCTAACATTGGTTCATATGAGCACTTCTCGCTGCGCTCGTCGTGCCCAAAACTACTTATGACCCAATTTGAGTCTTAGAAAACTTATTTGTATGATGTATAACTTTTCAATTTGGTTCCATAATGGATTTATTATAAATCTCTTTTAAGTGTCATAATAAAAACGGTCGGTAACCATAGTTACGGCTACATATTCTAACCACAATGCCTAAATTTGGCGTACGGACGCATTAGTTCAGTTGGGCCCTCCTCGCTGCGCCCGTCGTGTTCCAAGCACCTTATGCACCAATTAAACTATTATAAAATGAATAATGATTTCAGTGTTATAGCGAAAGCCGTAAATATTGAAACCACAATTTCTGAGTTTTACAGACGCATTGGTTCATATGAGCACTCCTCGCTGCGCTCGTCGTGCAGCGAGTAACTGGAGACTTATCGTAATGATGAAAAATCAAATATTTGGTTGCTTACTCATTTCGACCCCCACCTTAAAGCTGTATTACACTGTCCAAAATATTGGCCCAGATGTGGCGAGCGTTAAACGGTGAGCGGTGAGCTGTGCGCGGTGCGCGGTGAAAAAATATTTTTAACATACAGATTATGTGTTTGTGTGCACATGAACAGTGCGGTGCGCGGTAGCGGAGAGCTGTACCGCTCGAGCTTTAGGTTTGTTTGAATTGCAACGCTCACAGCTCAATTGCTATTGGTTTGTTGTAAGGGAAGCACAGTAAAATATTTTCGGAAAGTAAGGAATGTGATATTAAGTAACATGACCATTATTATTTCGTTGAAAAGGAGGGCATTTAAGAGGGCCGTCGTAATAATTCCGTTGACGGGCTGGGTGGCAAGTTAAAATAAGCAATCACATGACAAGATAATGTAACTCAGTGACGTCTTGTCTACCGAAAGTCACTACTGTTAAAAATTTTTAATTACGGTATTACATTACACTCTTTTTCAAACACTTTCAGCATCTTGAACATCAATACACGTCATCCGAAATAGAATTTTGAGTTCTACAAATCTCAGCAAGTTTCTGAGAAATTGTAAACTTTTTATTAAATCCACTGAGTGAAAATTAACGCCTTTATTAGCTTTGTACATAAGGATGAGTTCTGGTTGAACGGTCAAAAGAGAAGACCGTTCATGATAACGGATCGGCTTGATCTTATTGTAAATATTTAGAATTTGAATTGTATTTATTATGACAAACAGAGAAAGCATTCAGAAGGAGGATAAGGAGGACATTTAACTGGAAAAGAGGTCGTTAAGATTAATAAATTAAGATTATTAAAGAAGTCCTAATCTTCAAAGAACTGATACCTTCCCTTTGGAATGATAAGGATGGAATTATAAAAATAAGAACGTTACCGCCAAACTGGGATTTTTTTATGGATTTCAGGCTATAATAAAATCAAATACGTTTATACTTTTATTTAATTTATGTTACGTTTTTTAAATATTTAAATGTACTGTTGCGATCTGTCTTTAGAAACTTAAAAAGTAATTTACAAAATCTTACTATTATTTGTTCTGCTTGATTTTTTACATTTTGTGATATGCATCTACTACCCTTTGTGGAGTAGCAATCCAAATTCTGGATTGCCTTCACTTGACAATAATCAAGATCTGCATCACCATCCGATTGTCGTACAATATTAGGTAATTCAGGGAACTGTTCTATTAGAAGTTATTGATATTCCACTATTTCTGTCACTTGCGTTCTACCAGGAGATGTTATTTTAAATAGAAACATACAATTTTTATTAAAATTTTTTCCATGTATTAAAAATTGACACTCATCGGGTTTTCCCATACGTTAATGCCACAAATTTTGAGTTATGTTGACTGTAATAATTTTGGGCAAACCAAATAACGTTTAGTAAATTATTATGTCATACTTTGCATATCTACGGAATCGTAGTCCTTAAAATCAGTGCTGAAATTCACTATATCTGACAAAAACTTGGTTTACTTCATGAACAGCTTTTCTTCTCTTTTACGCCAAAATTAATTTAATCAATCGTGGGATTTTTCTTAATATACTTCTACGAACCGATGAACATCCTCGTTGTCGACCGCAAACTCACAAATTACCGCTTACCAATATGCAGACAACACCGCGAGCGTTGCAACGCTCACCGCTCATCGCCCACCGCTCACCGCTTAACGCTCGCCAATGTGCACGAGCACAAGGCCACGGCTAGGAAACGACCGGCGGGCGGCGGGCGGCTAGCGGCGTACGGCAAGAGGCAGAGCGGCCCCACCCCGCCGCTTACTAGTCCCGCTCACCGCAGAATTATACAGGGTTAGCAAAAATAACCGGAACTCCTAAATAATCCTCCAACCGTACACAAATTCTTAGTTCAAAGTTCTTTGGCTTTAAACAGGCTATCGTTTAAATATATTTTCAATATGCTCATTTTATTATAGCAATTTGGTAACCTCTCCTTTTTTAAATAGAACACCCTATATATTATTACGTTTTTTATTTTTATTTTACTATTAACCAAAAATAGTCAAAATTGCCGGAATACCTAAAGAACTCGCCAACTGCAAAAAAATCAAAAAATATTTCAAATAAAAGTTTTTTGGGTTGAAAAACCCAAACTGGTTTAAATATAGTTTTAATTTACATTGACATTTATATGACCATTTTATCATGGGAATTTGCAAATTCTTCCATCTCCTAATAGAAAATCCTGCATACCTATTATTTTTTACTTTATTTATTCTAAGGTTGATTCTAATAACTTTTTGTAGAAATAAGTTTCTTTGAAAATGCATCATTTGTGAGTTATGAGTAATTAATCCAAACTCCTGAACTTCAAATTAAGACTATTTTCCCACATACACACACATATATATATTAATGTAGCAGGTTAAACATTTAATTTAATTCTTGTTATTTTTCTTGGATTTTTAGTACAAGCTTCTGTTTTGATTAAATGCTTATAACTAAAAAACAATGCATTTTATAAAAAAAATAATTCCTACAAAAAAATTTTGAAATTAATTCTAGTATTAAATAATATACAGGTAGTTCTGTTAGAAAAACAAAAGGGTTGCAAATTTCTATAATAGAATAGGCAGAAAATATTTGAACAAGAGGTTGTTATAACTTAAAAAAAAAAAACTTTTATTTGAAAGAGTTTTTGATTTTTTTTTGCAGTTGGAGAATTATTTAGGTGTTCCAGTAATTTTGACTATTTCTGGTTAATAGCTTATGTGTAATTAAACATTAATGCATTTTATAAAAGTTCTTAGAATTAATCTTGGAATAAAAATTTAATAATATATAGATGATTCTATTTAAAAAATCTGATGTGGCAAGGCACATAACTTTATCATACAATATATAAAATTAATAGTGTAGCTGCATGAGAATATATTTGGTTGAGATAAATCGTGTCTGCATTAAAATTAAACTAGTTAGCCTGGATTTGACAGATATTTTGATACTATTGACAGTAGGTATTGTCAAAGCATCAGCATTTGATACTACCTACTGTCATTAGAATAATAGTTATTTATGTCACCGTGCCGCAAGTACGCAATAGCGCGACGAGCGGTGATGCGGCGCGTCACCGAAGGCGTCACATGTGAGCGAGTCACGAGTCGCGATTCAGGAATGACATCAACGTTTTTTGTATTGCCTTTTGAGAAATATGTATTTTAAAAAAATAATTAAAAAATTGTTATATTTCTGTATAGGAAATGTTAAGTTTATACCACTTCTACGAAACGTCAAGTTTAAAAAGGTAATTCAAATTCTGACAGATTTATATTTGTTCATGACACAGTAGATGTCACATGTGTACCAACATACTAAAATATAACTACACTCATCGCTATTTCTTATCAACAAATAATCAAATTGGTGATCTTATTTTATTTGAAATTTGTATTTTGTACTTTGCCGCACTAGAGCGGCAACGTTCAATTGCGGTTGTCCAACCTCTGATTAAATCAGTTGTTTTCGAGTGTGACAGCCGTAGACATTTCTGTGGTGACAGCACAAAAAAATGTTTGTCAAATCCAGGCTTCTATGAAGTTTCATATCAATGCAGATGCGATCGATCTCGATCAAATAGATTTGGCTCTTGAAGCTAAAGTATTAATTTTACCATAAAATATCATAGGCATTAATTATTCAAAATTTCCTCCTTACCAACATACTAAAATAAAACTACACTGATCGCTATACTTTATGTACAATTTTCTGAATTTATCGTTTTTGAATTAGATATAATAACGCGTTGATATTTCTTATCAACAAACAATCAAATTGGTGATCTTATTTTATTTGAAAAATTTAGGTACTTTGCTGCACTAGAGCGGCAACGTTCCATAGCGGTTCTCCAACCTCTGATGAAATCGGCTGTTGTCGAGTGTGACACAACAAAATATTTGTCAAATCCTGGCTAGTATGTAATTTCATATCAATGCAGATGCGACCGATCTCGATCAAATAGAATTTGCTCTTGAAGCTAAACTATTAATTTTACCAAAAAATGTCATAGGCATAAATTTATCAAAATTTCCTCTACTTTAATTTATTATATAACTATTTTGTCGAAATTACAGAAATGGCGGCTCATTTGCAAAATCCTTGCAAAAGGCTTAGAATAAACTACCAGTTCCTTTGGACCCTTTTGAACCAAAAGCTTTTCAGCTCTAAGTTTGGTCATAAAACTTCTAAATATGACTTTCGTCTCGATACTTTCGGCGCAGCTTTGGGCCAGGAATAACACATTTTGGAAGAAATTCAGATGACCAATCGTCTTCCTTTAGGGAGAATAGTCTTATTTTTTTTGGAAGGCCGTCCTGCTTCTTATTATTGTCCTGGTAGCGTCCTCCTTTCTTGCAGAATGTCCTACTTCTTCTCGTTTGGAATGATTTCTGTGTTCTGTCATATAATTCAAATTGTAAATATCACTGTGCAACAAAAGATTTCCTCTCCCGGGAAATTTGAGCTAATGATTCTATATGCCCTCCTTAATACTTCATCAAAGGCGTTTTTCTAGGTTAGTTCGAATAAGAGAGATATAAGCAAATTATTTTTTAATTTTATTCATATGGTGCTATAATATACAGGGTGTGTTCTTATCCGCTTATTCGAGCTCACCTAGAAAAAACGCCTTGGGAGATGTGTTCAGGGGGTCATATAGAATCATTATTAGCTAAAATTTCCCGGAAGGAAAAAAGTTGATCAAAGTTTGTCGCACAGTGTATTTACAAACTGTTCGAACCTAATAACGAACTAAATATAACGGTATTTTAATAACAAACGAGATTGTTATTATTATCATTAAATATATTAAACCTAGATAAAATAATTTAGACACAACATAAATACTAAATAAGTACGTAGGCTTTCACGGCCAGAATCATTTAGAAAATAAACTACTTCCCGGTTATGCCGTGTGCCAAGATTTGTAAATGCTGACAATCTATTTGCTAATTTGAGATGAAGTTTTAGCAATTTATCTGTAATGTCCTGTATAGATCGGTACGTAAAATGTACCCTTTCACGTAATAAGGCAGTCTCCGTTCTCCTCCAAATCTGTTTTGCGGCTGCGGTGTTGATATGGTGCTTGGTACGCAGGAATGTTGGTGCCAAACCTTTGTCCGTACACCTCAGAAAAGCAAGATTGGATAACATCTTGCTACGTTTTGTTCGTAAAGTGTCAAAATCGTTGGTAAGTTTGTATACATCCTCCCCGTAGAGTGAGCTTAAATAAGTACATAGGCTTTCACAGCTAGAATCATTTAGAAAATAAACTACTTCTGGGTTATGCCGTGTGTCAAGATTTGTAAATGCTGACGTTTCGCGAACTATATTGCTCGCTTCTTCAAAGGTAATGCCTAACCCAAAGGATATCACACCACTCCTGAAGAACGAAGGGGTATACAAGATAACATGTGAAACATGTTGAACATGCTATATAGGACAGACAGGACGAAGTATCTAATGTCGAGTCAAGGAGCACAGTAGAGACACCCGGCTACGCAAGATTCAACAGTCCGCTGTTGCTCAACACTGCCACGAGTCGGGACACACAATTAATTTCGATGACGTGAACATGTTGGGCAAGGGTGGGTAATTATCATCGAAGGCAATCGCGAGGACGGTACTGACATTAGTACCGTCTGGAAATCAATCCTAACGCGGTCAGGTGGAAAAGCTTAGGGAGCGGTAGCTCCAGATGTGCGCAGTGAGGTGTAAATTTAGGTATATAAGGGAGATTTTCTTGGTAGGTCTTCAGTATTCAATTAGCTTTGAAGAAGCGAGCAACATGGTTCGTGAAACGTCAGCATTTACAAATCTTGACAAGCGGCATAACCCGAAAGTAGTTTATTTTCTAAATAAATACTAAAATTGTACTAATAGATCTTGAAAAGTAATGAACAGCATCAGTACAAATTGTTGGTACTGAGCTTCGCTGAAGCCTAGGATACTCCCTTTCCGGGAATCACCACAGCTCAACTCAATTTTAAAAACAGTGCCATTTATTTGCTACAAACTACTACTGCTACTAAAAACACATGAAGACATTATCTATTATAATAGACAATAATGTACGAGTGCTTGTTAGGTTAAGTTATACCAGAACATCCTTGAGCGTGAATAACCCGTGACACAGACACGGTATCTATGAGGAGTTTTAACCGTTTATTTGTAATGACTAAGCACAAGTGCATACAAAAAAATCCAACTGTTTGAATTTTCCCGAATAGATTCATATACAGGATGTCTCACGGAACTGGTACATTAGAAGTTTCTCATGTTTACAACGAAAATTTAAATAGTGATAGATATCTAGAAATTTTGCGATGATGTGTGAACAATTATTGCGAAACTCTTCCCCTTAATATTTTACGCGACTGCTTTTATCAAATGGACGGTGCACCGGCACATTCTTCGCAATTTTGTATCCATTCAATTGTTTGACGATAGGTGGTTCGGTAAAATTAATAGTTTAGCTTCAAGAGCAAATTCTATTCGATCGAGATTGGTCGCATCTGCATTGATATGAGACTACATAGTAGCCTGGATTTGACAAATATTTTTTTGTGCTGTCACCATAGAAATATCTATGGCTTTAACACTCGAAAACAACTGATTTCATCAGAGGTTGGAGAGCCCAACCCGTTGTTATATCTAATTGTAAAAACGATAAATTGAGAAAATTGTAAATAAGGTATAGCGATGAGTGTAGTTATATTTTAGTATGCTGGTACGGATGTGACATCTACAGTGTCATGAACGAATATAAATCTGTCAGTATTTGAATTAGCTTTTTAACTTGACGTTTCGTAGAAGCGGTATCAACCTAACATTTTCTATACAGAAATATAACCATTTTTGATTTTTTTAAATACGTATTTCTCAAAAATAAACACAAAAACGTTGATGTCACTCCTGCCGAAAACTACATAGCGCGACTCGCTCACATGCGACGGCGGCGCTCCGCCATCGGCGACGCGCGGTCATGCGCCGCATCACCGCTCGTCTCGGTATTCCGTACTTTCGGCACTTGTGAGATAAATAACTATTATTTCTATTATTCTGATGACAGTAGGTAGTGTCAAATGCTGATGCTTTGACAATACCTGCTATTGATACTATTGACTATTAAAATATCTGTCAAATCCTGGCTAACTGGTTTAATTTTAATGCAGACACGATTTATTTAAATCAAATAGATTATCATGCAGCTAAACTATTAATTTTATATTTTGTATGATAAAGTCATGTGCCTGGCAACATCAGATTTTTCTAATTACTTTTAGTTAAGTTAGATATCCCAAATATATTATTTTATTTTTAACAAAGCTTTTCAATATTTTCTGTTTTCCTGCTGTTCCAAAGTTGTTACATTCCTATAAATGAAGAATAAATCGTTTAGTTGGCATTCTTTTATACTGACAATACCTCAAAAACTATTAAAGGTAGATAGGGAACTATAGGGAACCCTAATATTGATTGATAGGGAATAAAATTTCCTATCGAATGGCATACGGTATACAGAGTGTTCCATTTGAAAAAAAATGAGTTTTTTAAGTTTGAAAATTCAATTATTGTGTTGTAAATTTTGTAAGATATCATGATACATCAAAATTTCAAGTTTCCAGAAATAGTAAAACATGGGAAACTTCTAATGTACCAGTTCCGTGAGACAGCCTGTATAATTCTTCCCAATGCATATAACATAAAACAATTTACTTATGTTTGGTTTTTAGGATGTAATCAAACTGAATCTGTTATCGACGGACGATGAAGCGCGTACTGAGCCATATCTAAAATGGGGTGTCAAGTTTCCATATCAAGACCTTCTACCGAAGTTAATTGAGCTCAAGTTGAATGACCACGTAATATGTAGCGATGAGCCTGAACCCAGTAAGTTGGTATAAACCGTTTAAATGCCTGTGAATCACGCTTGCAATTTTTTTTAGTTCCACGCGGTGGTACTCAAGTTAAAATGTGGGCGAAGTCACATGTCGTAACAGACGTAGCAGAACGTAAGCATTAAGCTATAACATTCTAATCTTGTGATACTGACGATACTGTTAAGCCGCTGTTAGGCTACAAATTAAAGAAAGAAGTGAAAAAAAGTACCCGTTTTTTGCAGTTTTAAATCATCGCTCGTCTTTCCGATTTTCACTTTATCATACGCAATATGTAAAGTATAGTAATCGTGCCGAATTTTTTTCATATTTAGAAGTTTCATGACCAAACTTAGAGTTGAAAAGCTTTTGGTTCAAAAGGGTCCAAGGGAACTGGGTGTTTACTCTAAGCCTTTTTCATGGATTTTAGAAATGAGCCGCCATTTCTCTAAAATCGTCAAAAAAGTTAAATCATAAATTAAAGTAGTGGAAATTATGAATAACTAATGTCTACAACATTTTTTGGTAAAGTTAATAGCTTAGCTTCAAGAGCAAATTCTATTTGATCGAGATTGGTCGCATCTGCATTGATATGAAACTACATAGTAGCCTGGATTTGACAAATATGTTTTGTGCTGTCACCACAGAAATATCTATGGCTGTCACACTCGAAAACAGCTGATTTCATCAGAGGTTGGAGAACCGCCATGGAACTATGCCGCTGTAGTCCGGCATAGTACAAAATACAAAATTCAAATAAAATAAGATCACCAATTAGATTGTTTGTTGATAAAAAATATCAACCCGTTGTTATATCTAACTGTAAAAACGATAAATTGAGAAAATTGTAAATAAAGTATAGCGATTATATTTATATATTTATATATTATATTTTAGTATGTTGGTACGGATGTGACATCTACACTGTCATGAACAAATATAAATATGTCAGAAGTTGAATTAGCTTTTCAAACTTGACGTTTCGTAGAAGTGGTATCAACCTAACATTTCCTATACAGAAATATAACCATTTTTGTTTTTTTTAGATACGTATTTCTCAAAAAGCAACACAAAAAACGTTGATGTCACTCCTGCCGAAAACTAGATAGCGCGACTCGCTCACATGCGACGGCGACGTTCCGTCATCGGTGACGCACCGCATCACCGCTCGCCGCGCTATTCCGTACTTTCGGCACTTGTGAGATAAATAACTATTATTTTGATGCCAGTAGGTAGTGTCAAATGCTGATGCTTTGACAATACCTACTATTGCTACTATTGACTATCAACATATCTGTCAAATCCTAGCTAACTAGTTTAATTTTAAGGCAGACACGATTTATTTCAATCAAATAGATTCTCATGCAGCTAAACTATTAATTTTATATTTTGTATGATAGTCATGAAAAAAATCTGATGTGGCCAGGCATGGGCTACTGACGCCGTTTTGAGTATATGAAAAACGTCGTCATAGCGTCTCCTTTCTATACTATCTCGATGGGCCAGGCACACATCAGATTTTCGTCTTTTGTACCAATCACCACAAAATATTCAGTTTTTGTTCAGGCTGCATTTAGAGTGTCTACTATAGATTGGCGTTTTGTTTTCGTCTGTTCTTATGTAATAAAGGTTGCGACCATTATTTTAATGGAAGCCGATATCTCCGTAACGAATGTTAGCAGGACAACGTAGTTAGCATGCAAATAATCCTTATTTACGATACACATCCCTTGAATTTAATAGCATTCCGCCTATTTGTTAATTTTTAGAGACCGAAATAAACATGAATTATATTTTGCGCAGTTTGCGAGGCAGTCGAAGAAGATTCGGGTATAAATAATTGTACATCTAAATTCATTATCTGTATTTAACTCGCACTATTATTCAAAATTCCAAAATAAAATTGCTCTGATCGTATCGTACTAATAGTAAATAATCTTCTCACTGTCCCAGCTACGCTTCCAGTTACCGTTACGATTGACGTAGTGCGCGCTGCACGAAATTTATATCCTTCATATTAAATCGCATTAAGCATTATATTACTTAAGAATTATTATGCAATTGTGTTTCTACAGTCGTATTAAATAAAATTGGCGATTGTTTACGTGCATATCCCGACATCGTGCTAATAATCGTGTTCGCAACCTATATTGCACAAAAACTGAAGAAAACTAAAACGCCAATCTATAGAAGAAGCTCTAAATGCAGCCTCCACAAAAAATATTTTTTTTGTGCAAGCGGTTTTCGCAGAAACAAAATGGACGAAAAACGAGCGTAATTTAAAGGTGCAAAAATCTGGTACCTTTTCTCATATCTCTCGCGCTCAACAACTTATGTAGAAATGATTCAGAAGGATAGCACACTTTATATAAGTTTTGTCTGTTTACTAGTTTAAGGCCTCTCGTCCACTGGAAGAGACTACGCGCGACTACAAGATTACGCGAGCGACTACAGCCGACTATGAGTTGTACGACTATGCACGCTGGGGTCGTCCACTGTAAGCAGTGAACTGTATATACTACGTATAACTGGAAAGGACCCGTAATGGTCAATACGTGATGCAAATGCATTTAGTATGCAACCCGCAGTGCACAGCTATCTCTTTCTATCTCATACGATACCATCACCGTATGCGGTTTGAATTTAACTTTATTATTTGTAATATCTTTTTCAATTTAATTGGAACAAATTAATCAACCCTTAACTCTTGCAGAGACTTAAATACATGAGATAATAATCGCATATTTAATAAAAGTTATATTTTATTCATATATTCCGCCTAATTAAAATTTACAGACTAGGTACTATCGCGAGCATAAAAAACGGGGACCCTCTAATTTGCATTGATTAAACTGGGCTTCGTAATGCCATGTCAGTACGCTTGTCATGTCACATTAATGTCATCTTGAATTTTGACGTAATAAATAAAAATTTCGCAATTGAATGCATTTTAGAAGGCAAATTAAAAGTCGACTACATGATAAAATCAGCATTCGAGAAATTGTTATTGAATGAAGTGTCGGAAAGAATTCCGCGAAGAATAAAATTGATGGAACCGGAACAAAATTGTAGGTTGACAAATACTGTCAGAGTTTAGACATCATAGGTTAACAAATACTGTCAAAGTAATTTTTACACAACTAAACTTGTTGAGAATATAAGTGCCCAATTTCACTTTGCTGTTCCCGTTTTTTATGCTGGTGACGATACTCTCAAACTATATATTAGTAGTTATTCTTTAATTTAAAACTTTTGCAGTCCAATAACTAAATGCTCTTTGTATTATTGAATTAAGGAAACGCATTCTGACATTAAAAGTAGTCCAGATGATGCTGATTATAGTTATTCGATAATATTAATACTTATAAATTATTTTTCACATTTTAAAACTTTATTCATTCGAAATATGTATACATTGAGCGCGTAAAGTAAGAAAACATGACACAATGTCTGAAATGGTTTGTTATTTGAAAGATTTCGTCGATTTTAATTATCAAAGTATACATATTTACATCAAATTTAATTTTCGACTTTCAATTGTTTTCGACTTTTAACGCAATCGACACTTACTACATGGCAACCCCATATTTTTGTACTGGTATTGATAGGTCTATTAATTGTAAAGATAATTGTAAAGTAAAACATTTAAAAACATCGAGAAAAAGACAGTTGAAACTTAGTGTTATATTGATAACTTTTTCTTTGTTTGTGGTTTCGAGGACAATGGGTTTGGCTGGAATAAAATAAAAAATCTGATGTGGCCAGGCACATGACTTTATCATACAAAATAAAATTAATAGTTAGCTGCATGAGAATCTATTTGATTCAGATAAATCGTGTCTGCATTAAAATTAAACTAGTTAGCCAAGATTTGACAGATATTTTGATAGTCAATAGTATCAATAGTAGGTATTGTCAAAGCATCAACATTTGAAACTATCTACTGTCATCAGAATAATAGTTATTTATCTCACAAGTGCCGAAAGTACGGAATAGCGCGACGAGCGGTGCTGCGGCGCGTAACCGATGGCGGAGCGTCACCGTCGCATGTGAGCGAGTCGCGCTATGTAGTTTTCGGCAGGAGTGACATCGCTTTTTGCGCTGCTTTTTGAGAATTACGTATATAAAAAAATTAAAAGTGGTTATATTTCTGTATAGGAAATGTTAAGTTTATACCACTTCTACGAAACGGCAAGTTTAAAAAGCTAATTCAAATTCTGACAGATTTATATTCGTTCATGACACTGTAGATGTCACATCCGTACCAACATACTAAAATATATAACTACACTCATCGCTATTTCTTATCAACAAATAATCAAATTGGTGATCTTATTTTATTTGAAATTTGTATTTTGTACTTTGCCGCACTAGAGCGGCAACGTTCAATTGCGGTTGTCCAACCTCTGATGAAATCAGTTGTTTTCGAGTGTGACAGCCGTAGATATTTCCGCTAAAACCTCAAATTTTTTTTTCGGCACGATTACAATACTTCATCATACTGCGTATGATAAAGTAAAAAGCGAAATACTACTGTCTTCCGCTATCTACCTACGGTAGTCAGACAGTGACACATTGCCCACGGTATCGCTCTGTCTCCTGTGCTTGCGCCTGCAACACTTCTCGCCAGCCAATATAAAGCGCGGGTCCGTTCCAGTTATACGTAGTATATATGTTACGGCTAAAAAGGATATTTCGCTAGTTTCAAAACTAACTAGTTATTTTGCAAACTAATTAAATGCGCTGTTATTTTGAAGGAATTCGCTCATTCTCGCAAAATAGCGTTTAACCAGCCGCCAATTTGCAAACTAGCTGGTTAGTATGCAAACTGTCTACAAAATCTTGTTAAAATGGGGATTTTATATAAGTTTACTGAAATAGCCACTAGTTTGAATACTAGTGGAAGTAGTTTAAAAAATTTATTCCATTTTTTATTAATGTAGAATCGGTCGGTAGGTAGGTTAGGTTCATAGCAATATGATACATTTTATTTTGATTTATAAATTTTATACAAAAATTAAAAAAAAAGACAAACAATATTTATTTATTCGCGCAGTCTTTGCTTTGGTGGCGTTTACTGTTACATGTTAATCCAGAGCTTACACATTTACATACATTTTTCTTGTTGGTACACCTTTTGGTACTTGACATCTAACGTAACCCTGAGTGTATCCCGAGACTCAAGTACACCCACCTGCAGCCCGAAGGGTAATTTGTGTATCTTTCACATCTTCAATTGATAAAAATTACTGATTACAAATATAAGATAGATTGCGCGAGAAAAGTTGCTACAACAACCTTCTACTTACTACATAACCTCACACCTACAGTGGAAGTAAACTAATGTTACAGGCAGTCCATTCAGTTTATAAACTACCCAGGAGTGTTGCTATTTTGGGTGACTAAAACGATTAATGTTATCAATTATTATATTAGCCAACATCATAAATGCTTGTTTTACAAACTATCTAAAATACTGGGTTAATATTAAAACAATTGTATAAATTAACCAAAACGAATATATAGTTTGCATACTAACCAACTAGTTTGTAAACTAGCTGCTGTTTACCCGCTATTTTGCAACAAAGGGCAAAATCCTTCAAAATAGCGGCGCTTTTAGTTAGTTTGCAAAATAGCTAGTTAGTTTTCGATTGTTTTTGATCGATCTTCGATCACAATTTGAGATCAGATCGATCGATCGATCATTATCGATCGATCGATCATTATCGATCAGATCGATCATTATCGATAAGATCGATCATTATCGATAAGATCGAACAGATCGAAAAGATCGATCAGATCGAAAAGATCGATCAGACCGAATTTCAAAACAATAACAATTATAGAACGTTTAAGTTGTGACCCTAGGCAGATTAATTTTGTTTTCAACAGACTTAATTATCAAAAATAAAAAGAAACTTAAATTTATTCTTATTCTTCTATTGGCCGCGTGCGCTATGATGGCACCTCTACCAGTTGTTGGCGGTACTGGTGCACGTGGCGTGAATATTGCAGTTTCCTACTAGATGTTACATTTATCTGTAGTCAAGTGAAGTAGTTAAATCAAATTATTACATTGATTTTGGCAAATCGTTGCTAGGTGTAAACGTTAAGAAGCGTTTTTATTCGTTTGACAGTTCACCACGCAACACTTATTGTAGCCCATTTTGATGCCTTCGAGGCGCTTTTAAAACAAGCGATCGAACATATGCTGCTGACATATCGCCAACAAAACGCTATGCGCATTGCACTACTGCGCAACTGTGTTGGCGGATATTTCTCGATTTACACCGATTTGTTCTGCAACTTTTGATCATAGTTTACGTTGAATATCGCGAGATGGTACTGGTACCGTCATATTCCATAGTGATGGCTTTTCACAAACCGCACTAATTAATTGCTCATTATCTAAATCCATAATATCAATTTGCAGCACGAAACCGTAATGTGTCAAGCGACTATAGGCGATAAATCCCCCCATTTGAGCGGAAACTGTCCCTTCGCGCCTGTCGTCGGCCATTGTCGCATAAAGTCGGCTGCTCAAGGTAGTAGTCCGGGAGGTAACGACAGAAATTTCCGGGTCATTTTCGCAAGCTTTATTTTTTTGTATGCGTTATGTGTGTAATGTATAATAGTAACCTGAACGTCTGTCGGCGCACTTCCGCGACAGGGGGGTTACAGGAGGGTTACAATTCCCGCAAAAAATAATACAAAAAAAATATAGCCGCATACGCAAAACTAATTGTATGTATCTGTTGAAACGTAAGAAGCTGAGAACATATCGTCTGCCACTTAAATTCCGCAACAAAACTCGTCTGCCACCCACATAAGTCCACCAGAATTTAAATTAATTTACTGAACAATCATTTGCATATATACATATATTAGGGTGGTCCATGACGTAATGAGATTTTTTTGTCGTGTTCTTTTTGGTTCTCCACAAGCTTGTTTGTATTTCTTACATCTAAAGAAGAGTGTATTTCAAAATCTGGCTTGTACGAACCACGTTTAGAGGTCGCTATGATTTTCAACTTCTTACTACCCGATATTATTGGTGGAGTACAAAAAGTAGATAGGATTGCGGTTCTAGTCAGTGGAGGTGGACTAGAAAAACTATTATCAGTTCCAAAAATCGATAAAGGTACGGGCGAAGAACAATACAGTGCATGCAAGTTCTTGACAATTGGTCTTTAAAAAACTATATCCGCGGTCTATGCTTTGACACTACGGCTTCTAACACAGGCTTAAACTTGGGTGCATGCATTTTAATTGAACTGGCCCTTGACAAAGACCTCATATGGATTGCTTCCCGCCATCATATTTTTGAGGTCATGCTGTCTAATGTTTTGAAGGAAGTTTTTGGATCAAGCGGTGGCCCAGATATTCAACTATTCAGGCACTTTCAGAAACATTGGCCGAAAATAGACTTTAGAAATAGAAGTTTTTAAACTTTTGTGGTTGGAGACGATTCATTATTTAAACCTAGAATTTGCTTGAACTAGAACGCCAAGAAATGCATGGTTACTATGCTGATGCTATAAAAAGTCAACAGCCTAGAGACGATTACCTCGAACTCTAAACCTTGTATCAAAACTTTCTTGGCTGTCCAAATAAAACTGAGCGCCTGGTGCTTTACATCAAGCTCGCTGGATGCAGCTCCATCGGAACTCCAAATCGTGTCACCCAGTTTTTTACAAAGACATCCGCGACCGTTTTTGCATCCTGACTAGGCATTGCATACACCTCTGGCCACTTACTGAAATAGTCGATAACCACTAAAACATATTTGTTGCCCCGGTTACTTGTATGGAATGGGCCTGCTACATCCATTGCAATTCGCTCAAACGGTGAACCAACGTTGTATTGCTGCAATTTCCCACGGCTCCGCGTTCTGGGTCCCTTGGCCTTGCAGCATTGATCACAATTTCGGATCCAATCGATAACCGATTGTTGGCAGCCAACCCAATAAAATCGTTTTTTAATCTTCTCTACCGTTTTTGCAATACCCAGATGTCCTCCACTAGATTGATTGTGATATTCCGTTAATATTTCACAATCAACTTTCGTACAGTTTTACCGTCCTCACTCTCCCAAATGCGCTGTAAACATCCATCTTCCAGCGTTAAACTTTGCCATTGTGCCCAGTATGCTTTTGCCAATGGACTTTCGCTAGCTATTTCTTCCCATGTCGGTCGTCGATTCTGTTCCAAAGCGGCTATGATTTTAACCAAATCCAAATCTTCCACTTGGTCTTTTTTAATTTGTCGTGTTGACCATTGTTCACCTGGTAACACACTCAGAAGGCGAATATCGATAACGCTCTCCTTTTGTTCTGCTTTTGTGCAATGCTTGCATTCTAGTTCACATGGACGTCGAGACAGCGCGTCTGCATTTGCGTGTTGTCGTCCTGTACGATGTTCAATTGTACAATCGTAAGTTTGTAGTCGTTCAATCCATCGTGCAAGTTGTCCTTCAGGGTCCTTAAACTGTAGCAACCATTTAAGAGCAGCATGGTCGGTTCTCAAGAGAAAATGTTGCCCATACAAGTACTTATGGAAATGCCGTACAGACTCCATTACAGCAAGCAATTCCTTTCTCGTGACAAAATAATTTCGTTCCGGTTTTGACAAATGTCTGCTATAATAACCAATCACCTTTTCCTGTCCATCGATTACTTGTGATAATACGCTGCCAATTCCATACAAACTGGCATCTGTATCTACTCTAAATCTTTCACCTGGTACAGGATACGCCAGTATGGGTGCTGAACACAGGAGGGCTTTTAGTTGTTTGAACGCTGTCTCCTGCTGGTCGTTCCATTCAAACTGTCGATTTTTCCTTGTCAAGTCATGCAAACTGCAGGCGACGGTGGCAAAACCTGGAACAAAGCGCCGGTAATATGTGCATAGCCCGAGAAAGCTTCGCAACTCTTGTAAGGTCGATGGTCTTGGCCACTCTTGAACAACTTTGATTTTGTCTGCGTCAGTGTGTACTCCATCAGAAGTTACCATATGTCCCAGATATTTCACTTCTTTCTTGAATAAAGCACATTTCTTAGGGTATAGCTTGAGACCAGCAATCTTTAAACGTTGAAATGTCTCTCAAATTTTTCAAGTGGTCGTCGAAATTTGTTCCTATTACAATGATGTCATCTAGATACACGAGACAGGTCTTCCAGTGTAATCCTTTAAGCACTCGTTCCATCAGCCGCTCAAACGTAGCCGGCGCATTACAGAGCCCAAATGGCATGACACAGAATTGCCATAACCCATTACCAACACTGAATGCTGTCTTCTCCTTATCCTCTTGATCAATTTCTACTTGCCAGTAGCCACTCTTCAGGTCCAGCGTTGAAAACCATTGAGCGCCGCATGTGTCCAGTGTGTCATCTATTCTTGGAAGTGGATAGCTGTCTTTCTTGGTGACATCGTTTAATTTCCTATAGTCGACGCAGAAACGGGTGCTTCCATCTTTCTTCTTAACCAGCACCACCGGTGAGCTCCATGGACTAAAAGATGGTTCAATGACTTTGTTATGCCTCATTTCTTGAATTAGCTCAGCTACCTCTTGCATTTTAGCAAGTGGCAATCTCCGTGGATGTTGACGTATAGGTCTCGCATCACCTGTATTAATAGAATGCTTCACAATGCCTGTCCTGCCTTCCCCGTCAATATTAGATTTATCTGCAAAAATTGACAAATGCTGTTCTAACAGACGTTTAGCCTTTCTCTTTTCGGGTTCGGTCAGGTCCTTAATCCATTCATGCTCCAATATTTTGAGGTTTGGTGGCACATTAGCGTCAGAAGCTAATTCACAATCCACCACTGCCGTCACTTGCTGGCATTGAGCGATAACTTCACCTTTTCTAATTATTTTTTTTGTTTGTGTTGGATTAAGAATCCTTACTGGAAGTAATCCGGTTTGTGATTTTGATAGGGTCTTACCAACAATTAAGTTTCTTGGGGAGTTTCTACTTGCTTCCACAATCCACAACTTATCCATTCCCAAATCTCCACTTATCTCCGCCCACAGTACCATCTCTGAGTTTGCTGGTACCTCCTGCCTTTGCTTCACAACCATTGACCGTACACTTGCATCTCCGTTGTATCCCACATTCAAGGGAAGCTCAATATTCGCATATCGCAGTATTTTTTTTTCAAATCCAGCAGGAGCCCATGTTTGATCATAAAATCTACGCCAATAATGATTTCATCCATGATGTCGGCAACTATAAATTCATGTACAACTGTTGTCGCTCCAATGGTGACCTTTTTAGAAATCTTGCCTTTGACGGTAACGTAGTCACCCGTTGCAGTACGTAATTTGATCCCAACAACCAAATCTAAGGGGTCTGTGATTAAATCACTGCGAATAATTGAATGTGTCGCACCTGTGTCTAGCGTCATTAGATATGATTTTCCATTTAATATCCCGTCGATAGTCAAATTGTTGATATTTCTGATCATATGGGAAATGTAAATTCTGGGACAATTCAATGGAGTCAGATCGTGCCCCTTCGATCTGACTCGATCTAGTTTAACGTCGACTCTTGGGAAGACCGGCTACTAGCACCTTTCTGCTGTGTGGGTGAAGATGATTGCCACTCTTCACGGCGTGCCCGGCAGTCTCGTGCCATGTGTCCCGGCTTATTACAATAGTAACATTTTCCCTTAAATATATATGTGGATTGGTTCGGTTTTATTGCGGTCCTTACAGCATGACATATGATGCTCACGAGTTCTTCATTATCTTCTTCCAATTGCCGTACTTTAGGTTGCGGCCTACAAACCATACCAGCTGTTTCGTGCGTCAGGGCATATCCAACAGTTTCCTGATATGTAGTTTTCATGGCTGTAAGAGAAGCGCGCTTCGTTTCAAAATCGCGAATCCCATCTACAAATGCCTGTATCATGTGTCTTTCGCATACCTCGCTCGGCAAATCAGAATATGCTAAATGAACCAGACGCTCAATTTCGGCGGCATATTCTTGCAGGGTCTCTCCTGTTTTCTGAGTACGCGTTTTCAATTCTAAATAGTGCATCTGCTTCAGATGCTCGCTACCATACTTCCTTTCCAAGGCACTTACCACCATCTTGTAGTTGCATCTATATGCCTCTGGAATTGTCTGCAACACGTCTGCAGCACCACCTTTCAACGCGACTATTATAGCTGCGGCTTTATCATCTTCATTCCAGTTATTCCTAACCGCCGCCGTCTCAAACTGAAGCTTGAAAATATTAAAAGTGGTTGACCCATCATACGTCGGAGTTTTCAGCTTAAGGATGTTCAGTTGTTGACAGGGAACACTTGTTTGTAATGCCGTCAGACGTTGTTCCAACCGTTCCACGCTTTTACTAACTTCAGTATTGACTTGAGTAACGTGCAATTCCAGAGCGCTAACGTTCGATTCAAGAGTGGTTATTCGCTCCTCAAATTTGGATGAAACTTGGCGCACTTGTTCTGATACATTTTGAATTTTATCTTCTATTTTACTCTGTCCTTCTTTCATTTCGGCTAATGTTGACATTATCCCCTGCATAGCTGCCATTAGATTGGACGACGTATCTTCCGTCGCTGGAACTGCTTGCATCTCCCTAGGGGAGGGCTCTTCCTCCAAGGTATAGTCAGAAATAACAATCCCCTCTGATTCTAAGGCACACCGCAAGCGTTGTTGTAATTCGGCCTTGGTACCCACCGTTGGTAATTCTCGTAGTGATAACTCCTTCTTCAACTGTTCCACTTTTAACTGCTCGAACTTTACCATTTTCTTCGCTCGAATGTCTGACGATCACTTCCGACACCAATGTACTAAATTTATATATAAGGTTCGCAATGGTGTCAAACAAATAACTTTTATTCAAACTTCAAGTAAGTTCATAATACATTGTCAATCCGTTTCCTGGCAATCTTCTTTTTCCTTTTTGGGAGTCCTAGATCACAACTTTTAAATATTCGTTACAATATATTAGGGAAGAGAAAAGCCCATATCATTTCTTAGAAAAGATGCTACAGACTGGATCGAGGATCAATGTTACATTGCAATAGAAGCAAAAGTTCGCCAATTAAAAGTCGTAAACGACTGTACAGACCGAGGGATAGCGTTGGTTAATAAATTTAATTCGGCTATTACAAAAAATGAACAACAGAAACACTATTTGCTTCGGGTAGTCGATCTGCATCAGAAGAAATTCCCCAATGCTTCTAAGGCCATATTATGAAGACGACAATGAACCAATAAAATCTGCAATGTATTAACCTTGAAAGATTTATTAGAATGACTATTTTAGCTTTTAGTATATATCTAATACATTATAAAGCGTAAAAACTGGATTGTTTCTAAATTTAACCTTTACCCCAAAAACCATTAATCCTAGCGACCTCTAAATATTACGTAATTAGGCTAAAATTTTACACAGATGTTAGTTAGCACATATGGAATAAAAACAAGTTTGTGGAGAGCCAAAATTTTATACTTGATAAAAATGGACCACCCTAACATATATA